>OX244271.1:8570348-9057848 GCA_945867215.1 Epinotia demarniana
TACTTATGTGGTCTCCCAACTTAGTTTTTTGAGTGCGACCATGTAGATAGTCACCTAGCAATCTCAGTGGAAGTCCCCTAATACCAACGCGCTCCATCTTGCGTACAAGTGTGGGGAGAGAGACTGTGTCAAAGGCCTTTTTTAGATCGAGAAACACAGCCAGGCATTTCTTTCCACCTTCTATTTTATCAACAATTAAGTTTGTGAGTGATAGAATCGCGTCCTCAGTGGATCTGGATCGCCGAAAGCCAAACTGAAGGTCAGAGATGATGTTAAATTTATCTAAATACGCTATTAGTCTATTATTGATTAGTTTTTCAATTATTTTCGAGATAGCAGGCAGTACTGATATTGGTCTGTAATTGTTGACGTCGTCTCTCTCTCCATCCTTGTACACAGGAGTGACAATAGATTGTTTAAGTGGGCCGGGGAACATTCCTGTACTGAAGCAAAGATTAGCTAGGTGACTAATAACAGGGGCAACTTGATTTTTTAGCAGTTTGAGAAATTTGGTTGGTATGTTGTCCCATCCAGGGGCACTTTCCGTTCTTGGTCCAATGTGGTACTGCACGTAGATCAGAGAGTGCATGGTCCTCTCCTCTACACTTGGCGCGCAAGAAGAACGATGGCTGGCGACCGTGTGGTGACTATAGAGCGCTGAACGCACGGACAGTGCCTGATTGTTATCCAGTGCCACACATACAGGACTTCGCTTACCAGCTGGCAGGTAAGGAAGTCTTCAGTACCATAGACCTGGTCAAGGCATATAACCAGATCCCAATCTTCGTCGACGACATTCCCAAGAGCGCTATTATCACGCCTTTCGGATTATTTGAGTTCCCTTACATGACATTCGGATTACGGAATGCAGCTCAAACTTTCCAGCGCTTCCTGGACGAGGCACTTAGGGGACTGGAATTTAGCTTTGGGCACATAGACGATATAATCATCTACTCAGAGTCAGAAGCACAACATCACCATCATCTCCGCCAGCTGTTCGAGAGACTGCAGGAGTACGGTATGCTCATCAATGCCTGGAAGTGCGTTTTTGGGCAATCTAAGGTTACCTTCTTAGGACACTCAGTATCCGCAGAAGGCATCCGCCCTTTGGAAGAGAAGGTGCAAGCTATCCAGGAATTTCCGGTACCCAAGGATACCAAGGAGTTAAGGAGGTTCCTCGGTATGATGAATTTTTACCGCCGTTTCATTCCTGGGGCTGCAGCCATCCAAGCACCACTCCACACTCTTCGCTGTGGCGCTCAGACTAAACGTTCACAGCCAATCGAACTTAATGCAGAGCAGACGGAGACCTTCGAAACCTGTAAGTACAGACTTGCACAGGCAGCTCTCTTAGCGCATCCCGATTCCAAAGCCGAGCTGGCTATTCAGACTGACGCATCTGATGTCGCAATTGGTGCGGTGCTACAGCAACGTAAAGGTGACGCATGGGACGCCCTTAGCATTCTTTTCGCGAAAGCTCAACTCTGCTCAAAGAAAGTACAGCCCGTATGATAGAGAGCTTCTTGCAATATACGAGGCAATCCGGTACTTTAAGTACATGGTCGAAGCGCGTACTTTCTCTATCTATACGGACCACAAACCTCTTACATACGCTTTCAGCACACGCAGAGACAACTGCTCCCCACGTCAATATAGGTACCTGGACATAGCACAATTTACCACTGACATCAGGTTTATCTCCGGCAAGGACAATGCAGTGGCTGACACGTTATCCCGCGTCGAGGAACTCAACATTATGCCCGCAGTAGATTACCAGTCTTTAGCCGACGACCAGGAGACAGACGCCGAGTTGCAGAACCTGCTCAGTAACGGTTCTTCGCTAGACCTGCAGAAGGTAACAACTCCACATGCAGGTGTGGCCATCTACTGCGACATATCTACTCCGGAGCCTAGACCTTACATAACTCCATCTCACCGGCGTCAGGTATTCAATTCACTCCACAACCTCAGCCACCCTGGCGTTAAGACTACTGTTCGGTTGATCACGCAAAGATACGTATGGCCTGGCGTGAGGCAAGACTGTCGACAATGGGCAAAGGAGTGTATACATTGCCAACGTTGCAAAGTAACGAAGCATACTTCCGCGCCCACAGGGCAATTCAAGCCCCCGGGAGCCCGTTTTCGACATGTCCACATTGACATTGTCGGTCCCTTACCCATTTCCAATGGTTTCAGGTACTGCCTCACAGCAATCGACCGTTTCACGCGATGGCCTGAGGCGTACCCACTGATGGACATCACTGCAGAGACCTGCGCGGCCGCATTCCTGGCTGGCTGGGTCGCTCGCTTCGGGTGTCCAGAACGCATCACGACAGACCGCGGCCGGCAATTCGAGTCGCACCTGTTCCAGTCCTTGGCAGTACTGATGGGTACAGAGCACCACAAGACGACAGCATACCATCCAGCAGCTAACGGCCTCGTAGAACGGCTACATCGACAGCTCAAAGCCGCCATCACTTGCCATGCGTCACCATCATGGACAGAGGTCTTACCTTTGGTACTGCTCGGAGTCAGGAGTGCCTGGAAGGAGGACATACAAGCATCCGCCGCCGAACTGGTGTACGGCGAACCACTTCGCTTACCCGGGCAGTTCCTGTCGGCAGCACCAGATCAAGTGGTCGACTATGAGGACTACGCCAGCCGACTACGTACGCATATCAGCAAGCTGGTGCCACAACCAACTTCTCGCCATGGCACTCGGCCATTCTACGTACCCAAAGACCTCAACACGGCCACGCATATCTTCCTAGGTCAGGGTCCAGCACGAAGACCACTCCAGGCAGCATACCTAGGCCCTTACAAGGTCATCAGAAGAGGATCGAAAACTTTCGACATATGCGTCCAGGGAAAGGAAGTTACCGTCACCATAGACCGCCTCAAACCGGCTTATATGGCGAAAGACGAACAACCAGCACTTTCCACTACCCCGCCCAACGCCACAACAAGAAGGCAAGAGACCGAGAAGAGAACGAGAAGTGGGCGGACTGTTAGATTCCCAGATTACTATCGCCCGTAGTCATGGTCTCGGCAGGGGAGTACTTGTAGCGGCCAATCGCTACCCGCTCCGCTCCGCTTATGCCGCTTGTACCACGCAGCGGAATCACACCACCAGTCCTTGAGACAAAGGCTTACGACACGGCCGGCCGGGCCGGCCGACGCGGCGCAGACGAAACTTGCCATTCTACCGCCCGCGTATATACCCGCGCACCTTGTTTTATATAGCTGCCGCTTACGCTAGGCATTTTGTATTCGTATATTTCATTCCTTTCATTATAAGTTTTATTTGTTTTCAAGTTTGCCTATTAATTTCTTGCTTCTCCGCTAACGCCCTGCTTATAATTATTAAAGCTAAACTGTAGTGACGACGCAAGTTGCTACACAGAGATGGGCAAAATTTATTCGAATGACGAATAACGATTCAGAATAACAGAATCATTCGCGAATGACGAATACATTTATCGAATGATTATTCTTATTCGAAATTAGGCAAATAAATTATTCGCGAATGAATTATTCCACGAATGATTTATTCGCGAATAAAATACTCCACGAATAATTTATTCGCGAATAATATTGTCGAATAATTAGCTAATAAAATAACTACCTTCGTGCCTCGTTACATGTATTTACAAAAAAATATATATCCCAATCATTTCAAATCTGTCTTTATAGATACATATATATGGTATCTCAGAAAAGTTCGAAAAACTGAACTGACGTGTCGGCGGTGTGTGTTACCACTACATTCAACAAAACATATTCAGCTTAAACAAATTGATGAAATAATTTTAAAAATTATGGAAACTATGAACTGAACATTTGTGTAATGGATCATTCGTGGTATTTATTCGAATAAAATAACGAATGAATCATTTATTATTTGAAAATGCTACCGAATGATTTATTCGCGAATAAATCGTTCGCGAATATTTTTTTAACGAATGATTGTTTATTCGAATAATTATTTAAATAAAATATTATTCGAATAATGCCCAACTCTGTTGCTACACTACTTTGGGTTTGATCTATTTTCATTGGAAAAGAAAACAAAATGATCGACGATGTTGTTAACAGTCTGATGTAGCTAACTGTCAATTTCGCACAGGAGCGTGTGAACAGCTACACAAGCACGAGCACATTCACCCTTTGATCTTTGTCCAAAAACCGACAGTCGTCCCGATCGGCGAAATTCACGGGCGCGGGCACGGGCGCGCGCACATTCAGACTGTTCACACGCCCGCGCCCGTGTCCGCGCCAGTGAATGTCGCTTTGAACGCGAGTATGTGAACACGGCATTATAGTAGCAAAACACCGGTTGAAAAAAAATACAAGATTACGGAGTAAAATATTAGTACAATATTCTTCAGTATATTTTTTTAATTTTAGTTTAAATTTATTTGAATGAAATTTGTGAGAGAATAAACACTTGGCAGATCATGCAAATTCCATGGCCGAAATTGTGATTTTCATGCAATTAGTCCCGACAACTCGTTTGACGGTTGGAACATGCTTCCAGACGATAGCAATTAGTTAGATTCTGATGAATTGGGGCTGACAAATCACTGAATGTGGATTGCCCATAACTCAGCTTAACGACTACTGGTCATAGACAGCAGACGGGAAAAACTGCTTCTGGGTGCCAAGCCATTGTGATATTTCGGGTAACGAAATGGCGGATAGTTTGGCAGTGGATGCTGTGGTTTCTGGGGATATCTCTTCTTATAATTTTTTTTACCATGATTTACTATCACTTCCAAAAACATGAGTTCTTTTGGTTTTGGAGTAGTCTGGAAACAGGGGCCTATTACCACAGGATCCAAAGTGATATTCCGATGAAGCCTTGGTTTTTTGGTAAAAAAACATTGATAAGCCGCGAAATTTCATGCTTAACTCGTATGAGATTGGGCCATACGTGTGCTCCTTCTCATCTGGCAAAATTTAACATTATAAGTGAGCCTAAATGTGACTGCGGTGCTGAGGAAGCTGATGTTAACCACATAATCCTATCTTGCCCGTTGTACGATCGTACTGTGTTCCTTGATGCGCTCCGATCTAAAAATGTTCCTTTTCCTACCGATATCTCTCCTCTTTACTTATTAAATCCAAATGTTTATATTATTCTGGCTAAGTTTATTTTTGAAAATGACATCAAATTATAGTATTATCTATTATTTATAGTTTATTTATACGTATTTCAATTCCATTCCTGCCTTGATTATTTTTCCAAATTCTGATATATCCTTTCCGCAATTACCCTATTTTATTTCCTTCCCTTTTTATCACTAACTTGACTATGGCTATGGGCAAACGCCCGCAAGTCCATTGAAAAAAAAAACTACTTAGCGTGCCTTCCAAAGCACGGAAGCGCTCATTTATATTAACCACCCACTTAAACATCAGGCGGTCACCCATCCAAAGACTGACCGCTGCCATCTTTGCTTAACCTGCGTTATCGTTTCAGATTGGCAGCCCCCGCTAGGCTAAGATGCTAAAGTTTGGACCTCAATCATGCAAAAACGGAGTGTATAACCTGGATTAACATACGAGTATATTTATAATACTTTTTATTCCGGGAATCATCGTCTAAGGGGGCGAAATAGGGGGCACAAGTTTGTAAGGAGCCACGATATAAAAGAGTTCCACGCGGACGAAGTCGCGGGCAGAAGCTAGTTATTTATATTTATAGTAAGACATCTTCCGGTAGGTATGTTACGTTACGATATTGGTACCTGTTTTGCGTACTTTTTGACAGGGTCCACACACTCAGCTACAATATATATTACGATATATTTTGGTATATTACGGGCGTATATAGGTTGTTCCTTTTCACGGACTTCGTAACCGATATACCTATTTCCGTTTCTCTCACAAAATAGATGTTAGACAGAGACCGTACGCCGGCTTTACCTTAGACATAGAATACCTGCGTATTGAAGTCGTGCAGTCGCTCGGACAGCAACGAGTTTAACGATGGCAAAAATATATATTTAAATGGTTTCTTTGTAGTGTGTGGTGCTTAGGAACCATATAACCATATAATATCTGCATCTTAAGTATATTTATATATAGAGTCTGACAAACGAAAGTTCAACCCACTAGTTTCAATTATGCGACAACACTAAAGGCTTGGCCAGACATAGGGCGCGACGCAGCGCAACGTCCGCGCCGCGTGATGCCGGCGCGGACGTTGCGCTGCGTCGCGCCCTGTGTTTGGCCAAGCCTTAAACGTCATACGCATACATGTTGACCGAAAGTGTTGCCACGTGATTGAATCTAGTGGGTTCAACTTTCGCTTGCCAGACTCCATTATAGCTAAGTCTCTGACGGGCTTTATAAACGCGATTCTAATAGTTAGGTTGGGGACGAGGATAGCTGATTAGCCATATCATAAAAGTAAGCGAAACATATATGCAATTAAGGCCTCCACACACCGAACGCGGGTCGTGCGCGGATCGGGTCGGGCGGCATCTCTAGCTCTTTCGCAAAGTAGCGCGGCGTCTCTATCGCACAGTGTCCTTGATAGATAAGAGAGATAGAGAGGCCTAGATCACAACTGTGTGATAGAGATAGTGAGAGAGATATTAAATGCGTTGGTAAGTGAGAGATATATACTGCCGTCATAACGAAAAAGGGCACATCTAACATTTTTTGTGAAATTGAGTTAGATACATATTCGGAAAGCGGAAAAAAAGGCGCGTCTGTCTAATTTTTTTTTATTTTTTCCTATGGAGTTCTTAGGAATTACCATAAGCATAATAAGCACAACTACTCTAAATATCCATATTTACTAAAAATAAAAGGCATGTTCTTTTACGATTAAAATTAAAGGGCACATTATTACAATTGTGACTTATGACTTAATTATTTCTTCAAGTAGCACTTAGTTAAAAAGGCACTTTTTTGAGTGATTTTAAAGAAAAGGGCATATGAGGCGAAATGTGCCATTTCAGTTTAGTATTTAACAATTTTGAGCCGCTTGTCGCTTTTAAAATAAAAGGCACAACTACCCAGACGTGTCTTTATTATTTAATGCACTGAAAGGTGAACTGATTACGGGAAAAACTAAACGCGTCAGTTGTGCTATTTCTACGCTCATCCGGGTTCCGGAAGTACCCTACGGTAGGGTTACCCGAAACAGTTACCAATTTAAAACGATATTATAGAAAAATTAAAAATATATACATCTCCATGAATTTATATAAATGTCCAAGATTCAAGAAAGTAAAACGGATATTAAAGCAATTATAATAACAACAATTACCGACCTGCGCCGCGCCCGACCCGCGCCGCGCCCGACCCGCGCCGCGCCCGACCCGCGCCGCGCCTGACCCGCGCCGTGCACGACCCGTGGTCGGAGTGTGGAGGGCTTGAGGGTCACAATTACCTGATTATAAGCAGCTATGTTCATCAAAACCGTAGCAGCGTATGACAGGATCACAACCACTACGCCCACAATGCTGTTGTATATAGCGAAGTCTCGAATCGCGGCCAGGAAAGCGTCATCTTGGGGGGCATCTTGCATTACGGACATGCCGTAGTCCACCATGTTTTGCAGCAACGTCGCAAATAATAGCGTGTTGAAAGGCATCGTGCACCCAGACAATACGGAACATATCACCGCCAGGAATATGAAACATTTGTCTGCCGCGGTAGCAAATCGATACTGTAAAAAAAAATATTCATTAATTTACAGTCCTTCGGCACGTGCGCTGCTGTAGGTTTCATGGTGGGTACACACCAAGCGAACGAACGGCTATGTATCTCACTCTATCAAATAGCTGTCACGTAAATGCTTCGCGTTCGTTGGTCGTTCGTTTGCTGACTGT
This sequence comes from Epinotia demarniana, assembly GCA_945867215.1. Taxonomy (NCBI): domain Eukaryota; kingdom Metazoa; phylum Arthropoda; class Insecta; order Lepidoptera; family Tortricidae; genus Epinotia; species Epinotia demarniana. Next base: position 8,578,196 of record OX244271.1, read on the forward strand.
GTACCCACCATTAGGAGACGCTACACGGCTCGATATCGGCAGGACTGCATGCAGGCGAGGCGGCCGCGTGATTCGGCCCGTGTGGATACGTGTTGGAAGCACGGCGGCCAGCCAAATCAAGATCACTCCATACTAGATTTCAATTTCAATTTTATTATTGCATATCATTTTACAAAAAAAATGATGGTAGGTAAATTAACAAGGTCATGTGACACCCTGTAAGGGCACTACAATAGATAGAGCTGATTATTGAAACGGATATCAATACGTAATGGTGCGTACACACCAAGCCAACGAACGCCAACGAACGATTTTCCGTGTTGGCTGTCGCACGCTCGTTGGTTCTCGTTCAGGTGCGTACACACCAGGCCAATGAACGACAGCAATGGGTTTCGCTGGCCTTCGTTGGCTGTGTCTGGACGGATTAATAAACGCCAACGATTGTTTCTTGGCCTGTGGCCTGTGCCGGCGATCCGCAGCGAGGCGGCAACATCAAAGGATTTGAAGCAATGGGCCCAACGTGGTGTGGATTGGTTGTCGAAGGCCAACAAACGAATGGTCCAATAGTATTCAACAACCATTCAAAATCTTCAGAAGACATTCTGATAAAGTTGTCAATTAAACGTTACTCTTTTTTTACTTTCACTGTAAACGTTTCTGCTTTTAAAACATGTCGTTGTCCACCATCTCCGCCTTCATTTCTGATTTTTTCCTTTTGTTAATTCGTTAGGATATAGAAAACTAGCAATTTTAATCACTGTGTCGAGATTCATGATCAATATGCGGTTATCAAACCTGTTCGACTACTAACGTTGGCTACCGCCCGACGCACGTTCGTTCTGGACGCATCTTCAAGAACCAACGAACTTGCGGGAGCGTGCGGTAGCCAACGCCGAATATCTTTCGTTAGCGTTCGTTGGTCTGGTGTGTACGCAGGCTAATGATACTGCCACGTAGCGGATTGCCGGCACGGCACACGCTAACGAACGATCATAGAACGGTCGTTGGCGTTTGTTGAATCGTCCAGATAGGGCCAACGAAGGCCGGCGAAACCCATTCGTTGGCGTTCGTTGGCTTGGTGTGTACACACCATAAGACAGCAGACGTACTCGTATGCCTAAACTTATAACATATGGATATGAATTCAGGAAATAATAAATAACACTAAAGTTAGAAACAAAAAATATTCACAATTTTCCGCTAAAAAACTCATTTATGCAGACCTTTACAGACCTTTTATATAATTAGGAAGACGACTGTAGATTTTAATTGTCATGTACTAGACGTGACGAGTTTTTATTCGATTTTCTGTGACCTTGCTCGACAGTCCTGCCGATTTCGCTCGTGCGTCTCCTAAAGAGTAACGGACCCGGCACCCCTCCTTGAAAGATCCGTGGAGTGTGGAGTCATGGCCGGTATTTTTTTAATGGTTTATGGTTTAAAATATTTATTTCTAAAAAACTTTTACTTACACAATCACTTACTTACTGAGCAAACAATATTGATTTAATCAATATATCGTATTGAATTGACTAAACTTAATGTACCTACCTATTTAACTTAACGATGTATGTATAATATAAAAAGCCAGTAGTTAAGTAACTCACCAATGTGAAAAAAGATATGCCAGGGACTTCTTCCTTTTTATCGGTTTCAGAGGCGCTGAAAAAATCATCTATTATGTCTCGGCCACACTTCGCCCGAATGTTGTTGCCGTCCTTGCCTAACGAATAATATAGGTAAGTTAGAAAATAGGACGGCAACAACATTCGGGCGAAGTGTGGCAGAGGCATTAGGTAGAGTAGGTACTCATTTTATATTGATTGTTGACATTACCACACCACTTCCGCCACGACAGGTTGTCTGATCATGAATAATACAATTTGATAATGCTAAAATGTAATAAACGAACTGTACAATCATACTTATAAGTATTATAACGTAAGTATAGGCAATTTAATAAATGGATGGAATACCTATGAGTTCTAATCGAGGAGTAGCTATAAAATAGTAAAAAAACAATGGGATGACAGATAATAGTTACGTAGGTACTATACTAGTTACTAACAGAACTATGCTCAAACAACATAATATGTCAACGATAAAAATACATGGTACATAATTAAAAACTTATTTTTTTGAACTCGACTTAAGTAGTTGGGTTCGAACGAACTTTAGAACAATAGTAGATAGTATGACATGGGTTTAAAGTAAGCCATATTACCACAAGATAGATATTTTCCCTAACGAAGTAAGGGGAAATAGTTCGAGGGGTAATATGGCTTTAAGGCCAGAGTTATACACTCTACTATTCACTTCGACTGTGAGAAAATAGTAAAAACAAAGATTATCCATCCACAATCAACAATTAACGCAAAATAGTATTTTATGCAATCGTTATTTTTATTTTATTTTTTTTATTTTATTTTATTTCCACACTTACAACTATTTTTACAGACACTTAAACCTAAGACAATAGTGTAACTATTAAAATGTTTACCTTAACAAAATTATTCTAAGTTATGGCGCCTATAACATAATGTGAACAATGTGGACTTAGTGAATTCAGTCAGAGAACACCAAAACAAATCAATGTTCTCGGCTACAATGTTAAGGGTCCGCACCGCGCGCGTCAGTGGCGCCTTGCCGAGCTTATATAATGTATGCTTTTTCAGTCGAGTACCACGTTTAGGATACGAACCTTGCTGAGTGGCCTAATTAAGGTACGAGACTTAAAAAGCTAATTATATAACTATAGTATACAATACTTTTTCTACGAGTCAACTGAACTAATTAAACAAACTTGATACCTATCTATTGAAAATCTAAGCGAAGTGCAACCATCGGCTTTTTCTTTTTTGTGCGCTGAAGTCTTTTAATTTTGACTTTCTCATGACGGCGTCCTATTGGTCGAATACATTTTAATTCACTAAAGGAGCCACGTGATTGGTCGAATTTATTTTAGTTGTCTATACAGTTGTATAATGTTGAGTTAAGACCTCCTAGTAAAAAGTATGTGATTTTAGTTTGGTGTACAAAGTCTTAACTCAAACATTGAGAAGTCGAAGAGTATAAAAAATTAATTTTTAGCTCTCACAGATAAATGCTTGACTTGAGATTATTTGAGTTGACCGAATTGCATCAAAGTAGGTTGTCCAGTCCATTGCAGCAGCTAGTATCTATACAGCAGGCAATTGGTTCTCGGTAAAGGTCAACTTGCTTCGCGCGTTGAAGGACATACCTAATGAATTTAATTGGCATCACCTCAGCCTTGATCTAATTACCTATTATTAATATCGCACATTGCAGGTCACTGTCGTGTGGTTACAATTGGAATTCTGATATTTATTCAGCACGGCTATGACTGGACGGCCCGAGAGCTGTGTCGTGGCGACATATAATATCCGTCTCTATCTAAGCGTTCTAATTAGAAAGGGACCTACAATCTATCTCACCTCGACACAGCTCACGCGCCATCCTGTGATAGCCATGATGGGAAGCTTAAATTTTTCTACAGCAACAGACTTTAAGCTAAAGTTGGAAAAGCTAATCGGCGTCTTACAGTCAAATCTAATCTAGTTTTTCTCTCTGTGTGGGAAGTTAAAAGGTTACAGATGCTTGCACAAAAACTTAATGCATACGCATTCTCCATTAGCCCAGGACCCTTCGAATACTAATTACATTCATGGAGCGTGCGTCCGGAGCAACCCGGAGAAGAACAGTAATGCACTATTGTACAGTAATTTGACTATCCCATCGGCGTCCACTATATCTCTACCTACCTCTTTTTAATAGTAATTATAAGTACCTATCCAAACAGGAGGAGCCCAATGTAAAGTAAATAAGGATTTAGTGCCGTGTTTACTTTGATACCTACTGATGATAAATCAATAAATATTAGGAGACAATCTTATACCTACAAATCGAACTAGCACCATAGTAAGCTCAATACAGGTTGTGTTATTGGTACTACTGGCGACGATATAAATACATATACCACTGGCGGCACATGAGAATTTTCACTTGACAACCCGGAGCAAAAAAGGGCGGTTATTTGACGATTTCCGAGTTTGATAATAAGTTATACATAAAGCAAGAAATTTTAGGCAAGCCGGTGGGATTCGGCTTGTATATATGGGCTCCGGCGCTAATACCTACACAGCAATCGTCCAAGTCGCAGAAACAATAGAATTGATAGGGAAGGTCTACAAGCAGATTAGAATCCCTATCAGAATAGTCACTCATCAAGGTATTACCTGGTCTTCCTCGGGGGATCGTGTCCGTCATCGTTGCCGCCCCAGGTCGCCGAGAGCTTCAGAGAGCTGGAACCCTTGACGAGCCCTGCTCCAGCGTACGGCTCCCCCGCGCTGTACGCTTTACGAGCCTTCGCTTCTTTTCCTGTGACAAACTAACTTAATATACCTATTATAGAAAATACAAAATGTGTGTTTATTTATTCAATTAAAGTTCAGAAATTTTTGTCTGAATTATTTTTGTACCTTAATACTTTAGGCATTGCAATTTTAGTAATTTATTTATTTATTATTGACAAATACATTTAAGTACGTAACATTACAGTAATATAATAACCAATGCGTCACGAAACCAAAACAACAAAAAATACTATATATTTAGACGACGAAACGGCGTGGCCCGTCTCCGGTGTAGGATTCGGCAGATAATTTAGTAATACCAGTATAAGGCCAGAAATGTTTTATGCCATTTAATAATAGGAGTTATAAGTGAGAGCCAATTAGATTTTATTTACAACAATCAACGATTATGCAAAAAAAAGATTGTGCTAAATGTAAAGTATGCTACTCAAATTTATGCCAAAAGTGTTCGGCCAAAAGATTTTAGGTATGAATGAGAAGAGGTAAACCAAGAAAAATGTGGATGTTAGTTACAACTACGTCAGTGGAGTTGCACCAAGTGCGCTCGCACTTTAGCGAGAAAGATAGGGTACGTGAGCCACCTGAGAGTACAAGAACAATACACTCTAATAATAATAATTTTTAATACCAAAGCCAGAATACGCAATCACCGTGGCCGAAATCGGTCAGGACGACATCATCGTCATTATAGTAGCTACTATCTACGCTGATATTCGTATTAAGAATTTAGCAATGAGTCATTTGTCGGCCATGGAATCATAACGTGCAAGATTAATTGTCAATAATGATGTGAGTGTCAAGTCATTAATTTTTGGCTACCTAATAAGTAGGCAAGTATTGCCAAGTATTGCATAATAGTAGGTATTCAATGGTAAAAAAATAAAATTTCAAGGCCTACCTTAGGTTAGAATTAGAATTTAGGAATAATAATACCTAATCTCGCAAATTTTTCCACCGACAATTGGCTGAACCGGATGGAAGCCTAACGTTTATCAGGTTTATTACCAATCATATATATACGTGACATTGCTCCCCTGAAATATTCTTGTCGACCATGGATTGAGAGGACACGCTTACTTTTAAACTTCTCATAATATTTTTCGAGCAATATACAAAGGGTATCTCCAAAATCAATACCTTCCTGACTAGCTATGTAGTAGCTAGCATGATAGTCAGATCAGACATAAATCATTCGTCCCACTCTGCCCACTCGCACTTAAATACTTGCTACCTAGTAAGGGATGACTGCTTTGTGTCTACTTGTCTAAGCATTGCCTTACCAGTGTTATTATTAGCCAGGGCTTCAGCACTCCTGTAGATGCTCCTCACCAAAGCAGTGGAGAGCTCACGCAGCGCCGTTTGACGATGGTGGTACAGCATGTCATGGCTCAACGGCTGAAGAAGCTGCAAATTCTTCACCGCCATCTTGTTTTCGTATTTTACTTCTACGTGACAGTTTTAGTTAACTGTGATTTAGTTTGTAACTTTCCAGAGGCCCAGAAATTATACCAGGATCTAAAAAAACGGCTCTTCAAGCACACTGCTGACTAGTGGGCTGGCTTGTTCCTCGGCCAAATGATCGGCATCGCCATTCAGCGAGGAAACGTAGCCAGCCTTATGGGGACCATGCCGCTGAGCGCCAACCTGGGGGACTACATTGTAGGCAATTTTTAAACATATCATTTTTAGTTATAACTTTATTTATATAGTAGTTTTTAAGTTATTTTTTTTTGTGTTATTTGATTAATGTGTGGTCTTACTATTGTATATTTTATGAAGTAGTACATAAGTTAAGGATGAGTGTAGAGTTATACTTGCCTACATAAAATTAAAAAAAAAATACGATTGTAATATATATGCGTCAAACAATAAATGATCTATAAAATATCCACCAAGTAAGTAGTAAAACAATCTATTTAAATATCGTGCTCGTCAGGGTCGCGTGATCTACCGAGTGTCCATCAATAGACATCGATAACAAATATTTATAAGCATATTCAACATAGCACTAAAGACTTCTACAAACTCTTTTATTTTTTAATATTTCGCGCACAGGAACTTCTGACTGAAAAGGCGGCAAGTTTTACCAATATGGCGTCGCAAGTAACGGTAACGCGCGCGAGTCAAAGACTGAATTAGTTTCAGGCATGGGGCATGCAAGAGGTCAATAGGCTGCTTGACACTTCTTAAATTCCTACCAGATTGCTAGTAGTTGTGGGTCTTGTACTAGACAATTAGTCCACCCACATTTGGGAGTATTTTTTTCGAGATTGATAAAGCATATTTTCCTTATTTCGAAACCTTAATTTTAAATTGAATTTTTGAAGATAATCTGCAAACCACTATAACGATAAGTTTCAAGTTCAAGTCCCAAGTTTAATTAAACGTAACTAAGGTAAACGCAGGTATTAACGCCCTCTTAAGGCAATTTAAAATCTACCTTACTTTTTAAGTAGGTATACTGGTTGCCATCACATTTAATTTTTTTATTGTATATGTTAGTGTTAAGTATAAAGATGATATTTGCTCAGTCAAATGCATATAAATAAAGGATTATCGTAATTAAAAATATGTAAGAAGTGACGAAGTCGATTGTTGCTATTACCGTCCTAAAATAACGGCTGTGAATCTATTAACGATTTTTATGCAGCTATTACCGATCGTTACCCGGGTATGTCCTAAAACTACGACTTTAAATTGCCCAGATTTTATGAGTCGGTAATACATTGTCCTTACATATTTTATTACCGACCCATAGGAGTCGGTAATGGCAACCATAAGAAACCATTACCGACCCATAGAAGTCAGTAATATCAACCATAAGAAGCTATGACCGATCGTACATACTATATACTATTACCGATCGGTAATAGTTTCTAATGGATGCTATTACCGACCCATAGGAGTCGGTAATGGCAACCATAAGAAACCATTACCGACCCATAGAAGTCGGTAATATTAGCAACCATAAGAAGCTATTTACCGATAGTACATACTATTATACTATTACCGATCGGTAATAGTTTCTTATGGTTGCTATTACCGTCTCATATGGGTCGGTAATAGTATCTTATGGTTGCTATTACCGACTCCTTTGCTCGGGTTTGGGTCGTTAATAAAATATAGAACGACAAACATAAAATTAATTACCGACTCAATAAAAGTAGGTTATTTTTATTTAATTGAACTTCTGACTACAAAATCGATTGAAAGTGATTAATATCACGAACAATATGAACATAACAATGCGGCTTTAAAAGAGAAACAATCATTTACGATGGTTACTATAAAATATCGATCTACCTAAATTATCATAATATTGGTGAAATTGACAACGCTAAAATAAGAAAACTGGACAACAATTTATGTGTCGCTAATAGATTTTTACAAAGACTGATTGTTTAGCTTCAAACTGGTCAAAAAAACTGGCATTTTAATACAATATCATAAGATAAAAGAGAGAAAAACTTACCATTACTCTGCGGACATTACCAACTCAGGGGTCGTTGATAGCTGCCACAACAAAAACTGGCGAAGCTATCACCGTCCTCTTTTAATTTATAGTTTTAGCGGTTAATATGTTTTTTTTTTCAATAAAACGTGGTAAGAAATCAAAAGCTGATACTTAAACGGATATAATTAGTAATACACGATAAAGTATAGGGTTCACAAATTCGTATAAATGTCTTAAGTAGAAAAGTCACGTTCTTACTTGGTGGAACAACAGCCAGTATAGCGCGACCTGCGTCCGCGCTTCCCCCGCAGAAACTGACCTGTTTTATCTCTTTTGCCCACTGCTACATACACTAAAGTAAAAGTATACGATGCTCAAGGAACAAGCGCATGTATAGCTTTTCCAAGTTATACCCAGAATAGTTCTGGAACCGTAAAAATATCGAATAACTATAATGGGTCGGTAATACCTTCTGATTTTCGATGGGTCGTTAATAGCTGCGTTTACCTTATACGTATTTATAATGTAGATAATAATTAGGTACCTACCTAAAGTACCCATTTATTAAAATTTTCTAGAAAATATTTTCATGAAATCGGCTGAGTAGGTTGTTATTATTTATAGTAAACGGGACTTAATTGCGTATAATTAACGAATTTAATTACCTCTCTCTCTTTTTTTCTTTCTATAGATAATGTATGCGTATCGTTATAGTTTTCAATATTTTCAACTTCCTTTTAGGAAATTGTACAAGGGAGGTATGTTGATAATAACATCAGAGGCGGAATTGCTAATGCGAGACACAGATGAGCGTGATAAGAGAGCCTAGGATGCAATTATCAAGGCAAACGCGTTTCATACGACGTTTTCCAACACACTTGCGAGGAAATAAAGGGGGCGGGGGGTTAATACTGATAATTAAAGCAATTCGTGCAAAATTATTCCCTAACCATTCCAAAATATCAAAAATGCACAACGTTAATATTCAAGTTTTCACTTCTCCCGGCACTCCCGAAGTGTAAAATGCACAACCCGGTCTTTTTTTTATCGTGGAGACCTGAGAACCAGATACCCAATCACCGGGGGATGACTGGGTTATGTGGTATTTCTACCCACTAAAAACTCCACGGTGCTTTTGGTTCGTCCTAGGGTAACGAAATGCTGTCGCCTTCCCTGGGGTTCTTTTTAAGCGAGTGCCCCGACCCCCGCCAGAACACTGCGCCCCGATGACCCCTTTAATCGCCTTCTACGACAGGCGGGGTAGACCGTAGACCTATTCTTGTCCGAGCCTACACGGTATAGTAAGTACTATAGGAACTCAAAAGAACATGAATTAGAGTCATGCACCTAATTCTAAGGATTCCAAGTTTAGCTAAAGGGTCACAAAAACTAAATTTTACTTAATTCGGTAAACTTTGTAATAAAATAATTGTGTACGTAACCGTGACAGAGACCAAGGATACGAGTAAAGAGTAGTCGAGGCGAAAGAAGTACGCCGTGTGGAACTCGACGCGTCGCGACTGCATCAGGTCTCTGAGCTCGGTCAACTTCGACCTCAAGGCACCATCTGAAATGAGATGAGTGAGATGACCAATAGTACCAACAGACCTATTTATTAGGCATAACTAAAATCTCTTTCTAACGATTGGAGATCTACATCTGACTCGAAGTATAAGTTGATATGGTACGGCCCACCTGATGGTTGGCGGACACCGTACCCTATAGACTCCTGAAACTCCAAAGAGTAACAAGCGCGATGCCGATAGGCGCGTTTGCACTGCGCCACCGTCACGTCACGTCGGGCACGGCAACGGGCACGTCAGCATTCACTCCAAGTCATTGCTCACCAGGGTCCTTTTGTAGCGTGTGTTCGATAATTGCGAGGGCGGTGTCGCGCTGCCTGTAGGAGCGTTCGCACTGCGCCACGAGGGTGCCAACTAGTGACGCGCACGTCAGCACTCGCACCAAGTCAATGCTCACCAGGGTCCTTGTAGCGTGTGAGCGATAATCGCGAGGGCGGTGTCGCACTGCCTGTAGAAGCGTTCGCACTGCGCCACGAGGGTACCAACTAGTGACGCGCACGTCAGCACTCGCACCATGTCAATGCTCACCAGGGTCCCTGCTGATGAGCGTGTGGTCGATAATCGCGAGGGCGGTGTCGCGCTGCCTGTAGGTGCGTTCGCACTGCGCCACGAGGGTGCCAACCACTGCCGCGCACGTCAGCATCCGTACTATGTTCGCCGCAGCGGGGTAGTACCCTGACACGTACAGCGTTGGCTGTGAATTATGGGCAAGTAAGTAGCTTTCTGTTAGTAAGAAAGCAAGAATTCTTTGAGTTTCGAATTATGTAAGTACCTATCTTTTAGAGGTTTTACCAGGTAGTGTTACAGAAAATTGAGCGGCTAAAAAAACTTCGTTCGTTCGTTAATAGATAGGTATACGTTTTTCAAGAATTCTAATCCTTTGTTTGGTCTATTGCGCGCGGTTTGTGAGTTGACTTTGAGTAGGTAGTGGCGTCGGGTTCCCAATTCAGATCAAAAGAGAGTGGTTTAGGTATAGAATAATAAAGAATCGGTTTACAGCGATAACAAGCCTTAGTTTTCTAATTACCCACATAATCGGCAGTTGCAGAAAATTAAAAAATCTGCTTCTTATATGGGTCACTAAAACCTGTGCTTTAGAGTAATTAGGTATTATAAGGAACACTAAAAATACAAATGGCGGCAGGTTCTTATGGACAAACTACTTAGGTTCTGCGCGCGACTTCGACCTCTCTGACTGTTCCTATAATAATAGGACGAACCCAATACAGCGGTCGAATTGCGTGGCAAGAGGGTAGCCTGGGGAAAATCCAGGGGAAACCTCCGGCACGACCACGCGGCGGCAGTTTAAACACTGGAATATATTCTACGAGTTTGCGCTCCAGAGAGATTGGTTGAACGGTATCAACCGAATCTGGGATGTTAGTGGTGTCGAACTACTAAGACTACTGGGAGTTTTATCGCTGGTTCGCTAAAACCTAGCCTAGCTGAGAAGAGTCCAGCCAGAATCTCAGCTAGGCCCGACTTGGGTCGGACTGACGCTACCCGGTATGCGGCGGTACCGGGACGAAAAGGGACTATATGTGTCTGTGTTGTCGCGATCCCCGGTGGACGTTCCCGCTTGCGCGAACGCCGAAGTGTACGCTATGTGATAAAACGCCGAAAGCGCAGGAAACTTCTTTTTCATATCTCATGCTATGAAAGTGGTTCGTTGTTGTTCTAAAAAGTGTGCTGAAAGTGATACGTTTCTGCTCTAGTGCAGAAAAGTAGTGTATTCCAGTTAGTCCTCGCCTTATTAACATTATCCGGGAACTAATTCTAGTAAATATCAATACTTACCCCGCCACTGACAAAGGGAAATAATTTTATACTTAAGTTTGTACTAGTTTATAGAATTTATTTTATTTCATTCAAAATAAGTTTATGTTGCAAATTCATTACTTTTATTTTAGTTAAAATATCCACTAGGGTCTATGAGGTGGTGACAAATGGAATACAGCACCCGCAATGTTTTTATTTAATCAAAGTTGTGCACGTGAGCTAAGGCAGAAACGCATACACCCACTCTTAACTAAATAATAAATAGTATAAAAATATGTGAATAGGCTATTTTCGTCTATCACAATTAAATTATGAAAGTATATTCATATAGTTTTGACTTAGGAAATACGAATATATGTAATACTATTTGGTTATGAAAACATGAACAATATTTTTATTTTCAACATTAAAATCGTAGTTGTATTATCTGTATGTCACATGACCGAATTACACCATATAACCATAAGCGCGAGCGAGACAGATATTTGCCCCTTTTTAGGACAGGTGAGATAGGACTATTAATTCTTTCGGCTCGGATTACGTCACGATGATGGCGGCTGCCGTTTTTTAATTGATTACTTTGAATAAACATATGGTTTAATTTTCCGTCTGTGTTTTTTTCACTTTCCTCGTATTCGATATGAAAAGTAGAGTGTTTAACTCGGGTGAAAGTCACCCATTTCTGACTCGAACCATTGGCGCTCTCACTTCGTTCGAGCGCCAAAATATCTCGTCAGAAGTGGATGCCTTTCAGCCCTTGGTTAAAAATCTACTATTCCCCCACCCAGCAGATGATTTCCGGGATAAAAACCATCATATATCCTTCCCCTGGATTCATAAACTGTCCCTCCTTATAACCTCCATAGCTCATCACAATCGGTTCAGCGATTTAAGCGTAAGCGTGAAAAGTTACCCAGACAAACAGACTTTCGCATTAATAATATCAGTATGGATAATAAACTTTAAATATCTAAGTATACAATACGAACCTGTGACCCAATGACCAGCCTCACAGCAATATTGGTGAACCGAATCATGTCAATCAGCAAGCTTAAACTGTTCAGTAATATCTATAAAAATAAAACAAATTAGATAATTATCAGGTATTTTATCAACTGCACTTACCTATTACTCAGCGATAATGAAATGTAAAAGGATTATAGGTCCTATCGGCGCTATAATTTGTATTTGGGTATAAATGACTTCGTCGCGCACAATATAGTAGATATCGTATCAGCTGGTCAATTCGTGTTAAGTCTTTGTAGTCGTGCATACCAATTGATTCGTTTGGTTTGATTTCAATGTATTTCTAATGCACGCTGGCTCCTAAGACGGCGCAAATCCTACAAATATTTGTATCTACTTATTTATATTTAAATGTGTTTGTAAATGTGTTCTTGAAAAATTTCCTCTATAGAATAAAAACAAAGTTGTCTTTATTTTCCTTTTTTACTCAGCCTACTAAACTAAAACATTATTTAACGACACAATCAAGTTAATACTATAGTATTGTTATCTCATCTAAAATCTCCCTCCATGAAATATGGATAAAACTTAACTAAGTTCAGGTATTTATCGAAATTTATCCAATAAAGCCATTCCCGAAGTGTTGCATTTCTCGTGCGTATCTCTCAAGGGGCCGTGGTTTTTATTACAAGCTTTTATTTAACTTGCCCTGTAATGTTAGTATGGGACAAATCTTGCGAGTTAAATTTGACGCACTTCCCGATGACCGATTGAGCTGAAATTTTGGGTATAAGTATAGTTCGGATGACAATTCAATATTATGGTACTATTGAGCTGATCTGATGATGGAGACAGAAGGTGGCCATGGGCCCAGTTAGTATGTATGGGACAAATCTTGCAAGTTACATTTGACCTACTTTCCGGTGACCGATTGAGCTGAAATTTTGGGCATAAGTATAGTTTGGATGACAATTCAATATTATGGTACCATCGAGCTGATCTGATGATGGAGACAGAAGGTGGCCATGGGAATTCAGTACTTAGCCGACGTAACCACACGTTGGGTTTCGGTTCGTTAGAATTGTCGGCAATAAAAGCTTGTACCAAAAATGAAATTTTTGACAGAAACTTATTAAGAATCGAATTGAATCAAGGCATCGCCTTAAGGAATGATGCAATTTATTTTGTTTTATCTTGATCAACGATGAGTGATTTGAATCAAAAAACTTATTAGTGTGTTAAACGACTTAATTGACTTCATTTGATACAAAGAACAAATACGAATAAGTAATAAACCGTGATGCAATGTAGGGTAATTCGTTAATGGACGTAAAGTATGGACTTATTTAAAAGTTCACAATGTAAAATTCCTGACTGAGGAATTCATAAAAAGGATATCTGGGCACCATTAACACATTCACAGCCACACACATGCCAGGAACCCGGCTAGCGTTGACGCTTAGGCACTTAATTTATACCAAACGGGACTTAATCGCGTAGTAACTTATTTATTTACCTCACTGAGGTCTCCCGACGTTTCGGATGTGTTGCAACATCCATGGTCACGGGACAACTGGCTTGTGGGGGGGGCATATAAACATCTTCTTGCTGCGCGGGTTTTCCGAACTACCCGCATTTGGTCTTTATGAACCACTTGTACACTAGGGTTGTCACCGACAAACAACACTAACAATGTCCGGTGATATAACGGACGATGTTTTTTGACGCTGACTTATGATAGGATTCCACGAAGATGAAATCTTACAACCGTCATCCCGGTTGAAATTACGATGTTTTCTGATTTCAACGGCTTCACGTATTTTTCTACTATAGAAATGACGTTCCGTAGACAGGACTTTCGGTTTATGGAGCTCAATCCAGTGGTTTGGTCCTGACTCCAACAAATGCTCGGCTATCGCAGATTTATTCACCTGCCGATTTTTTACAGCCGCAATATGTTCCTTGACCCTTTCCGCGATGGTTCGCTTGGTCACGCCAATGTAGGAACTTCCACAACTGCAGTCAATCTTAAACTCCTGGTGATTGAAAGGGGATAACATAGTTCGGTGATCTTAGATGTCCCACGACCTTGGATAACGGCATGTATATGGTTTTAATAGAATACCTTCGCAGTATTGTACCAACTTTACGGTTTTTGTTGCTTAGGCACTTGTCCCACCGCCTGCGAGTAGCGAGTGCTCATAGTAATTCTTACTCGCGCGAGTAAAAGCGAGTAAGAATTACTATGAGAGCACTCGCTATACTCGCCGGCGGTGGGACAAGTGCCTTAAACCGTAGGCTTTCCACAACTTAACGGGAAAACCATGGGATCGGCTACGACTTCTACGAGCGTAGCGCGTAGCGATTCCTGGCAGTGAATGTGTTAATTGTTTCTGAAAACTAATGTGTGTGTAATAAACATTACCCTAATACTTACCCTGGTCCCATACATAGTGTTTATGAAAACACACTGTTCAGTTAAAAGAAGGTAGCATCTGCTCAACAATTTCACTGCTTGGTGCTTTGCTGCAAATGCTATGTTGTCTGAATGCACCTTGGTTTTCTCACGTTCCGACGAACTTTCAGAATAGAACCAATTTTTATTGCAAACTGGGTCACTGAACTCTCCTAGACCATCCTTAGTAGCACAGTAGCAGTTTTGGAGCTGATCGGCAATGCATTTCAAACGAAACTCTATATGCATAACGTGTGACATAAGGTCTAACGTATTGAACATCTTTAACAGAAAAAATATGTAAGTGGGAGAATATAAAGTAGGGAGAAAAACCCCGTAACTGAGCGTCCATGCTGTGAAGTCAAACGCTGAACACGCTGTCCAAATCCCGGCGCAACATATAATTGATTTGATTACCCTTCTTTTTAGGCCAGCATTATCGGTGCGAAGGTACTGGTCGATATTGGCGTATTGTTCATAATAGTCGGCATGTTTCTCCCCTCCGTATTTAAACACGAAGAACAAATCGACCAGGTACTGAATGTAGTCATAGCACGTTTGAATCGTGTCAGTTAATTTAATAGAGGTTAATATGGTTGAAATGGTCGCGAATTTTAATATACAGTGTGTAAAAGTTTAATAATCCAAGAACAGCTGCAGCAGCCAACGCTTTAGATACGAACCAAAACAACTGCCAGCGTGATTTTGGAACTGGACAACCCAAGGAAAATATTCTCGTCAATCTTCTTAGGGGTTCCAAAGTATCTTGTATTTGGGCACACCTTCGATTTGCCGAGGTAAGACACGAGCCAGCAACACGCATGTTCACACAGAACCACTTCAATGTAATGTCAATAAATATAAAACGGCGCACACCACGAGAACTACATCGGGTGTAAAGTAATTCCAACTTTAATTATAGGAAATTGGAGTGTAGCTAAATATACAGGATGTATAATATTTTTATTGTAGTACCGTTACTGAACCAGAAACTTGAAATACGTAACAAGCACTGCATTTTATTTTGTCATGTGCTATTGTCTGTGTGTGCTATATATATGTCATATTAATGAATTCAATTATTGATTGCATAATTACAGTGCTTCACGCATTGTACCGCTCGTCATATGCTCCAAGGTCGACTGACCCAATAAATATATTGTACTTATTATTCGTTATTATTATACCATTATTACTATTAGAGATTTCAATAGGCCCGAACAAGGCGCGCTGGTGCCAACTCGTATCGGATGCCAAGATCCACTTCGGAGTAAGCAAGTACTCAAGTTGAAATGATTCCGGCAATCATGAAATTAGTAACACAATTTGAAGATTATTAACCTCTTCTTACCATAGGTATTTTCAGAATAAGTGACATTATAACTCACAGTTCGTTAATATTTTCCCGTGTGAGTCGATCGTTGCCAGATAATGCAGGGGCAGGCGAGCCCCGCAGCCGACCAAATCCCTCTCCATCTGTTAACTCAATTTTCCTCCAACCCGTCACCGAACAAAGAAGTTCATAATCATAAGATTATCCAGAACCTCCCTAGCAAGTACACTTGCCGAATAGATGAAATCCCCTCACTCTTACTGAAAATCTGCAAGATGAGATAACTCAGCCCGTTAAAGTACACTCCTAATTAACCAATCTTTCGACAAATCCTGTTTCCCGAATAAACTTAAAATATCAGCTATCAAACCTATTAAGGCGAGCAACAACGAAATGTTACCGACTATAGACCAATTGCGCTCCTACCCACAATTTCAAAAATATTTGGAAAATGCATGGCTAACAGAGTTTGTAGATTTTTGGAAAAGTATCACCATCTAAAGAGGCCGTCAATATAATTTGCTAACTATGCAAACAAACCGCCATAGTGAAAGACAATTTCAATTATGGCGGTTTGTTTACATAGCAATTTTTTTAGAAATATACACCTTCGTTTTTTTTTAATTGTCTGTGGCTCCTGCATATATATTAAACCCGGCCATAAAGCCGACTTCCCTCTCTTTTTGTACCTGTCTCTGTAATTGTGAGTGTAATTGTGCCGTCTTATACATATAAAGAATCCTTCTATACCTAAATCGTATATTTAAAGCTGTGATGTCAATACACGATATTTAATAGTCTCATCTGGGGGCCTAGAAAAGGTTACAAACGACAAGCGCTAACGCCAACAGAAAACTAATAAAATGTATGATAAGATAAGATAAGATAAGATATAATGTATTGTATGGGAATGACAGATGTTAACGAAAAGTCTTTCGTCGGCATCTGTCATTCCCATACATTTTATTATTTTCTATCGGCGTTAGCGCTTGTCGACTGTAACATTGTCTAGGCCCCCAGATGTATGTTTGATTTGTGTCGCCGTGCACGCGAAAACCTGCTGCGCTCCTTAGCTTTGCGAACACAAATTCTATTGACGGCCACTTTAGGTGAGAATCAATTTGGTTTCCGTAAAATTCGCTACACCACTCTTGCAGTTTATAATATATCCAAGCCATCCCCGAATGCCTTAGAAATAAAAACTAAGCCATAGGTCTACTGTTGGACACGTCCTAAGCTTGCGATAGAGTCCCACACTCAATTCTACTGACCAAATTATATGAAATAGGCGTCCGTGGGAGTGCCTACGATTGGTTTAAATCATACCTCCAAGATAGACAACAGTACGTAGAAATATATATAAATCACCTAAGGGGGTGAAATGGGGGGGTAAAAGTTTATATGGAGCTACGTACCATTTCCACTTGAACTGGATGAAATCATCATTGAAAATTGAAATAGTACATTACTGCAGAGGTCGTGAAGTACCTAAGGGATTGCTGGACGAGCTTGGGGTATGGTAGACCGGATACAACGAGTCCAGCAATCCGTGTTCCGGCCGAGGATTGTATAGTGCTTTTCTTCAGGAAATATTAAAATTAAAATAAATACAAGATAATCAATTAAATAAAAGTTTGTTGAAATTAGAATCGGAACGAAATATCAGAAAACAATTGTGTAATTTGCCGCCTTTTTTATTTTTTAAACATGCCTTTTTTACAAGTCGTTCGAGCACCATGTTTAACCGCACTTATGTATAGTACCATAGATTTTGTTTTTTTTTTATTATTTCGCAAGTATGCTCCCAGTTTCTAGTGGTGGTTGGCAGTATGTAATTTTTCTTTTGTCAGTTTATTATTAGTAAGCAAATTTAAAAAGTTAGAGTAGTAGACAATAAGGGTTTTTGTGCCGAACCGTGGACTGTATTTGAGCTCGGCACTTCGATAGCTAGTGGTTGGTGGGAAAAAGGATGAACGCAGATAGTTTCACTGAATTTACTTTAACTTCTTTAAAATGAAAAATAAAATAATACTTCTTGAAATAAACAAACATAAAAATAACTTCTTCTTAAATACTAAACATAGCCGCTTGTGGCTAGTAAGTGGAGAGTGCGTTCGTACCGGAGCGTTGAGTTAGACTGAATTTGGGGCCCCTAGAAGGGGGTATTTATTTGGCTTGATAGCCCGCTATCTAATGGCGGTATAAATGAGCTCGCGCTCTGATTGGCTGAAACGGTCGGTACGATCGCATACTTTACATTTTTCTAGCTTATAATATGGATACATTGTTGGCTTTTTTAGCCTATCCTAGGTCATTACTTATATTCCTAGGTATCCTAAATTATGACTCATTGTTATACTTGCCATATGGGCAGTGTACGAGTGTTTGCCTTAAGGGCCTAAATAAATAACAACTATAGCTGGTTTAGGGCTTATGTTGTTAACCTAAGTTGCACTTAGGTTTTGTGTAGGTCTAGATTAGTTCTAGCCTTTGCCTGAGGGGCTGACCTACCTATTGTTATGTTCTAGACTTGAGTCTAGATGGCTTGCCTTAGAGGCTGACCTGCCTATTAGACTTGGACTGTTAATAAGTGTCTAAGTCTAGCCCTATTTGGGTAATGATTGTACACCATGTTATAATGTTTATTTCGTACAAACTTAACTAGTTAGGTATTTAGCTATAATATAGGTATTTACAAATATCATTATAAATCTTTGTCCGTTACAACTGGGTGTCATTGGAGCGAGTTACGATTCCCTATGGTGGTCGTCCGGCACATTTCTCCCGCCGCTTGCGCCATCAGTCGCAAGTCTTGGAACTCGGGTGCTGGACGTGGTGCTCGATGCTCGGGTTTGCTGTGCAGGTTCGATGCTCGGGCTCAGCCTCGGAGATATTGCGCGCTGAGTGCTGGGTTGCAGGCTCGGCTTGGGCGCGCGTGGTGAGTGCGTGTGCGCTTTGTGACTGCGCGGGTGCACTCTGTGGTCTGGAGGCTGCGGCACCGGCCGAGGGCGCGGATGCGCTGAGAGGGCCGGGCGCGGGAAGGCCGGGCTTGGAGGCGCCGGCGGGCGGCGCGGGTGCGCCGGGAGGGCCAGGCGTGTGAGGGCCTGGCGTGGAGGCGCCGGCAGGCGGCGCGGATGCGCCGGGAGGGCCAGGCGCGTGAGGGCCTGGCGTGGCGGCGCCGGCGGGCGGCGCGGGTGCGTCGCGATGTGAGTCTGGCTTTGTCTGGAGGATGACGAGCTTCTTTGTGGGGCGGCGTAGGGTGCCGCCCTTTGTTCTGATATCGACGACTCTTGTTACTCCGTCTTCACCGGGGTAGAGTGCTGTGACGACTCCCATTGGCCACACGTTGCGCGGCAGGGTGTTGTCCATCACTAGAACGACGTCGTTTATGGCGATCATGGGGCCCTTATGGGTGGGGTCCCGCCTGAACTGTAGCTGGGTTAGGTACTCCCGCAGCCATCTTGCCCAGAACATGTCGGCGAGTCGCTGTGCTGTCCGCCACGTTGCTCTGCCGACTGTGTCTCGCTCGTCGAAAATACCCGGGGCTGGGTTCCATGCTGCCGGCCCGATTGTGAAGTGGTTTGGAGTGATGGCCGTTGGCTCGTTGGGGTCCACCGCGACGTGTGTGAGTGGTCGCGAGTTGACTGAGAACTCTGCTTCGGCTAAGAAGGTGGACAATGTTTCTTCGCTCGGGTGTCGCTCGCTCAGGATTGCTGTTAGCGCCTTCTTGACACTTGACACCATGCGCTCCCATGCGCCCCCATGAAGGGGCTTCCCGGTGGGATGAAGCGCCAGCTAATGCCTCGCTGCGTTGCGGCGATGTTGACACCCGTTTCCAGTGCTCGCCGCAGCTCTTTGTCCGCCCCGCGTAGATTCGTGCCATTATCAGACCAAATCTCTGTAGGGCAGCCCCGCCGGGCTATGAATCTTCTTAATGCTGCTATGGCGGAGTCGGTGCTGAGCGATGCGGCGACTTCTAGATGTACCCCACGGGTCGTGAGGCAGGTGAAGAGTGCGACATACCTTTTCTGAGTTGAGCGTCCGACTGTAACTGTAAGTGGCCCGAAGAAGTCCCATCCCGTGTACGTGTACGCTCGCTTATGGTGGGCGAGGCGCATGTAGGGGTGGTTTCCTGTGGGCGGAGTCGGCGGCAATGTTCTTTTCTTTGCGCATTGTCGGCACGCGTGTGCTACTTGTCGGGTCGCCGGCCTTAGGTGTAGTACCCAATATTGTTGTCGTACTTCATTGATGACAGTTTCTATGCGTGCGTGATGCAGTTTCCTGTGTACAAAATCTATGTACAGTCGCGTAGCGGGGTGACGGCCGTCCAAGACTATGGGGTTCTTTTCTATTACCGTGTCCTCGGCGGCGTCGATGCGGCTCACGAGTGTGACTACGTTGTCTGTGACTTGTACTGCAAGATTTTTTAGTTTACCGCTTCGCTTTTCATTGCTCTTGAGTGCTGCTATGTCGTCTTTGAACGCGCTGAGTTGTACACCGCGCCAGATAAGGTTCGTAGCTCGTCGTAGCAGCTCCGTAGACAGGGGTTCGTAGCGATCTATGGTCGGGGTAAAATTTTTTAGTAATTTTACCTTTTGTTTTTTGAGTGCAGTTTTGCTCCAACTGGGGTCCGCCTTGGCGTTTGCTTTGGTACGCTTGTAGTTTACGGAGTCTTTTTTCTTGCAGAGCTCTATGAATTGTAGGACGCGCGCCGTAGTTCGTAGGTATCGTTCCCATTTTGAGAATCTGCTTGCTTCCGGTAATGCCTGAGTTATGTCGCATTTTCTGACTGCTACGGCTACACACGTTCGCTCCTCCCCTGTGGGCGTGGCTTCGTCCTCATCGGGTATGTACTGCGGCCACTCCTTCTCTGGTTTTCTTAGGAAATGTGGGCCTGTGTACCACCTGTGTCTGGAAGCGAAGTCTCGGGGCGTCTCTCTTGTGGCGTCGTCGGCGACATTCAGTTTAGTGGGTATATAGCGCCATTCACTTACTTTTGAGTGTTCCTGTATGGCGGCTATTCTGTGTGCTACGAACGGTTTGTATGACCGCGAGCCGTTGCGCACCCACTGCAGCACTGTTTTGCTGTCCGTCCAAAACGTAGTAGAGTCTGGCTGTCTCTCGTGCTCTTCTTTGACGACTTGGGCCATTCGTGCTCCCATTACGGCTCCTAAAATTTCGAGTCTCGGAACGGAGTGTAGTTTTAACGGGCATACGCGTGCCTTGGCCATTATGAGTGACACGTGTATTTCACCTGTGCTTGAAGCGGTGCGCCAGTAGAGAGCTGCAGCATACGCCTCCTGCGAGGCGTCCGTGAAAACGTGCAGTTGAGTATTTACTGCATGTGTGAAGCCGGCGTAGCACCTCGGGATTGCTACGTTGCGTAGAGCCAGTAGGCTTTTCATCCAATCCGCCCAGACTGCAGCGAGGTCGTCGGGAAAGCGCTGATCCCAAGTGAGGCCGCGCCTCCATGCCTCCTGCAGTATAGATTTCGCTCTTACCGTAACAGGCGCCGCGTATCCGAGCGGGTCGTAGAGTGACATCACAATTTTCAGTGCTTCTCTTTTCGTAGGGCGCTTGTTGTGTAGCACGTCGACTGGTAGGCGGGCGAGATCTAGGTTGAAGGTGAGTTCGTCCGTGGATGGCCTCCAGATAAGGCCGAGGACGCGTTCAGTCGCGCCGGAGCCCTCGTCCAGATTGACTGGAGTATCTGTGGGCGGGGCGTTTTCTCCTAGGGCGGTCATCAGGGCGGGTGAATTTGATTTCCACCCTCGCAGCTCGAAGTTGCCTTCTGCCTGTATGTCCCGCACCTTCACTGTAGTCTCGATCGCCTGGGCTAGATCTGGGAATGAGTCTAGGTAGTCGTCTACGTAATGCTTTTTTATTATCGCATTTGCCGCTGTAGGCTCCGTGTTCTCGTACCTCTTGGCGTTCTCGTTCTTGACGTAGATAGCGCAGGCAGGGCTATTTGTCGCACCGAATATGAGCCTTGTCATTCTGTATTCGGTTGGTGGAACGTCCCCTCGTTGCCCGCCCCGCCACAGATACCTTAACACGTCGCGATCCTCCGGTCTGACTTGTACTCGCATGAACATCTCCTTTATGTCCGCAGAGATAGCTATAGTATGTTGTCTGAACTTACATAGTACTCCGGGAAGAGATTGCAGCAATCCAGGGCCCGCTAGCAGCTTGTCATTCAGACTAGTGCCCTGTGCTCTTGCCGCTGCGTCATGGACAATCCTGAGCTTTCCAGGTTTCATCGGGTTCAGTACTGGAAAATGTGGGAGAAAAAAGGTTTTGTGTGGAGGACCCGTTGACTGGACTATCTCTGCATAGCCCTTTTCTACTAAGGCGTTCATTTCCGCCTCGTATTTAGCCCGCAGCTCTGGATCTTTGTCGAGTCGTTTTTCTACACTGTGCAGCCGTTTCAACACTGTATTGTAGTTGTAGGGTAAATGTACCTTGTCTTGGGCCCATAGTAGGCCGACTTCGTATTCCCTTTCTGACACACGTTGCGTAGTTTGTTGTAAGATGCGGGCGGCTCTTTCCTCAGGGTCACTTGTAGGGCGGGCGGGTACGATGGCTAGAGTTGTTGTTCGTTGAAAAAATGTTCGAGTTTTTCTTCGACTGTAGATATGAAATTTACCCTGTGTCCCAGGCTTCTAGTTTGTGCTCCATGCAGCACCCAGCCGAGTGGAGAGCGGGAAGCGACCGGCTGGTCGCATTGTCCTCTTCTGACGGACTCGGCTAGCAGCAACTGGTAATTGTCTTGTCCTATTAGAATGTTAGGGCGGGCGGACTTATATATCAAATGTTGCTTTATGTCGCGTAGGTGCTCGCATTTGTCTATGACTGCTTCGGAGACTTCCTGTGGTGACAGCGATAATTTACTCACGGTTCTCGCTTCAATCTTGTGGGCGGAGTCCGCCCCAACGAGTTCTATGCGTACTCGTCGTGATGTGCTGGAATCCAGTGTCCCTGAGGTAAGTGCTTCAATGTGGAGGGGTTCGATCGGTCCCGGAGCTCCCACAGCGTCGGCGAGTTCCTGTGATATGAGACTAACCGTCGAGCCGTCGTCGAGCAATGCCCATGCTGGGCGGCGCCCTAGTGGTCCCGACACCTCCACCGGCAATATTTTCAGGTAGGACTGCGCTGTCGCAGCCCATGCACACGTCACCTTCTCGGTAGTGGTTGTGTGATCTGAAATATTGTTATCTCTGTGCACTAATACATTATGATTCTTACCGCAGTTAACAGCTGAGCACACTACACGTTTGCACGTGTGTTTCTTCGGCCTGTAAGAAAGACATTTAAAACACATATTGTTATGCTTCGCTACCTCTCGCCGCTTGTCTATGCACATGTCTATAAATTTAGCACATTCTCCGCCACTTACGTGTGTATCACTTTCACATACCGGGCACTTTTCTCGGGTTCCCACTGCCGTGTTCGTTTTCTGATATTTCGGCTGGTGGGCGGGGCCTGCTACGGTGCGCGCGACCGGCGTGTAGATGGCCGCTCGCGCCTGGGCGTAAGCGGGCTTGGGTGCGTTGTATTGCTGTTTCGGCGGCTGTGAATAATGCTGGCGAGAGGTTTGCATATTAGGTTTATAATAATTATCATTCATGATGGTGTAGGGCTCGCGTAGTCTTGCTTCTTCCTGCATAAAATTGACCATTAACATTACATCGTTCTCGCGGCGCGGTTTGTCCGCTGAGAATGAGTAC
This sequence comes from Epinotia demarniana, assembly GCA_945867215.1. Taxonomy (NCBI): domain Eukaryota; kingdom Metazoa; phylum Arthropoda; class Insecta; order Lepidoptera; family Tortricidae; genus Epinotia; species Epinotia demarniana. The sequence goes on from OX244271.1 coordinate 8,601,887, forward strand.
CACTTGCTCTGTAAATTAATGGTTAGTTTGTCATGTAAAGACCGTAATATTTCACTGTTGTACCTTGAGGTGTCGGGGTCCACTAATTGTAGTGTTGACATTATGGTTCCTAGTTTAATTGAAAAGGAACATATATCTTGCGCGTTGTCCGTCAGTCTTGGAAGGTCGCGAAGATTTCTGTACTCCAGTGCTGCGAGCGTAGCTTTGTTGCCGTAAGATTCCTCCAATTTTTCCATAATTAACTCGGGCGCCGCCCCAGCTAATATGAACTCACCGAGGGCTGTGTTTCTTAACGACTGCGTTGCTGCTTGAAGACGCGCCGTATTTTCTCCTGCTGTGAAGAAGGGCGCCGTGTCCGTGAATACCTTTTTGAACGATATCCATTGCCGCCTTGAGCCTTGGAAGTTCGGGAGATCCGCCGGCCTGCGTGTAGGCGAGTCCTTGCCGGCCAGTATGGCGTTTCGAATAGCCTCGGTTAGGAGGGCTATATCTGTTGTTGGCGTATAGGGCTGAATGGCGAATTCGTCTCCCGCCGGTGGGCGTGGCGTGAAGACTGGCGCTGCGTGGTTGAGCGGAGCGGCGGAGGCAAGCCTGGGTGCCGGGGGGTGGTTGTCCCCTGCTGCTTGCGGGCGAGGCGGAGGCTGCGGTGCTCCCGCCGGTATAAATGGTACATCACCTTGTGGTGGTGATGGGTTGTGCGCGTGGAAATCGATGGCCGCCAGGTACTTGCTGCGATCGATCCATTTCTCGACCCGTTGAGTGACTTCGCTGTTGCTAGAAATGGAGTCCTCCTCATCGTCGGAGGGCCCCTCGGCTTCGATGGTGGCGAGTTTGGCGGCGGCGAGCTCTTCGCGCGCCTTGGCGAGCCGGTAGGCTCGTTTCTGTGATGCTGTGCTGGAGCCTGCTCGCGACCGGGGCCTTCTGTAGGATGTGGAGGTCGCGTTGGCTTCTGGTTGCTGACCCTGGGGTGCTGAAGGCGCTGCTGGGGTGCCCTGGGGCTGGCCATTCGGCAGTGCGACGTCTTCAGGTGCAACTGGCACGTTGTTGGCGGGCGATGAGGGCTCCGCCGCAGCCGGTGTATGCTCGTGAGAGAGGGCGCCGGCTGACTCCAGGGGTGTGCGCCCTGCCTGGGCGTGCGGCGCGCACTGTTGTTGGAGTGCGTGCGCTGGGTTGTGCACTACCTTGCTCCTGGTGGGGCCACCAGGAGGAGCCTGACTGAGGTTTAGGTTAGTTCGGCTTTCGTCATACCTTTGGCGCCGGGCGAGAGTCCTATTGCTATCTCGTCCGGATTCCGCTGATGTGGAGCGCTCGATGGATGACTTCGTGATGTTGGCTGGCGTGGAGGTGGTGTGCGTTGCTTGGCTTGCACTCTCCGACTGCCCGCTCCGTGAACGCGTGACGGCGCCTTGCGGCGCGCTGCTGAGCTTTTTCCCCTGGGTAGGCCTACCTCGGCCGCTCATGGTGGAGTCGAGGGTCCAATCCCCCGTACTACCTGATGGTACGAAGGTCCAATCCTTCGTACTGACGGTTGACCGATGCGGAGTGGAGGGTCCAATCCCTCGTACTGCCTGGTGTGCACGGCCAATCCTTCGTAGAGACGGTTCGAAGGTCCAATGTGCCGAACCGTGGACTGTATTTGAGCTCGGCACTTCGATAGCTAGTGGTTGGTGGGAAAAAGGATGAACGCAGATAGTTTCACTGAATTTACTTTAACTTCTTTAAAATGAAAAATAAAATAATACTTCTTGAAATAAACAAACATAAAAATAACTTCTTCTTAAATACTAAACATAGCCGCTTGTGGCTAGTAAGTGGAGAGTGCGTTCGTACCGGAGCGTTGAGTTAGACTGAATTTGGGGCCCCTAGAAGGGGGTATTTATTTGGCTTGATAGCCCGCTATCTAATGGCGGTATAAATGAGCTCGCGCTCTGATTGGCTGAAACGGTCGGTACGATCGCATACTTTACATTTTTCTAGCTTATAATATGGATACATTGTTGGCTTTTTTAGCCTATCCTAGGTCATTACTTATATTCCTAGGTATCCTAAATTATGACTCATTGTTATACTTGCCATATGGGCAGTGTACGAGTGTTTGCCTTAAGGGCCTAAATAAATAACAACTATAGCTGGTTTAGGGCTTATGTTGTTAACCTAAGTTGCACTTAGGTTTTGTGTAGGTCTAGATTAGTTCTAGCCTTTGCCTGAGGGGCTGACCTACCTATTGTTATGTTCTAGACTTGAGTCTAGATGGCTTGCCTTAGAGGCTGACCTGCCTATTAGACTTGGACTGTTAATAAGTGTCTAAGTCTAGCCCTATTTGGGTAATGATTGTACACCATGTTATAATGTTTATTTCGTACAAACTTAACTAGTTAGGTATTTAGCTATAATATAGGTATTTACAAATATCATTATAAATCTTTGTCCGTTACAACTGGGTGTCATTGGAGCGAGTTACGATTCCCTATGGTGGTCGTCCGGCACAGTTTTCATACATTACTTCTTGGCGTAAGGCCAAGAAGAAATGTAGGGAGCCTTAAACAAGAAACTTCATCACTCTTCGGAGTTCACTAGGGCGGTGAATTCGCGAATGGCCCAGATCGCAGGTGTTTGTGGCCCGAACCGAAGATGAGGGCCATAAATATGCGCTCTGGGGCTTTACAAATTACCGCCCGTGTTGAGTACAAAATTTTACGTCTTCACCTGACCACAATGCGAGTTTTCCCGTACGCGCAGCCTGCAGTAAAATGCATTATGGCCAAGTGTGACGTAATAGTACATTAGGTAACTAGGGCGGTGAATTCGTGAATGCCCCAGATCGCAGGTGTTTGTGGCCCGAACCGAAGGTGAGGGCCATAAATATGCGCTCTGGGGCTTTACGATTTACCGCCCGTGTTGAGTACAAAATTTTACGTCTTCACCTGGCCACAATGCGAGTTTTCCCGTACGCGCAGCGTGCAGTAAAACTCGCCTGGCCAGGTGTGACGTAAAAAATATTACGGGTTTTTTAAAACCATTTTTCAACTCCGTTATGTGTTTGAGAGATTTTTTGTTCGAGTCATGTGTCGTATTGTCTCAGGCCTCGCTCTGGCCCATTGTTTTTAGATTAATATTTTTAAAGCTTTCTTCTCTATGTGGTGTAAGCGTTCAGAAAAACAAAAAAGCAAAAAATACAGATTGAAAAAGAATGCAGACTGCAAAGAGCTCAAATCTTGGGGAATTTCGGGATTCTAAGACAATCCGTCCACAGATTTAAATTGAATTTAATTTGGGTGTATGCCTAGTTATATAATTCCCTCTAAATTAATTTATATTCAGGCAAACCAAATTACAGTGGGTCGGACATGCCCTGAATAGCTCCAAGAAAAGGTGCCTTTGTCTGTTTGCTTTACGCCACTTTTTACTCTACTCGGCCAGTCAGTACTCTGACTTTCGGAGAAATAATTGACCCACATTGTGCAATAAACGAATTTATTAAAAACAAAAAGGTGAAACAAACAAGGTCGAAACGAGTATCTGTGTGCAAATTAAGAATGCAATAGTAATTGGTACGAGGGCTAACGCTGAAGGGTAATCTAATACCGGACACCCTCAACATAACTTCAGTAACATAAGTGATGCGTAAATAAATAATAACTGTCAAAGTACTTTAATTATGTAAACTCATAACGTTAATGGGTTGATTAGTTAATGGGCTATGATGTAGCAATAGGTAGTTTAGTTAGTAATCGGTATACTTAAAGTGATACGATATTTATTATATAGTTCATTCAAAATCTTCTTTGGTAGAGCTAAATATTATTATATTTTTTGGTTTAAGTGACGGATACTATGGCGTTGGCAATAAGTGTTTATAATATTACTAGCTATTGCCCGTGACTTCGTCCGCGTAGAACTTGAGAAAAATTATTGCTCTAATTTAATTTTAGGCGCAAGCTTAATTATCGCTGGTCCAAACAAACATCTACCATCTTAAGGGATGGATTCCGAGAGTAGCTGCCTCCTCAGTCGGACTTCTACTAAGGAACATGCGAACGAATTATGCGAAACGCGGAGATTTTGTTTAACCCAGTAGTTCTCCTACCATCTATTCAGCTTATTTCAGGGACATCTATTTTGGAAGCTGCGTGTAGTCTAATCTACGTGAAAATCGCGCGCGCAGAATACCTACAAAAATATCTACTCATGCGTCTTACGTCAGGAGGTAACAATAAAGACTGTGTATAGATATTTTTGAAAGATTGTCTGTATAGATACTTATAGGAGAACTCGACTGTACATACGTACCTACTACAATAATCCGGGGCAAACAGCAGTGGTGAAGAGATATTGGTTTTCCGTGTTGCCAATAATCTATTGTAGTAAGGACCTACGTAGGTAAATCCAGTTATCTCAGATATGTATCATATAACGGCCGGTGATACCGCCGATATCGCGTAGTTGTGATTGTGATGCAGCTGTGAACCGGTGTTTATATAGTTCTGAACCAGCACGATACGTTTTAAATGCAACGATAAAATTCATCGTGCTAGCTGGGCAGATATATTTTTTTAGTTTTCACGCTAATTAAAAAGTAGAATTCGGTATACGACAAAAAATATATAATTAAATTGGTGTTTGTGGACATTTGATTTTAATTGAGAAAAAAATGAAGCGCACTGGGACGTACAAACTGGGTGATGACCCTGATGATCCCAGGTCTAAGGAGAAAAACACAGGTCTCTCGAATGTGCAGTTTACAAATGGGAAAGCAGGTTCAGAAAAAGAGTAAGTATCTGTGTCTATTATACGTATATCATTAATTCTAAAATAACGTAGAATCTAAAAATTAGTGTCGAAATGTAGATATTTAGGGATAATGAATTCAACTAGATATTTTTTAGAGTCGAGTTCCCAAAGAATATCAAACGGAACCCTGTTCCTAAGCTTCCGCTGTCTATTCGGCTGTCTGCGTATCAGCAGTAGCTGGACTGTTAATTTTGTTACAGAAGTTTATTTTTCTATTGCTGCTTTAAGATACATTCATAAAAATACAAATAAATTAAAAATTAAACAGTGTTCTCATACATGAAACGTAATTTTGCGGCGTTTTTTGCCCGCCGATAACAATCGGTATATGTCTAGAACACTTGAAATTTCCGCAGATTATGTATTAATATATGTAGCCTCTATAATAATAACGAGTAATGTATACGCGCCGGCAGGTTTCTCGCGCAAAGAATCGCAATCGCAGTTCAGCGCGGGAATGCTGCCTGCGTGATGGGCACCCTGCCAAGAGGCCCAGGTCTTTTATTTAATTATTATTAATATTAAGAGCCTCAAGTGTCCCACTGCTGGGCAAAGGCCTCCCTGATTAGTTTTATGTATTTTAAATTAATAGTAGTTTTAGTTAGTTAGTTGTTATTTGTGTTAGAAACATAGTAAAATAATAATAACCCACAAGGTCAAGACTATAAACATTATTCTATTGAGTACACAATAAGCTATAGACAATATGAATATAAAAAAGCGAAGACTATAATAAAATAACCTCACAAATTAGTGCATATTCATCCTATATACGACAGACAGCGCCATCTAGAATATAATCGGTATATCACAGTGAAAATCAAGAAGCTTACCAATAGCGACATCTATGTAAACTTGTAAAGATCACCGCAATAAGCAAGCTAAATCGGGACCTTTTGCACATAAAACAGTGGTCTGAGAGGTTCGGCCTATTTGTTAACCCGTCAAAGTGTACCATTGTCATCGGTAGCTCTAGGCCATGGACGTATACCTAAACTGGACTGAGTACTAAGTTTTATGAGTCAATCAAAATTGAACCATATTACCGACCGAGACAGGTACACAATTGTATGATAAAAGACTACTCTAGTCGTAAGTAGTAGAAAGCGGTCCGAGCGAGAGCAACCAACCCGAGGATGGTGTCCCACTCACACGAGTTGCCAATGTAAAAATAATAATGATATAGTGGTATTAACAGGTATTAAATAATACTGAAAAAAATTACCTGCTCATAATTCCGAGCTGACATTATATAGGAGATGTTACCTTTTACCTAAGTTTTAATTTACTGATTAAAACATGGTAATGCATTAAATATTGTGGTAATCAAGTGGTAATTTTAAATATCGACTCGTATCCCCAACTTTGACATCTACTTAGTTGTCTAATGGTGTCAGCGAACTTTTGTTGCCTTGTCAACTATGAAATGAGTTAAAAATGGTGAAAATATGTTGCATAAAGGGCTGTAACAGCGAAACCTTTCTTAATTCTGTAATACCATTCCACAAGCAAGGAATATTTTGCTCTATTTTGCGATAAAACGATAAAACCATATGCCAAACTTATTAGGGTGACTATGATTTGGACCGGTGTGAGTAGGTATGTATGTATACGAATGTAAATTATAAAGGCAATTTCCTCGTCATTTTTAAATTCACGCATGGTTCATCACGGAAAAACTACAATTTTGAGAGATTTGGGTAATAAAGTTGTGTGCAGGTGGCTACGGACCGGTCACGCTGGAGTGCGATTGGAGAGGCCTATGTTCAGCAGTGGACGTTAACAGGCTGAAATGATGATGATGATGATGGGTAATAAAGTAAGACTTAGGAAAAACTACACAAGACTGTATTGTGTAACAACATATGATAATACCTAATCCAATTATTTGCAATTAATTAATTTTTCTACAAGAAAGGTTTCATCATCATCATCATCAGCCTTTATATGTCCCACTGCTGGGCACTTGCCTCCTCTCACGTATGAGAGAAAGGTTTGATTATCATCCAATCAGTAACTTTTAATGAAACGTCAAAAACGCTCCGTTAGTATTGTAATAGAGTGGGCATGCTCGCTGGCGGATTTCTGTGTGTATTGTTATATAAAGAGAGAGAGAGAGAATGACATACTTTTATTTCATACCCAAAGTTAGAAAATTGATTAGATAAATGAAGGGGAGAAGGAAGACAGTAAAGTTAATATACAATCGTATAAACAGTCTGTAACGGTGACTTATTTCATCTACGGATATTGTATGAATCATTTCATATATCGATACCTAAATAGAATTCCTGCTTTGGTAATGGACATGGCTGGAGGCGTAGGGCGACATACGAATTTCAATCGTAATAGCTGGAACATTAGAAGCTAAATGAAAATGAATAGTACGACTTTTTGTGGTAAGGCAATGTGTTTACGTTAGCGCTTTAATACTACAATCTGATTTGAACCTTATTGCTAAAGAGTTAAGGTTGTTAATGGGTTGAAATTATTGATGATACCACCAACGTCTGGCCTCGTGACCCTATTGACCCTCGTGACCCTATTGACCCTCTTGACCCTCTTGACCCTCTTGACCCTTTTGACCCTCGTGACCCTATTGACCCTCGTGACCCTTTTGACCCTCGTGACCCTATTGACCCTCGTGACCCTCTTGACCCTATTGACCCTCGTGACCCTATTGACCCTCTTGACCCTATTGACCCTCTTGACCCTCTTGACCCTATTGACCCTCGTGACCCTATTGACCCTCGTGACCCTCGTGACCCTCTTGACCCTATTGACCCTCGTGACCCTATTGACCCTCGTGACTCCGTGACCCTATTGACCCTCGTGACTCCGTGACCCTATTGACCCTCGTGACCCTCTTGACCCTATTGACCCTATTGACCCTCTTGACCCTCGTGACCCTATTGACCCTCTTGACCCTATTGACCCTCTTGACCCTATTGACCCTCTTGACCCTATTGACCCTCGTGACCCTATTGACCCTATTGACCCTCGTGACCCTATTGACCCTCTTGACCCTATTGACCCTCTTGACCCTCTTGACCCTCTTGACCCTCGTGACCCTCTTGACCCTCGTGACCCTCTTGACCCTCGTGACCCTATTGACCCTCTTGGCCCTCTTGACCCTCTTGACCCTCGTGACCCTCTTGACCCTCGTGACCCTCTTGACCCTATTGACCCTCTTGACCCTATTGACCCTCTTGACGCTATTGACCCTCTTGACCCTCGTGACCCTCTTGACCCTATTGACCCTCGTGACCCTATTGACCCTCTTGACCCTATTGACCCTCTTGACGCTATTGACCCTCTTGACCCTCTTGACCCTATTGACCCTCGTGACCCTCTTGACCCTATTGGCCCTCTTGACCCTCTTGACCCTCGTGACTCCGTGACCCTATTGACCCTCGTGACCCTATTGACCCCCTGACCCTAATGACGCTCGTGACCCTATTGACCCTCTTGACTCTTTTGACCCTCGTGACCCTATTGACCCCCGTGACCCTAATGACGCTCGTGACCCTATTGACCCCCGTGACCCTATTGACCCTCGTGACCCTATTGACCCCCGTGACCCTATTGACCCTCGTGGCACTGTGACCCTATTGACCCTCGTGACCCTATTGACCCTCGTGAAGAGTATAAAAGGGAATGCCGAAGTAGTATGGGGGATTATTCATTTCTCATCGTTCGGACTGGTAGTGTCTCTGGTTGTGGGCTGTGAAATTATTGGTGTGTGTTACCTCTATTGTGTTTTGGTGAATGGCTAGTTATTGTGAGGAATCTCTCTTCATAATTATGAGTCTTTTACTTACTTAATTTTACAAGTTAATTGTATATTTAAAGAGGTATTAGGGCCTAAGCTATATTTACTTTATCGGAGTTACTCCGGGAGGTTTATATGGTTAAATCAAATATGTTTAATTTGCTAGCGGCCACTCCCTAGAATTAGACATGTTTGACAAGTGTTTTCGGAACTCAGTCAAAGCTGTATTTACCGTAACGGAGTTGGTCCGGAGGTTTATATAGTTAATCAAATATATTTAATTATGCCAGGGTACTCTCTGGGATTGAGTATGTTTGACGATTGTTTTCGAAATTTAGTTGGGGTTAATTCTTACTGTCCAATCAGCCGGAACACTGTCAAGAATCAGTTATCTGCGGAGTCAGCCCCACCTAACGGTGCCAACGGGGATGAATCCGTGTCCGTGTAGTTACCAGACTTGAGGTGTGGTCTGGCGTCTACCTCTTTACCAACATAGGAGACGAAACCCTTTAATCGGGGCCCTCACGTCTCTCAAAACAACTGACGGTGGAAACGTGGCTTGAGCATTTATGTGACGAAAAGCATAGGAGGATATCTCCGCTCGTGGAAACCGATCGGTTGCTTGAGGGGTCGTTCAGTGTTAAATATACTTATATATCAACATACCGTATGTCCAGTTAGTGCATCTTACTCGCCGTTTTCCCTTTAGCCTTCGGGCACAGCGAGGGGAGATGAATTACACAGGCTGTTAGAGGGTTGTCATCTCAGTTTCGCCGACTGAACTAATTACAGCTTCAATAGGGATACATTCTTGCTTCTGAACTAAGGTATGGTTCCAGGAGTAAGCAGAATAGGGACTGTGGGGTAGGCTTAGGAGTAAATTCACGCGTTATGGGGTATTAGGGCTTGAAACTATATCTACTGTAACTAAAGATATTACAAGTGTTTGGTAGGATTAATAAAATTGAAGTTATTATTCTTATAAAATCTAATGACGACTAAAATTATTAATGAGTAACCAGTGTGATGTTTGAGTAGTAAGGCAAGTGGTGTTGGGTTGCCGTGGATTACACGTGAAACACGAGACAATTGTTAAATATCATTAAAAAGGTCACAGTATTATTCATGAAATTGTGATATCAGGATTGTCTCAGAAAGATGAAATAATTCTGGGTTTGATGACAGGCTGAGCAGTTCATCAAATCCATTTAAAATATCTTATTTTCATGAGAGAGAATTCTCCATTTAAAGTATCTTATTTTCATGAGAGGGAATTCTCCATTTAAGGCATGGTTTGGGTAGAATGTCTCGCGTGTAATGAACGGTTTACCACGGCATTACTCTACGGCCGTCGGTATGAAATGGTCCAGGCCATCTTAGTTATACATATAAACGATTAATAATACTAAAAGATGTCAGTCGAGTTTGTCTCGGTGTATCTTCTCGAAACTGACCGCTAGGTTTGAGACACTGGTAGATTCATTCTCTGAGTCCTAAACTCGTAGGATAGCTAGGTAAGTAACTTGAATAGGATGTCCAGACTCCATTCCAACAAGAGAGTAGCCAGTGTGAGCAAAAGATTGCCACACGACCCGTCGATAGAACTTTGGTCCAAAATACAAGTATTTAGGGCAGTCTTCTAGATAATAATAGGTTTAAATAAATAATCTTGATTTTATGAAGGCTACTCCTTGTTCAACCGGACATGTAATAGGGGATAGGTGTTTTTCTACCAAAAACAATTTTTAATTATAATCATAAAGTAACCTACAGTGTAATTATAATCATAAAGTGATTTATAATTAATTTATTATTCCTACAAGATTTAGGACTTTGTTATGCTCATAAATAGGAAAATAGCAGTTAAAAGTAGCATTTCAGTAGGTTAATTTATGTACAGATAAGCTAGCCTTAATTTTATTATGAATGGAGAGTCCAAAAACCTGTCAAGCTTTCATAAAAGGATCTAGGGTTATTACGGTACACAACACTTCGGGGTTCAACCACTAGCGATCACATTTTGGCCAAATCGTCAGGTATTCTTAAATAAAAGCACGCAACAAAAGTAGGTTTAATAAGTAGGTAAATAGAGAGTAAGTTACAGTAGTCTAGTACGAAGGAATAGGGTTTTACATTAAGTTAGAATTCATTGCAAAATATTTAGCGTTTCTTGAGCTTCAGCGGGAAGCTGCTTCGTTAGCTGTAGGTCTTCGGAAGCGCTTTCTAGCCAGGGGGGGTGAACTGTTACAGTTTGGTGCCGTTCCCTGGGATATCTTCAGTAGCCCTCACGGGCTACAGTTTGTTGCCTGAAGTTGGAGGTGAGCTTGATAGGTGTTGGACTCTTCATTATTTTCTTTCAATTATCAGCTAGGGACTCCGCTAGGGCAGGTTTAGGACTGCATCTGAAAAACAATAAAATTTTATTAGATTATTTGCACATTGCATGTGAACCGACAGCCGTCGGGGCGGAGAGGTTCTTGGGGCGGACACATGCTTGCCGGGGGGGCGCGCGGTGTGTCTGCCCCGATGTATAAGACGCGGGGCGTTGTGGCACTCCTTGGGGGAGGGCTGTGTCCGGCGATGGGTGTCTTTCGACTGATGTGATAATGATTATGATGATTATTTATATATATATCACATGATATCGGTACTTTTAGTAAATATAAATTATTAAAATTATAGATTAAGGCGGACATTAATATAAGAAAAAATATATAAACTCATTGACTCTGGGGGGCGTCAATGAATAAATAATTTAAGATATGTCGGGGCGTATTCAGTGTGTCTACAAACAAAAATAACAGTTGTAAGGTAGTTCGTAAAACTAGAAATTAAGTCTTATAAATATAAAACCTAGGTCTTGTGCAGGGGATATTTCATAATATGTCAAGGAGAAATGAGCATGGTTTAGCACAACGGAGAGAGGAATTGCATTTTTGCAAGAAGTAGGCATTGTAGTAGGAACGCCGGCAATATTTATGTATTTCTATTATTTGGGGGCGAGCCTTCATCGCCAGTAGAAACAAAACCTAGCTATTCATAAATTCTGAGCACCTTAATCCTTTAATGTGGCTAATATATTTTGTAGTATACCTTGAGATATCGTTGAAACTAGTGAGGCTCTGGTGATTTCATCTCTTTAGCGGCGTATAAGCACTGAACTGATATTTTCCAATGTCAGAACAACCTCAAAACGATCCTTGGGTTTTTGGAATGGTAGTCACATACGGTTATTTCTTAGTGCTCCTTGTACCTAAAACGAAAATCATTAATGTGAATAATTTTGTACTTGTAGACCATAAGAATAAGGTTATATAGTGTTAGGAGTGTATGTACTTACATTATATTGTATGTGGTAATTAGGAAAACCTTGAAATTTGTATAACCCCAGTTCCTTGCAAGAACTTTTTAGTTCCATGTACAAAGACGACAATTTAATTACGTTTGAAGATACCATGACAAAGGCAATCGGTCGGGTGCATGAGTACTTAGTCAATGTAAGTAGGAAATACTAGGGCAGCTAGGGAGTATCTTTATACGTAATAAGAACAAAAGTTTTACATACCAGAATTATTACTTCAAGGCGGCAAGTGTAGATAACTCCGTGTAGGGAATGGCGCAGGCGCATACAAATATTACAAATGCTTATGAATGCATGTACGTCAAAAGACCACGAAAGATGACTCGCAACGTCCGTTCACTGTGTTCTCGACTTATAGAATTTAGAAGGAAAATCAATGGAGATTCATAGCCAAACTGAAATTGCGGGAAGACTGACACGAGGCGCGGCAAAGAGAATAAATATAACCGTTAACCGCTAACACGCACGAGGTGTCATTGCGTTTTAAAACTCCTATAGATATTATTCTCCATAGGAAGGATCTGCGGAAATAGTATCTTATAATCATTATTTGATTTATGCAACGCAAAGATTGCTCTAGCATTATTTTATGGTTTTTAAATATAAAGGCGAGATTTTGGAATCACTTCAGTGTGACACAATGTATACGAAAATACAAAGACGAAACGCTTTATGGGGTGTACAGATTATGTGATTTTGCCCAGTTTGTCGGTACAGCGTGTCGGGGTCGTGATTGTGCAACCGCATGTGCATGCAGTATCTCTTGACGAAAGGATCAACAGCACAACGTGCGTCCAGACGATGGCAATCGGTCGGATTCAGATGAGTTGGAACTGACAGATCAGGACATGTATACACCCCATTAACTTAGCGCGAGATTCCATAGATATGGGCAATTTATTGCCATACGGAAAAGCCAGTGTAGAAGGCCTTTAAGAACAAGGAACCGCAGATATAGAGCAGTCGTACAAGCCTGACAACTTGTTGCAGCCGTGTGTTGTAGTGAAACATGAGACATCAAAATATACTTCTCCTTCTAGCATAGCAAGTTGATAGGGCGGACGGATCGCTTGCAGTACGGGTTTAGTAACAGCAGCGCTAACACGAGAATTCAAGTTTCGTGTATATGCGTCCCTTTCACTCGAGTATCGTAAGAGCGATAGAGATGGGAATACTCGAGCTTCAACTTTACAAGTCCGTGGCTATAGCTCAGGACTTAAATAATAAGGGCATGTAATAAATTTTATTTTAAATAAGGTCATTGAATTAACGTGAAGGAATTATTTCATTCTTACGGTAGCGGCAGCGACATCTATGGTAACATTCACAGATTGTTTCTTTTGAAGATGCTTTTATACTTACAAAGCTGCAACATACATTTATGGGTCAAGAAGGTAGCTAAGCCTCAATTAATGGGATCCATATCACCAGAGCTACCCATTTCATTATGTATCAATACAACGGATAGAACAAATTTGATAGAGCAAGATTGGTTTGAGAAAAGTGAAATGTTAGCCACGGAGGCTATTGTTCAAGTCAGGGAAGGTTGTGAGGATTAAATAATAAATAGACGTGTCATTGCGAGCATTATATGTTCTGGTTCGAACCTCAGAAAAAACAAGGCCAACAAAGACAAGAAAGTATGGAAAAATCCAGGGCCCAGTATATTTTATTATCATACAGAAGTCACGCGACGCGCGACGTGCATAGTATAGACATTGAGTTACAGGCATGAGAATTTTATTGAAAAAAGGAGAACTAAGCATAACCATACATTACATGGATAAAAATCAAGAATCCACATTACATACATTATCTTATATAACTATGACAGCTTGTTTGGATTATTTATTATGAAGTTAGCTGCATATGAATACCAGATTTAGCTTGGTAGCAGTACAGACGACCGTCTCATTATGAAATAGCAAGATAACATTAACACACACAGACGCGGTACAATATGATATGAAAATACGAAGATCAAAACAAGCAGAAAAGGAATTTCAGTTCAAAATGTTCCGAAAGATTGGATATTCTGATAAAAGGTATTCAACACGTTCGCAACCAAGAACTCGTCAGTAGGCACTCGTAATGTTTGTTTAGATGCCAGCTCAGCCGTTAGGAGGGCGGTAGTGTGAATTTACACGCCTAACGAGTTCCGTCCACTTCCAGTGTATTATTACATTTTTGGTCCGGATGCGAAAGTGTTAATGAAGTAAGGAATACTAGTCACATAGAAACTACAGATCTATCATTGCTTTCGCATTAGGGAAAATCATGCCCCGAGGAGGGTTCCGCTTGAAGGACTTCATGGAAATGGATAGCAATCTCATGGACTGGTGTGGGACGAAATTTCATATGCTGTTTCTTCACGGTAGTAGAGGTGTGTCTCATCTTGTTGACGTGCTGGCGACCCTGGAAACATAAATATGAATATTACTCTTCGCATAATAGAATGAGCTCCTACAAAAATTATTCACAAGGGTGGGACAGGCATATGAAACCTTGATTCTTCCCAGTATTACTCCAAGCATTGATATTATATGGAAGAGAGTTTAGTTATAATACTACATAGGTCATCCTGAATTTAATTATATTCTCTAAATAATAAACATGCATTAAGGAGAATAACTTGGTGCGGGGGCGTGGGAGTGTCTAAATTGATTTGAGTTTAAATTACAGAGGTTGTGATAATTATTGACATTTAATAACAAAAACATATTTATTCCAAACTTTAATTCACTTAAGGAACAATGATATCTTAGTTTGGTAAATATACGAGTAGGCACGGATATACAAACTTCCTAATTGGCACGTACAGAATTTTATTAATACTATGTAATGTATGCCGAACAGATGCTGTTTCGTGCATATATTATGGAGCACAGAATCATTGGAGAAACACAATAGATATAATATACGAGGAGCCACGGATATACAAATTACTTAGTCTGCATGTACAGAATTTTATTAATACTATGTAATGTATGCCGAACAGATGCTGTTCCTTGCATAAATTATGAAGCACAGAATTATTGGAGAGAAACAATAGATTTAATTACCTTTTTATATTACACCACACTAGGAGAATAACGATGTTGAGTCTTGTTGAGGCTTAAGCAGTCAGACTTGTGTTGGGTAGCAGCATTCCCCTCACGGATTCATACTGCTGTAAAAATAACAAACAGAAGGTTATGTTAAGCGGGAACATCAATAATTAATGTATGATTATGACAGTTAAACAAGATATAACTTTTGAGAAAGGGAAGTAATGGAAATATATTTTAATAAGATGACATGCTCGTCACACTGAAATTGAGACGAAATTATACAATGGTTTAATCGATATATATACATTCGTGGATCTACTATATATCTACTTACTATTGGGGGCCATTGTATGGTAAATTAGACGGGAAGATGTCAGTTTCCGCTGGGACCACTAATGTTGAGACGGGCCCCTTCCTTGGCATTTTGGCTTAATATTCCCAGTCGCATTATCGAGTCATCAATTAAAAGGGCGAGTGCATTCTGCTGTTCCTGGAAACACCATGACAAGAAATTATGACACCAACGGACATTATCGGACCGACGGACAAATGGACATTTAGTTATTTTGAATGAAAAATTGAATCAGGATGAATATCAGAAGAGAGAGACAAGTAGTATGTGAATTACTCTAAACTTGGATATAATATATTAGTAGAAAACTAGGTTAGCTAAGATAGCGAGAAGTTTTACGATCATTCGCAAATGTATGCTAATTACCACTGAAGTGTTACTGTTTGTCGATACAATGCCGAGTATTACGGGCTGCATGGCACCTTTTAACGTTGAAATACGTAGGAATTCGCTTTGAACAAGGACAGAAAAAGGAAAAATTAACGTTAAGGCGGAAAGAAAGAATATTCTGGGATAATACATACCTTGAGGAAAGCGTCCATGTAACTAATCCAGCCCAAATAGCGGTAGTGTTGCATATCACGTTTGTTTTAATTTAAAAGTTTTAAATATGTTGAACCCATGCATCAGAAAATCGAAATCGGACCACGACCCACGACGTGCAATTTTGACAGTTGACACTTGACAGTGACGCCACGCTATGATGTGTCAAGGCATAGAAGAAAATTGAGTGAAGACATAGATCACAGACAGTATTCGCATATATCGAGTAAATAATTTTCTTGTAGAATTACGCTTGTACGTTATTCAGGAATTAAAAATTGTATTTTCATTAGTTGCACGAAATAACAACAAATAATGACAGTGGTTTAGTGACATCATATATAAAAACATCTATTCGGCTGTAGATGGCGACACTATATATGAGAAAACTCAAAATATCGACAATCTATGCCAGGAATACACTACTCAACAATAGATGGCGCAAACGATCACTGACGGGCCATGACTTTGGATCCATGTGTCAATGGGAAAGTTACTCTATTTGACGACAGATGGCAGAGAGATGCAGTTTTATAATAAAATTCTTACGACAGATATGGATACGTGTTTATAACAACGCAAAGTTGAGAAGTAATTTTAAAATAGATAATTAATGCTCGTATTTGTTAATCAACAATCGAGTGTATACAGTTTAATATATTTGCTACAGTTAAAAAGGTATTAAGAATTTCCGAACGAAATGGACGTCAGGATCAAGTGTCATGTCATATGAAAGAGAAAAATCGTCAGTTGACTTGAATTTCACACACAGTGTTTATACAAATAATTTTCTGTTTTCGGGACTAAGTGAATATTCAAACATTGTAAAACCTTTTTCAAATAAACTATCATTCAGGAACGATAAATCATGTGAAGACCTATAAAGACTAGTGTGAATGCGATCACAACAAGAAGTTATTAATTGGATCAAAGTGTTGTTGTAGCAGAATAGTTTTCCATAGTGGTGTTTTGTAACAAATAATAGTGAATATGGTGGCTCTCAAGTTAAAAAGGTGCTTCCTGACGTGGAAAGGGTAAACGTAGTAAACATTTAAGCTTTTCAATTTTTGAAACCCATTTTGGCTTTGTGTTGTTAAAGTTTTGCAGGGCGCTGCCCATATTATCATTAAAATAGCGAAAATACAATTCAATTCAAT
This sequence comes from Epinotia demarniana, assembly GCA_945867215.1. NCBI lineage: Eukaryota > Metazoa > Arthropoda > Insecta > Lepidoptera > Tortricidae > Epinotia > Epinotia demarniana. The sequence continues at coordinate 8,618,913 of OX244271.1, forward strand.
TTCAATCATTTAAGATAACAAGGATCTCGGGTTTTTTTTTTTGTATGCTTGTGGGTAATTTGACTTAAGGGGTACGAAAAATCTTAAAACTAAATATATCACAGAGGGCTCACATCAGACAGTTTGAAACGGGTTCTAAAATTCGACTCATTCTCTTAATAGCTTGGTAGCGCTGTGGGAAAACGTCGGCTTTCTAAGTCACTGAGCCGGGTTCGATTCCCGACACATTTATATTTTTGTATTTTTCTTTTGTGTTTTATCATGGGTGAAAGACAATGAAATAGGTTTACCTACAAGATAGTATATTACTTTGTTGCAAAATGCTCTATACAAATTATAAAACTTGCGTTATTGATTGACTGTCAGGCAGCGTGGCTTAAAGCCGTTTGAAGATAAATATGAGGGATCGGCGATTCGGCAGCAGATTTGGGTGGATCTAGATGATTAATATGAGACGTCTTTATACTTGGAAAACCTCATTAACAATATACTTAGCTGTGGGGCTTAATTACATTAAGGCCTACTAAGGTATATTTGAAATCACTGCATCAGAGTTGTCAGAACAAGTTTGATCTATGATTGTGTATTAATGGCAACGACTTAGGGATCTGGTAATGCTGGTTTTTTTGGAGTGGGGCAAATTGAGGTGGTTTTTATAATTTGCGAAATAGGTTTGTTTTGTCAATTGGACTGTCGTTCGCCCGTCGCGAAATTGGACCTACGTGTGGTTGCTGGGTGTCGCGGTTGTATTTGTGGGTGGACGTTGAGGTGCGCAGGTAGCAAGTTACAGAATAGCCGGATTGTGAAAACTGATGGTTGAGTAGTAGTAGAAACTTTGATCAATGATGTCGATTTTGACTAAATTCTAGGTTTATTTTTCAATCAAAGATGGCGGATCTGGGTTTTTAAGAAAAAAATTTTTTGTATCTAATTCCATTAATTTGCTAATACTAATTTAAAATGTTGGGTTAATTTTGGATTCATTTTGAAAAATTATTATTATTGGTATGAATTTCAACTAATTTACGAACGTTAATTTCTAATTTTGGGTAAAAATTGGGATATAGCTTTGATTTTTGGAATGATCATCTATATTAATTGTATCTTACTCATGGATATGAATTTAAAAGTGAAACAATATACTTAATTTTGTATTTATTAGTGCAGTTAAATCTCTGGCGAGTATGATGAATTTTTATTAGTGGGGAAAATTTTATATTGCATCAATCAATGTCCAATAAGTGTTAAATCTGTATTGAAATGATTACACCTCATATGCTTTGGCTATCTGTAACAATCGAGTGCATAGGCGAATGAGGAAGGTACAAAATGATATGAAGCATGGATGCATTAATAAGGTATTGTAGGGAGAGAAAAAGGAGATGAATGAAAAGGTGGATTGATAGTGTGATTCATGTTTGGGTTTTTTTTGTAAACATGGGTTGCTACAGTTTGACAATAGCTAGAGTGTAATCAAATAACCTAGATTTGTTGGTTTTGATGGGAAAAAAAAACAATAGGTCCCTAAATATTTATCAATAGGTTAAAATCGTGAAAACGATTCGACTCTTAGCATAGAGTAGTATTTGGGGACTTATACTACACACGCATTTCTACGCAAGGGTATACACACCTCATGTCGGTTAAAATAAGTCAAATTGAGGGTTAATCATAATTGAATCAGTGAAACTAAGCCGGAGTTTATTAAAAACTTTAATAAATTATGACGTTTTAGTTGACTGTTCTACCTGATGAGGCGAACAAGGTTAGAACTGGATTTACAAATAGCCGCTTGTTTTGGTTATATTTTCTTTTTCTACATTTTTTACGCTGTTTTGACAAGTCATAATGGGAATTGGCTTATTTTATAAGACATGATACAGGTGCCAAGAAAACTAATTATTAATGATGTAGTTTGGGAGCACGATTCGAGCTTATACATTGGAGAATGAACGTCTCGGTACTTCTACCAAATAGTTTCTGTTTTACGTGGGGAGGTTTTGTTGGATTTATTCAAAGGAAGAGCAATGTTTCCTAGGATCACCGATTGAGCAATGTAATCACCGATCCGGGGTAAATCCTCCTTAATCGAATTACTAGAATTTATCAGATTCACAACCTGGTACCTCGGAGTGAGACAGAAATCCTTGAGGAAAAGCTAGTCATTAATCATTGTTATGGTTCAAGGGAGTCGTGTTAACTGACGAAGTCATTGATGATCATTTAGTACTGGTCAAAAACACATCACGAGTTTAGAAAAGGGAGGGTTGTCGCTGACAAATCTAGGACCTAGGGGTGAAGATTCTACATGCATGACCTAGGTCATGCATTGCGAAATATTCACCGGGGCGTGTTGTAATAGAGTGGGCATGCTCGCTGGCGGATTTCTGTGTGTATTGTTATATAAAGAGAGAGAGAGAGAATGACATACTTTTATTTCATACCCAAAGTTAGAAAATTGATTAGATAAATGAAGGGGAGAAGGAAGACAGTAAAGTTAATATACAATCGTATAAACAGTCTGTAACGGTGACTTATTTCATCTACGGATATTGTATGAATCATTTCATATATCGATACCTAAATAGAATTCCTGCTTTGGTAATGGACATGGCTGGAGGCGTAGGGCGACATACGAATTTCAATCGTAATAGCTGGAACATTAGAAGCTAAATGAAAATGAATAGTACGACTTTTTGTGGTAAGGCAATGTGTTTACGTTAGCGCTTTAATACTACAATCTGATTTGAACCTTATTGCTAAAGAGTTAAGGTTGTTAATGGGTTGAAATTATTGATGATACCACCAACGTCTGGCCTCGTGACCCTATTGACCCTCGTGACCCTATTGACCCTCTTGACCCTCTTGACCCTCTTGACCCTCTTGACCCTTTTGACCCTCGTGACCCTATTGACCCTCGTGACCCTTTTGACCCTCGTGACCCTATTGACCCTCGTGACCCTCTTGACCCTATTGACCCTCGTGACCCTATTGACCCTCTTGACCCTATTGACCCTCTTGACCCTCTTGACCCTATTGACCCTCGTGACCCTATTGACCCTCGTGACCCTCGTGACCCTCTTGACCCTATTGACCCTCGTGACCCTATTGACCCTCGTGACTCCGTGACCCTATTGACCCTCGTGACTCCGTGACCCTATTGACCCTCGTGACCCTCTTGACCCTATTGACCCTATTGACCCTCTTGACCCTCGTGACCCTATTGACCCTCTTGACCCTATTGACCCTCTTGACCCTATTGACCCTCTTGACCCTATTGACCCTCGTGACCCTATTGACCCTATTGACCCTCGTGACCCTATTGACCCTCTTGACCCTATTGACCCTCTTGACCCTCTTGACCCTCTTGACCCTCTTGACCCTCTTGACCCTCTTGACCCTCGTGACCCTCTTGACCCTCGTGACCCTCTTGACCCTATTGACCCTCGTGACCCTATTGACCCTCTTGACCCTATTGGCCCTCTTGACCCTCTTGACCCTCGTGACCCTCTTGACCCTCGTGACCCTCTTGACCCTATTGACCCTCTTGACCCTATTGACCCTCTTGACGCTATTGACCCTCTTGACCCTCGTGACCCTCTTGACCCTATTGACCCTCGTGACCCTATTGACCCTCTTGACCCTATTGACCCTCTTGACGCTATTGACCCTCTTGACCCTATTGGCCCTCTTGACCCTATTGACCCTCGTGACCCTCTTGACCCTATTGGCCCTCTTGACCCTCTTGACCCTCGTGACTCCGTGACCCTATTGACCCTCGTGACCCTATTGACCCCCTGACCCTAATGACGCTCGTGACCCTATTGACCCTCGTGACCCTATTGACCCTCTTGACCCTATTGACCCTCTTGACTCTTTTGACCCTCGTGACCCTATTGACCCCCGTGACCCTAATGACGCTCGTGACCCTATTGACCCCCGTGACCCTATTGACCCTCGTGACCCTATTGACCCCCGTGACCCTATTGACCCTCGTGGCACTGTGACCCTATTGACCCTCGTGACCCTATTGACCCTCGTGAAGAGTATAAAAGGGAATGCCGAAGTAGTATGGGGGATTATTCATTTCTCATCGTTCGGACTGGTAGTGTCTCTGGTTGTGGGCTGTGAAATTATTGGTGTGTGTTACCTCTATTGTGTTTTGGTGAATGGCTAGTTATTGTGAGGAATCTCTCTTCATAATTATGAGTCTTTTACTTACTTAATTTTACAAGTTAATTGTATATTTAAAGAGGTATTAGGGCCTAAGCTATATTTACTTTATCGGAGTTACTCCGGGAGGTTTATATGGTTAAATCAAATATGTTTAATTTGCTAGCGGCCACTCCCTAGAATTAGACATGTTTGACAAGTGTTTTCGGAACTCAGTCAAAGCTGTATTTACCGTAACGGAGTTGGTCCGGAGGTTTATATAGTTAATCAAATATATTTAATTATGCCAGGGTACTCTCTGGGATTGAGTATGTTTGACGATTGTTTTCGAAATTTAGTTGGGGTTAATTCTTACTGTCCAATCAGCCGGAACACTGTCAAGAATCAGTTATCTGCGGAGTCAGCCCCACCTAACGGTGCCAACGGGGATGAATCCGTGTCCGTGTAGTTACCAGACTTGAGGTGTGGTCTGGCGTCTACCTCTTTACCAACATAGGAGACGAAACCCTTTAATCGGGGCCCTCACGTCTCTCAAAACAACTGACGGTGGAAACGTGGCTTGAGCATTTATGTGACGAAAAGCATAGGAGGATATCTCCGCTCGTGGAAACCGATCGGTTGCTTGAGGGGTCGTTCAGTGTTAAATATACTTATATATCAACATACCGTATGTCCAGTTAGTGCATCTTACTCGCCGTTTTCCCTTTAGCCTTCGGGCACAGCGAGGGGAGATGAATTACACAGGCTGTTAGAGGGTTGTCATCTCAGTTTCGCCGACTGAACTAATTACAGCTTCAATAGGGATACATTCTTGCTTCTGAACTAAGGTATGGTTCCAGGAGTAAGCAGAATAGGGACTGTGGGGTAGGCTTAGGAGTAAATTCACGCGTTATGGGGTATTAGGGCTTGAAACTATATCTACTGTAACTAAAGATATTACAAGTGTTTGGTAGGATTAATAAAATTGAAGTTATTATTCTTATAAAATCTAATGACGACTAAAATTATTAATGAGTAACCAGTGTGATGTTTGAGTAGTAAGGCAAGTGGTGTTGGGTTGCCGTGGATTACACGTGAAACACGAGACAATTGTTAAATATCATTAAAAAGGTCACAGTATTATTCATGAAATTGTGATATCAGGATTGTCTCAGAAAGATGAAATAATTCTGGGTTTGATGACAGGCTGAGCAGTTCATCAAATCCATTTAAAATATCTTATTTTCATGAGAGAGAATTCTCCATTTAAAGTATCTTATTTTCATGAGAGGGAATTCTCCATTTAAGGCATGGTTTGGGTAGAATGTCTCGCGTGTAATGAACGGTTTACCACGGCATTACTCTACGGCCGTCGGTATGAAATGGTCCAGGCCATCTTAGTTATACATATAAACGATTAATAATACTAAAAGATGTCAGTCGAGTTTGTCTCGGTGTATCTTCTCGAAACTGACCGCTAGGTTTGAGACACTGGTAGATTCATTCTCTGAGTCCTAAACTCGTAGGATAGCTAGGTAAGTAACTTGAATAGGATGTCCAGACTCCATTCCAACAAGAGAGTAGCCAGTGTGAGCAAAAGATTGCCACACGACCCGTCGATAGAACTTTGGTCCAAAATACAAGTATTTAGGGCAGTCTTCTAGATAATAATAGGTTTAAATAAATAATCTTGATTTTATGAAGGCTACTCCTTGTTCAACCGGACATGTAATAGGGGATAGGTGTTTTTCTACCAAAAACAATTTTTAATTATAATCATAAAGTAACCTACAGTGTAATTATAATCATAAAGTGATTTATAATTAATTTATTATTCCTACAAGATTTAGGACTTTGTTATGCTCATAAATAGGAAAATAGCAGTTAAAAGTAGCATTTCAGTAGGTTAATTTATGTACAGATAAGCTAGCCTTAATTTTATTATGAATGGAGAGTCCAAAAACCTGTCAAGCTTTCATAAAAGGATCTAGGGTTATTACGGTACACAACACTTCGGGGTTCAACCACTAGCGATCACATTTTGGCCAAATCGTCAGGTATTCTTAAATAAAAGCACGCAACAAAAGTAGGTTTAATAAGTAGGTAAATAGAGAGTAAGTTACAGTAGTCTAGTACGAAGGAATAGGGTTTTACATTAAGTTAGAATTCATTGCAAAATATTTAGCGTTTCTTGAGCTTCAGCGGGAAGCTGCTTCGTTAGCTGTAGGTCTTCGGAAGCGCTTTCTAGCCAGGGGGGGTGAACTGTTACAGTTTTTCTGTAGGAAATATTACCTAAATGACGTCAGCATTTTATGGAGTCGTAAGACATTAGTAAACATGTCATCATCATCCTCCGCCGGTAATCCCAGGTGTGCCCTGAACGAGCACGGAGTCCACTAAGTGTCAAAGCAGACGTTAGTAAACATGTATTTATATTTAAAATAGCAAGTATATATGTATTGTAGGAACATGGTCGTGAGTCATATTTAATTATAATACAAGAATTATTATTATAAATTTTGACCGTAGTAGAATACCCTATTTAGATTATTTCTTACTAAATATCATCATCATATCAGCCTCCCCCAAAGTGTACCAAAGTGAACGGGCCTGCGCCACCCGCATGCGGAGGATTCCCGACCCCTTTACTAGGTCATCACTCACTAAACACGAACTGAAACATTTATACCTTTTTAAAAATCCTAATATCCGCGTAGGTACTTGGTCACCCTAATTAAAACGAGATGCAATTCTCTAGTATGACTTCTCTGTCGGTCACACTTTTTTATCGCAGTACTCAGTCCGGTTTAGGTATTACGTCCATGCTCTGGGCAGCTTTCCAAGCTTGATCATGACTCTATTAGACCAGTGCAGTTCAATGGAACTGCTATACCCTACAGTCAGAGTATAAAAGACTTAGGTGTTCACTTGGACTGTACACTGAGCTGGAGAACACAGGTTGCGGAAATTAGCCGCAAGATTACCTTGGATCTCTCCACTCTCTTAACAGGCTCAAGCACTTTTTGCCCATACACACTAAGGTTTTGCTTGTAAACACGCTAATTTTACCCATAATCGACTACGGTGATGTGTGCTATCCGGATTTAAATGAAGAACTTCTTGATAAGCTGGATCGACTTCTCAATAACTGTATCCGTTTCATTTTCTGTCTTCGGAAATACGACCACGTCTCCTCTTTTCGGGATCGGCTCGGCTGGCTTCCTATCCGTCAACGGCGAAAAATTCGCTTGCTCTGTACTCTATTTTCTATTCTTAATGATCCACATTCCCCTGAATACGAGGGCTGTTCCGAAAATTTTTAGTTAAACAAAAACTATAAGGAATATAATAAAACTTTAATTACAATTTTTCAAAGTATTCCCCTGCTACATTTATGCACTTATGCATTCGACTGAACCAACTTTCAAAACAGGAAAAAAACTGTTCTTGCGGAAGGTCAAAAAAAAGTCGCCTGAATTCGTCTACTGCTTCATCCGCCGTCGAAAATCGTCGCCCACGTAATGATTTTTTTAACGTGGGGAACAGAAAAAAATCACACGGAGCCAGGTCAGGGCTGTACGCAGGGTGTGGTAGCAGTTGCACTCCTGATTTGCTAAAAAAATCCATGGTTCTGGCAGCCGTGTGAGCCGGAGCATTATCTTGATGAAAAATTATGCCCCGGGTTCCAGTACTTGGACGGCTGACGTTCAGCTCCTGGAAGGCCTGTGGCAAGCAAACTTCACTGTACCATTGGCTGGTAACTGTTTTATGATCTTCAAGTGGAATTACGGCTACCGGTCCACTACGTCGAAAAAAAACAGCAACCATTTTTTTGTTGACGCTTCGGCCGCGAACTACTTTAGTAGGTAAATCATCTTCTTCAAAGACCCATTGCGTGGATTGCTGTTTTGTAAATGGGTCGTAGCTATATATCCAAGATTCGTCGGATGTCACAATGTAGCTCACTTGTTGTGAATCGCCTTTATCGATTTTTTTTAGCATAAATTTGCACCAATCGACACGTCTATCTTTTTGCTCCTGTGTGAGAAAATGTGGTATCCATCGAGACGAAACCTTCCGAACTTGAAGGTGGTCATGCAAAATGGTAGAAACTGCCTGGGATCCAATCTTCAGTTCATCCTGAATCTCTCGGTGGGTAATGTTTCGAGATTCCTTGATTAGCCACTCCACCTTGATAACATTTTCTGGAGTGACTGCCGTTGGCGGTCGCCCCGGTCTAGGCTCATCTTTGACGTCGCTCCGCCCACGCTTAAATTCACGGAACCAGTAACTGACAGTGGCAAGAGATGGGGATAATGCCCCAAAAACACTAGTTAAATTTTCATGAGAATCCTTGTAAGTTAGCCCTCGTTTATAATCATAATATATCATAGCACGAAATGCTTCCCGCGTTAGCTCTATTTTTGCGGGCAAAAAGTGGCAGACATGTTTTTTTTCTGATTTCATGAAAAAATAACGGAATGTCACTGGCCAGTGACATTTACACGAAAAAGTTTGTAATGAAATTTGCCTTTGAGCTACAGTAAAATTATATGAATACGATTAATAGTACGCTGTTGACTAACTATTTTCGGAACAGCCCTCGTATCTCAAATCTTTCTTTCACTTCCATGGTGCTTCTCGTGACCGTCAATTTCGCTCCTCTGGCAATCTTTCTCTATCTATCCCTGTTCACCGTACTGGCTTTATGTCCAATTCTTTCACTGCGCAGGTAGTTCGTCTTTGGAACCGCCTTCTCTCCGCGAACAGGAAAGCCCCGAGCAAATTCGTTTTTAAAGGCCTCCACCCACCGGACGCGTGTGCTGCGCTGCAGCTGCGCGGGTGCTGCGCGTGTGCCGCGTTCGATGTGTGTTTGAAGTGTAGTTTCAATGCTTTACAACTTGCGCGTGTGCCGCGCAGCACACGCGCCGCGCAGCACACGCGCAGCACACGCGTCCGGTGGGTGGAGGCCTTAAGAATCTGTGCGTAATTTTTTTTGCTGGCAGATCCGAGTAGTAGTAGGTTTCAAGTTTGATAATTTCGCTTGTAAATATGCATGTAGTGTATATTTATGTATATATTTATTTGGATATGTATTTATTTATTTTATTTATGTATATGTATTTGTGTAAATATGTTTTATGTATATAGTAATACCGTAATGTATTTTTTTTGTTGTTACTGCCCACAATCTTGTTCCGCTTTGCCTTAAGGTTTGACTGGTAGATAATGCCATGTGGCATTAAGTCCGCCTTTTGTACGATAAGTATTCTTTTGTGCAATAAAGTTTAAATAAATAAATAAGTAGCACGTTGACAACGATAAGGCCGAGAACTTATCTATTAGCGAAGCAGTTCAGATAAATCCCAATAGAGGTCACTAGTAGGGGAGACCGGGAGCAATGGTACCACTTTAGAAATAATGACCTATAACTCAGAATCTAATGCTACCACGTAAAAATCGCTAAGGATATAATAACATTCTAGTCTCATTGGTTATCAGAATCTAGAAAAATAATTTCCTATAATGGCATCAGAATGGTGCAAATTGAGTTTTTGTTCATGAAGTCCTTGTGTTACAATTGACCCCTAGTACGGGTCAATTGTACCAGATAATCAGAGGTCAATAAAACCCAAAATAATGTTTTAATCAATCATAAACTGCTAAGATTGTGGCACAGCGTTTTGTGTGGCCCGGCGTGAGGAAGGACTGCCGAGACTGGGCACGAGCTTGCGTACCATGTCAACGAGCCAAGGTGAGCCGACACGTGTCCGCACCTTTAGGGACATACGCACTGCCTCGTGCTCGTTTTCACCAGGTACACATCGACCTGATTGGCCCACTCCCTATTTCGCAAGGCTTCCGCTATTGCTTGACGGCCATAGATCGCTTCACGCGATGGCCGGAGGTCATACCAATAGCGGACATCACAGCGGAGACGGTGGCCAAAGCTCTGCTGTCCGGCTGGATATCCAGGTTCGGATGTCCTGTAGATATTGTCACAGATCGTGGTCGACAATTTGAGTCCACACTGTTTCAATACCTATCTAAAGCCATCGGATTCCAGCATAAGCGTACGACAGCGTACCACCCAGCGTGTAATGGTATTGTGGAGCGCTTCCACAGACAGCTCAAAGCCACCATCACATGCCATGCTGATGCCAACTGGCCCGAAGTTTTGACGCATGTCCTACTCGGTATACGCAGTGCATTTAAAGAGGACTTACAATGTTCCTCTGCCGAATTACTTTACGGCGAGCCGCTGCGCCTTCCTGGCGAATTTTTTGATCCCAGCGTACCCGGTACCACTGATATTACCGATTTTACCGCGCGGTTACGCTCATTTGCCTCGAAGTTAAAGCCCGTTCCAGCTTCACGCCATAACAAGGAGAAAATCTTCGTTTTCAAAGAGTTAGCGACCGCTGAATAGGTCTTCCTACGTGATCACGCTTCACGCGCTTCTCTGACATCGGCGTATTCAGGTCCACACAAAGTGCTGGATAGAACCGACAAAGTTTTCAAACTTTTAATTAAGGGCAAACCGGTTACCGTAACCGTTGATCGGTTGAAGCCGGCATATTTCATACCTGAGCATTTAAATGTTCATACCGATCAGGATACACTCGCGCCTGCCACACATACTTCAAGAAAAAACCAAGTCGAAAATAGACGTGGATTTCACCAGACCATAAAACTAAGAACGAGATCGACTTTATTTTGACAAACAAGCCGAAACAAATATCAAATATAGAGGTCCTAAATAGAGTCGATTTTCAGACTGACCACAAGATGGTTAGAGCCACATATCATATAAATAATATCAAAACATCAAGAAAAGCTTTCCAAACAGCACCGAAACCACTAACAACGGACAAAGATATAAAGCTCTTTAGAACTCAACTGGAAAATTCTGTTAATAAAATAAAATTAATGCAAGACCTAGAAGACCCAAAAAAATACTACGATGAATTGGAAGATATTACTAAATCGAGTATATCAAACAGAAAACCACAAGAAGGAAGCGATAAAAAATCTATAAGTATTTTAAACGATCATACAAAAAACCTCATAAAGAGACGGACAGACCTCATAATGACCAAAAATAAAACTAAACAACTTAGACAAGAACTAAGTTCTCTGTTTAAAGATACAAATAAAGCAATTAAAAATTTACTCTCCATCTCACAGATACAGCGTCATAGAAAAAAACCTTCTAAGTCACAAAAGTACAAAAAGGGCGTCTAAGGAACTACAGACGAATAAATGTTGGATACAGAGCCTTGAAAATAAAGACAAAAAGGAAATAACCAACAGAAAAGATATTATGGAAATTGCTACTACGTTTTATCAAAATCTGTATACGAAGCAAGATACCATACAAAACCAGGAAGACTGCATCATAGATCACACGACAACATCTGACATCAGGCCGATACAGATATATGAAGTGGCCAATCACAATAAAATGCTTCATCGAGAAAAAAGCCCCGGCCCAGATGGAATACACAATGATACACTAAAAATAGGAGCTGATTTACTACTTGTGCCATTTACTCACCTCTTTAATATGGTGCTTAAAACGGGTTACGTACCTAGCCAATGGAAAACTTCCGATATAATCCTGCTCTATAAAAAAGGTAACCCCAAGGATATCTCCAACTACCGTCCCATCAGCCTGCTCTCTAGTATCTACAAGCTGTTTACCTCAATACTGCTCAGTCGAATGAGTCCGACAATAGATCACTTCCAACCGGTAGAGCAGGCTGGCTTTCGCGAAAGTTTCTCTACAATGGACCATCTCAAAACAATTGAACAAATTATAGAAAAATACAAAGAGTTCAATATGCCCCTATTTCTAGCATTCATTGATTACTCGAAGGCTTTTGATAGCATATCACACGAACACGACTCTATATGGGACGCATTACACCACTGCGCTGTCAGCGTCATATATATAAACGTATTGAAAAATATATATGAAAACACCACCAGCAGAGTAAGACTAGAGACAAGAGGCAAAGAAATCCCGATCGAAAGAGGTGTACGACAAGGGGACCCGCTTTCGCCAAAGTTGTTTATAGCGGTACTTTACCAAGTCATACGGAAGACAAACTGGAACAATGGAGGCATCCGAGTGGCAGGCCGTCTTCTAACTCACCTCATGTTCGCTGACGACATTGTCGTGTTCGCCGAAAACAGCGCAGCACTACAGGAAATGGTCAACTCGCTATGCGAAGAAAGTCTTAAAGTGTCTGTCTGTCAATAAATGAAAGAGAAACCAAAATCATGACAAATAAAAAATAAGACCCAATCGTATTAAATGGTAAGAGATTAGAGTACGTCAAGAACTACATTTATCTGGGAAAGCAAGTGTCCTTTAACGAATCCAGTAACGAAGAAGAGGTAGATCGAAGAATAACAAAGAGTTGGAATTCATTCTGGTCTCAAAAATAAATCCTTAAAGGTACCTACCCATTACCCCTGAAGAAAATCGTACTGGACAACTGCATTCTTCCAACTCTTACTTATGCGAGTCAGACATGGGTGTTCACAGATAAAGTAAAATCCAAAATAGTGTCATGTCAAAGAGCAATGGAACGGAGCATAATAAAAATAAGAAAAATACAAAAAGTTAGGAGCGAGCACATAAGAAGTATGACCAAAATAACAGACGAGCTCAATTTTGCTCTTCGACAAAAATGGAACATGGCAGGACACGTCGCGCGCTATACAGACAAGAGATGGACCATGGAGTCTACTATATGGATTGGACCTTTAGGCAAAAGAAGAGTCGGTAGACCACGCAAAAGATGGCAAGATGACATAGTGTCAACAGCTGGAAAACAATGGCCAAGCAAGAGCCTTAATAGAGAAGAGTGGGCCAAACTGGGGGAGGCCTTTACCCAAAAGGGGGTCTCTATTTATATTACATCATTGTCTAGATCTATCGAACGAAATTGTGTCAGTAATGTTGATCGAACATCTAAACCGGTTAGCTGAACTGAAAAAAGTGAACAAAGTTCCCCTATGATGACACAAAAATTAACTATAGAACTGTGTAGTTTTATGTGTCGCCACGGAAAAAATTAATTGATTGGGTTAAGCTGGTCAAGAATTTGGTCCTTAACGCCTTAAGCTAGTACGGAATGGGTTAGGAGTGTGGTCCACAAAATCTTGCTAAAAAAGCAGGGGAAGTTTTTCGTTGTCACTCCTCGTATCTTTTACGCTAATACCTAACGAGTACTAAATAATTTTATGTCGTTTCATGATTGCCAATAACCTTCGATCTGTCGGTTTTTTCGTGTTTTATATGGCTTATCGCATTAACAACAACGAGGTTTACCGAAATAGTATCCCATATTTACTTCAATACTTACTCACAGTTTTTGAGATATATATATATATACCTACTAACAAAATACCAATAGCACCAAACTTTAGCAATTTTAGGTAGGTAACGTAACTTTTGTGCAAATGAGTTAAAAATCCCCCGTGTTTCACCAAGCTTCAGAGGAGAAACCTGAGTCAGTGTTAAAAGTAAAACAATGGAGTGCAGCCCCCCTATTCTGTAACTTGTTTTAAACTCACCTCAACGCTCACCCACAAATATATCTTGACACCGCGATGCGTAGTATAGTAACTACCGTAGGTACTCTACCCCTAGTTTCGCATTAGCGCGTAGCGAGCTAGCGAGTGCCAGTACTGAGTGCGCGGAAAACTTAGCACCTTAAGTCCAGGTTCAAAATGTAAACAAATCTCCTCGGCTTAATAAGTGGGTTGTCTGTCTTTCCGTGGTCCGGGGCCAGTATTCCATGGGTAATATTTGACTGCTGAGGATCCCCATTTTGAAGTCTCCGTCAGTCTCTGTTAAGTAAGAGTTATCCTTTTACATTATTGCATACAAGTTTACAATTTAGGTCTTTAATTTTAACATTTTAATTGTAGGTACCTACCTATTGTATAATTATCACCTCACCATGTTATTTTACCTTGTAACCTTATCCTTTTTGAGAATACATAATTTTTTTAAATATTTTTGTCGTTGACCGTACCAAAAAATGTAATTTTGACAGAAACTTTATTATTTTATTCTAGTGAATCGGAAGGGACCGGAAAGGATGAAGTACCTAGTATATCTTTTTTCACATTGGTGAGTAACTGGCTTGTTTGGATTACTTCGTTCGTCGCCGGCGAAGGAACGGTCAACCATAAAGTCAAAGTTCTTCATTCCTCAATTTAGGCATATTACATGCACCTACCTATGACCTTGGCCGCGTTTAAGCATATCCGACATAAAGCATATTATACATTTCAATTAAACGAAAAAGGCAGATGTCGCTCCACGCCTCCCTAAGGCGTTGTAAGAAGGAACTGATTGAAAGATTTAGTGGCCAAGACAGATTGTTCCGATAGCTCAGTTGGTTACTAGCGACGGGCCTTGAATGCCTGTGGTCGCCGGTTAGAATCCGGCTCAGAGCATTACACTTTTCCTTTAATTTATGATTTCGTTAGCAAGTTAGATACTTAATACAAAATTAATTTACTCAGATGATGTGATGGATAACACATATAATTTATTTATTTCCAGTTTCGTTTCGCTACCACAAAAGACAAAGTGTTTATATGCCTATCCATAATATTTTCGATGGTAGCCGCATGCGCAACGCCCATCAACACCCTCCTGTTCGCTTCGTTGCTACAAAGTATGGTGGATTACGGCATTTCCTTATCAACTGGCGCTCCGGCCGACGATGACTTCCTGATTGCGATCAGAGACTTTGGCATATACAACAGCGCCGTGGGCTTGGCCCTTGTGGTCTTGACCTATGCTGCCACAGTTTTGATGAACCAAGCCGCTTTTAATCAGGTAATATTGTAAGCATAATATCGCATATCACGTATAAGTATAACCATAGAATAGGCCAAAGTACGTACTAATACTTAGTACCTATGTAAGGTCCTCTCTCACTATCTGTGTAACTCATGAAGCATTTTTTCAATTCGTATCTTTTGTTTTCAGGTTTTCAGAATGCGACAAGAATATTTGAAAGCTGCATTAAACCAAGACTTCGAATATTTCGATACGCATAAAACCGGGGACTTTGCTTCAAAAATGTCAGAGTAAGTGATATAGAAATTAAGATCAATTCAAAAATAATTTTCCTTAGCAAAAGTGCCACTGGTCCACTTAAATATACTCCAATAACGAATGTATATTTCTCTTGTTTGTAGCGATGTGGTGAAAGTTGAAGATGGCATAGGGGAGAAATTAGGTTCTTTAATATATTATCAATCAGCGTTCGTTGCCTCCATTATTATGGCTCTAATAAAGGGGTGGAAACTAGCTCTGCTCTGCTTGATATCCTTCCCGGTGACACTGTGTCTCGTCGGGCTCGCTGGACTGGTAAATATGCTGATTATTTGACTATTACTTTACTTATACTCGTGGCGGATCCAGCGGGGCTAACACATCTGACGCCCCTCCGCGGCGCGAGTCGAGAAAGATACCCTCCTCTTTCTAATTTTCACGGTGCGTGTAAGACAGAAGACGCTCAGTTGCGCGCGAAACGACTGAGCAGCAAGTTGTGCTAGACGGACAGGATTTTGGTTTCGGGAGGCTTGACGCTATTTGGGAGGGGCTTGAGCCCATTAAAATTAGATTTTAGTAAGGAGAGCTCAAAGCCCCTTTGCCCCTCTGGATCCGCTAATACTCGTATTCAAAATTGCAGTTTGAATTTGTGCAACTACAGACGTGTCGTGAATAAGCTGAACAGGTTTATTCCGTAGCGTTGAATTATGGCGTGATAACATAATCCCATATCATACTGACAAGGTGTTATATTATGTTCTTAATAAAAAGTACTCCATTATCAATCATAGCTTTATTCTTTCTGAAGTTTGACATTTACCATGGTCACAGACAATCCACAATGACTGCGTTCCGTTTATGCATAATATTACAACACAAGGCCTAATTATCCTTATCATCTGCAACATTGCAGACAGCTTCTAGATTATCCAAGAAGGAAGCTAAAGCCTCTGGTAAAGCAGGATCCATAGCCGAAGAAGTGATCAGCGCAGTCCGCACCGTTTATGCTTTCAATGGCCAGCAAAAAGAACTAGAAAGATATCAAGTCAACTTGCGAGACGTACGCAAAATCAATATTAAGAAAGGTACCTATTTTTTAGAAATAACCCAGATTTTTATTTCAGCTTATAATTCTTTCAAAAATCGTAATTTTAAATGTGTTTTACAGGGTTATTCAACGGATTGGCAATGGGAATACTATTCTTCTGCATATTCTGCTCATACGGTCTATCGTTTTGGTTCGGATATAGACTCCTCTCCGACCCCAATGAGAACTACACCGTGGAAACTATGATAACCGTAAGTGCGTTACGATTTTTAAAGCTCACAGTGAACATTTTCATACGTTAATGATGAAATGTTTCCCACTCAGGTGTTCTTTGGAGTCCTGATGGGTTCAGCCAATTTCGGCATATCGTCGACTTTAATGGAAGTGTTCGGGATAGCGCGCGGCGCCGGCGCACAGATCTTCTTCGTGATCGACAACGTGCCGACCATCAACCCGCTGCTGAACCACGGGGTCACCCCCGGCTCCGCCCACGGCAACATCGAGCTCAAGAACGTCTTTTTCCACTATCCTTCCAGGCCTGATGTCCCAGTGAGTACTCTTAATGGAAGTGTTCGGGATAGCGTGCGGCGCCGGCGTTCAGATCTTCTTCGTGATCCAAAACGTGCCGACCATCAACCCGCTGCTGAACCACGGGGTCACCCCCGGCTCCGCCCACGGCAACATCGAGCTCAAGAACGTCTTCTTCCACTAGCCTTCCAGACCTGATGTCCCAGTGAGTACTCTTAATGGAAGTGTTCGGGATAGCGCGCGGCGCCGGCGTTCAGATCTTCTTCGTGATCGCCAACGTGCCGGCCATCAACCCGCTGCTGAACCACGGGGTCACCCCCGGCTCCACCCACGGCAACATCGAGCTCAAGAACGTCTTCTTCCACTATCCTTCCAGGCCTAATGTCCCAGTGAGTATTCTTAATGGAAGTGTTTGGGATAGCGCGCGGCGCCGGTGCACAGATCTTCGTGATCGATAACGTGCCGACCAGCAACCCGCTGCTGAACCACGGGGTCACCCCCGGCTCCGCCGTCAGCAACATCGAGCTCAAGAACGTCTTCTTCCACTATCCTTCCAGGCCTGATGTCCCAGTGAGTACCCTTAGTGGAAGTGTTCGGGATAGCGCGCGGCGCCAGCGCTCAGATCTTCAAGATAAGATAAGATAAGATAAGATTTCTTTATTGTCAATGCTGTGTTACATAGGTCTTATAAATATTAGAAGTCCACCAGCTTGCCCATTTCGGGCGTACAATTTTACTATACTAATCCATGCAGGTGTAAAACAATAATAAATCAATAAAACTAACATATAACCAATTAATTATCAATGTACATAAAATATTCATTTAGATTATAGAAACTTTTTGTTAACAGCCATTTCTTGAGCATGTTTTTAAATCTGATCCCATCTTGGGCCTTGATATGTTCAGGCAAGTGATTGAATATTTTTATTCCTGACGCATATGTGCTCTTGCTTAGTATGAAACTAGACGGTCTAACCGTACAGACATCATATTTATATTGCAATCTTATATTATTTTTTAAGTCAGTTTTCTTAATAAATATGTCATTTTGTTCCTTAACTAATACACAAATGTCCAAAATATAGATACATGTCAGAGGTAATATTTCATTGTCTTTAAAAACTTCTCTAAGAGATTCTAGATGCCAAAGCTTAAATATTATACGTATGCATCTTTTTTGAAGAACGAATGTCGTTTTTACATTTACAGAATTACCCCAAAATATTACGCCATATGTCAGGTGGGGATAAACATTTCCATAGTACGCCTTCTTTGCGACATCGGTTGAGGTTATATTTGTCAATATTGATAATGCGTAGCAAGCTCTGGCTAGATTCTTATTTATTTTATCTATGTGATGCTTCCAGTTTAGGTTGCAATCGATTGTGACTCCTAAGAAGTTTGTACTATTTACTTGTTCAACTTGTTTGTTGTTCATAACTAGATTAAAACTTTTAGGTACCTGTTTATAATTTAAGAATTGTATAATTTTCGTTTTGTCTAGGTTTACACTTAGATTTAAAGTCGACAACCAATTAATAACATGACTTAAGGTATTATGTAATTCATTGGCTATATCTGACCCATTCTCTTCGGAGACGAAAATAGTGGCATCATCGGCAAACATTGTTAAGAAGGTTGCATTAAAACCTATTTCAGAATTGTCTCCTAGCAACGGTTGTTGATTGTCTTTGTACTTGACTTAATATATCGAGATAAAATGTTGTCGTAAACAAAACATACGTTTTCTATTTGATCTTCTTTAAAGTGGTAGCAGAGAATATGGAACAAGCTATATTAAACGCGAGCAAAGTTCAAATCGGGAACTTAGAATCCAAAAACTACAAAACATGGAGATTTAAAATACTAATTGTCCTGAAGGCAATGCCCGGAGGTATGGATATCCTCGAAGGAAAGAAAATCAAACCATCCGTGGCGTCGACGGAAAAGGCTGATGCTCAAGCAAAGTATGAGAAAGATCTTCAAGCTTTTGAATATTTGAACAGTGCGATTTTAATTCTGTTTACGACAAACATGTCCGATGACATTCTGCAAAAAGTTGTGCGCTTTGATTATGCGAAAGACATGTGGGACGAATTAGAGCGAATCTTTGGAGGTACGTGTGTAGACAAGACCTATGACCTATGCCTCAGATTTTTCAGCTATAAAAGGGACCCAAGTCATGACATAATTACGCATGTATCAGCATTGAAGAATATTTGGAGCGAAATGTGTATGGAGCTACGCAATGAGGCGAATCTACCAGAGATCCTTCTAATGTGTAAAATCCTAGACACCCTACCCTCCGAATACCTAGGATTTAAATCCAGTTGGCTGTTAATGTCAAAGAAGGAACGCTCTGTCGAAAATCTGACAAGTCAATTATGCGCACACGAGAGAGTTCTACGTCAAAATGACACGCACGTCACAGACGAAACAAATGCAGAAGCCCTATTCACGAGGACAAGTAAAGGTAAAAAGAAAACATATCCTAAGGAGCTTAAATGCAATTATTGCAAAGAAAAGGGCCATAGAGTCAGATGTTGCAAGAAATGGATTCACGATGGTAGACCGCCAAAGGAATCACAGACTGTGAACATGAATCTGACAGTAATGACAGTACATTCGGCAGAAGGATTTGGCGAAACAAAGGATCAAGAAAATCGGTACGCGGATAATGGTGCAACCAGTCACGTTACTAATAGAGGAGACCTGTTTCAAAGCTTCAAGCACTTCGAAAGCCAGCATACCGTGACTGGCGCAAATGGCCAATGTATTAAAGCCCTAGGCATTGGAGATATTCTCGCCGAGGCGGATGTAAATGGTCAACTTGAGAAGATACTGTTGAAAGATGTCTGGTATGTACCCAGCATTAGCAGAAATTTATTCTTAGTACTCGCTACACATGATGTATCAGACAGGAGTGTCTTTGAGTTACTACATTATCATGCACTCTCAAAATGAATGGACAGACAAAGTTGATTGGTACCCGCAGTAAGCGTGGAGGACTATTCAAACTGAAACTCAAATGTTTGAAACCAACTGTCCAAGTTAATCAGCTGTCTACAACTTCAAATCTGTTACAGCTCTATCACGAAAGATTTGGTCATCAAAATAAAAGTCACGTGAAGAAACTCATAGAAAGGGAGTTTGACATAAAAGTCCAAACAATCAAGGAACTCTGTGAAGGATGCATTTATGGTAAATCTCACAGACTAAAGTTTGGAACCAGAGAGAAAGCATCACGACCTGGAGAATTGGTATACGCTGATGTCTGTGGACCCTTTCCATGTTCTATCACGAAGCTGAAGTATTTTTGTCCTTTTCAAAGATGACTATACGAGGTACAGATTTGTATATTTCATGCGAGAGAAAGCTGAAGTTCACGCAAAGCTGTTACTAATGCTGGCTGAAGTGAAAACAGCTGGAGTTGTTATAAAGGAACTACTCAGTGACAATGGCGGCGAGTTTGTTAACTCCAAAGTAGAAGCCACCCTCAACAAGGAAGGCATTACTCAAAGACTGACGATGCCCTACACACCGGAGCAAAACCCAACTGAACGGGACAACAGAACCGTTGTGGAGATGTCGCGAAGTCTGATGCATGCACATGCCAAAATCCCTACTGGACTGTGGGCTGAAATGGTACTAGCAGCGGTGTATATCCTTAATAGAACTGGCCCTACGTGCATAGATGGGAAGTCACCGTACGAGCTATGGCACCACAAGAAGCCTAGAATAAGTCATATGAGAATAATAGGATCTAACTGTTATCCACATGTTCCCAAGCAACGAAGAAGGAAGTTGGATAGGAAGGCCCAAAAGGGAATATTGATCGGCTACGACTCTGACGATGGTTACCGTATATGGGACAGAGACTCATTCAAGTTGATTCGGTCCAGAGACGTCACCTTCGACGAGAATCCTCTATCGGGTCGTCTAGAAGAGACTGAGAAGCCTGATACCTCTCAGAGCACGGCTGCCAATAAAAGGTCCGACTGCCTATTTGACTTTGTTGTGCCTAAAAATGAAACCTATGTTCCGGCAGAGATGAGTGATGACCAGCAGCCTTCTACTAGTCAGGGTGGAAATATGAGCACTATGTCATCAAGTGTGCAAGATGAACACTCTTTTGAACCATCATGTTCAGAAGATGATCTTGCAAATGAAGCTCACATGCCTGAGACTGATACATTCCTAGATGCGGAACAGACTGTTGACGATCCAATACTCGAACAAGAGGTTAGTGATATGACGGAAGCAGATCATCAAGTCAATGATGCAAACCAACCAGGTCGAACTGAAGATCGACTGTCTGCATCTGAAATTGAGGCAGAAGGCAGGATGACGCTACGAGGGCGGTCCACTATTAAGCCACCAGCTAGATACAAAGACTACATCTGCAACGTTTGTTTCAACATTAACTCAACACACGATGAACCTCCAATGGAACCAAGTACGTTTCAAGAAGCGACGGTATGCGAGGACTCTGATCAATGGCGCAAAGCGATGGATAACGAGATCAATTCTCTAAAGGAAAATCAAACCTGGGAAATGGTAGACTTGCCAAAGGGAAGAAAAGCTATCTCTAACAAGTGGCTTTTTAAAATTAAAACAAACCCTGATGGTTCGATTGAGAAATACAAAGCCCGTCTTGTTATACGAGGTTTTTCCCAAAAGAAGGGACTGGATTATGACCAAACCTTCAGCCCTGTTGCAAAAACGAGCACAATAAGAGCGCTATTGGCTACAGCGGCTCAAGAAAAACTTACACTATCTCAATTCGATGTGTCAACCGCTTTTCTTTACGGGAAATTGAAAGAAGAGATTTACATGAAGCCTCCCGAAGGATATTCAAATGATGATGGAAAAGTATGCAGGCTGAGGCGTAGTCTTTACGGGCTCAAACAAGCGCCGCGCTGCTGGAACTCCACCATAACACAGTACATTCTAGAACTTGGTTTCAAACAGAGTGAAAGCGACCCTTGTCTATTTAAAAGAGGAGAGGGAAAGCACAAGATACTACTGACTCTATACGTTGACGACGGACTCATTGCTTCTGCAAGTTTGGATTAAAAAGAGAAGTTTTTGAATGAGATGAGACAACGCTTTAAGATCACAACGAAATGTGGCTCGTATTTTTTAGGAATAGAAATTGAACAAAAAGCGGATGGGACAATTAAGATTGACCAGAAGGGTTATGCAAAACGGCTATTACAAAGGTTCGGTATGCAAGACTGCAAAGCTGCTGTAACTCCAATAGTCAAGGATGGCTTGCTAGCTTCCAAGGACATGGATGAAGAACCGAACTTCCCATATAGACAAGCCGTTGGTGCTCTCTCTTACTTGATGGTAGGCACTAGACCGGACCTAGCGTATGCAGTCGGCATAGTGTCCCGCAAGCTCAACTGTCCAACGCCACATGATATAACAAGAGTAAAGCGAATCTTTCGCTATGTTAAAAGCACCCTGGAATATGGTATTACATATAAGTCTTCCACTGCACACCAAGGCTTAAGATGCTACAGTGATTCAGATCACGGAGGTGATGAACTCACTGGACGCTCCACGAGCGGCATGTGTTTCTATGGTGAGTCTCGTATGATGGCGCCTCAGCTAATCTTATAGCAGATTCACTGTCTATGTAGAGCTGAGTGCTCTCTTTTGTATCACCGGTCTTCATAAAATTAATGATCCGTGTGAGCCATATAACCTCTCTCGCGGCTTCACTGGCTGCGATTATTTCTGCCTCCGTGGATGATATAGCGACAGATGACTGACGTTTACTTTGCCATGCTATAGCCCCGTTGGCATACAGGCATATCATGCCGCTCGTGGAGCGTCCAGTGAGTTCATCACCTCCGTGATCTGAATCACTGTAGCATCTTAAGCCTTGGTGTGCAGTGGAAGACTTATATGTAATACCATATTCCAGGGTACTTTTAACATAGCGAAAGATTCGCTTTACTCTTGTTATATCATGTGGCGTTGGACAGTTGAGCTTGCGGGACACTCTGTCGCTATATCATCCACGGAGGCAGAAATAATCGCAGCCAGTGAAGCCGCGAGAGAGGTTATATGGCTCACACGGATCATTAATTTTATGAAGACCGGTGATACAAAAGAGAGCACTCAGCTCTACATAGACAGTGAATCTGCTATAAGATTAGCTGAGGCGCCATCATACGAGACTCACCATAGAACGAAACACATAAAACTGAGGCATTTCTTTATAAGACAATGTGTTCTAGAAAGGGATATACAAGTCAAGAAAATAGCCACTAAGGATCAGTTGGCTGATTTCCTAACCAAACCTCTGTTCAAGCCCCGGCTGCAAGAACTGTGTAAGCTAGCCGGAGCGTGCTGCTAACAAATGGAATAACTACAGTTGCCATGAGGAATGGGGATGTTAAGAAGGTTGCATTAAAACCTATTTCAGAATTGTCTCCTAGCAACGGTTGTTGATTGTCTTTGTACTTGACTTAATATATCGAGATAAAATGTTGTCGTAAACAAAACATACGTTTTCTATTTGATCTTCTTTAAAGAACATAACACACAAGTGGTGAGCTATCAGGGGGAACTCATTTACATATACCAGAAACAGTAGCGGTCCCAGCACACTGCCTTGAGGTACCCCTTGCCGATTTATTTCACAATTTGACTGCACTCTTATTACTGTTTTAGTAGTCCTGTCATATGAATCTAATACAGTTACTTGCGTTCTTTTATCAAGATAGGTCTCTATTAATTTTAAGGCAATTCCCCGTATCCCGATGAGATCTAGCTGTTTCAGTAAAATTTCGTGAGTCACGCAGTCAAAAGCCTTTGACAGATCTATAAATAAACCGAAAGACGTTTTTTTCTTATCCATATCTAGCCATATTTGATAAAGAATTTTGAATATGGCTAAGGTTGTGTTTTTCCCCTTTTGAAACCCAAACTGATTTGCGTTTAATATTTTATATTTGTCAAAGAAAGATGTCAAGCGATTCAATATAACTTTTTCGAATATTTTTGAGAAATTTGGCAGCAAAGCAATGGGTCTATAATTGTTTAATTCCTGTTTAGATCCTTTTTTATGCAAAGGTCTTATTAATGCCTTCTTTAGATCGTCCGGAAAGATACCATTTTCTAAAGTTAAATTTATTATATGGGTCAGGGGTTCCGCTATGTATTCAATACTTGATTTTATTACTTTCATAGGTATTTGGTCATGACCAGTGCTATTCTTACTTTTTAATTCTTTAACAATTTTCACGATCTCTTCTTTTGTCGTCGGTCTCATAAAAATACTGGATAAGATTGGCTGAGACAGTGGTTTATATTGAATATCGCTTTGTGTACGAGTATTATTCAAATTTATGAAGAACTTATTTACTGCATTTGCAATGTCAAGAGGATTATCCAGAACCATATTATTTATCTTTACAGACTCTAACGTGTTTTTTATTGTGTTTGTTTGTGATGTGTTTTGTTTTATAATTTGCCATGTAGCCTTACTTTTGTTCGCACTCTGGGTAATATAATTCATATTTGTGTTACGCTTGGACTGCTTTGTTACCAATTTCATAATCCGGCAATATTTTTTGTACTCATTTTTAAACTTTTCGTTACCAAATTTTTGGGTTTGCAAGTATAATTGCCGTTTCCGTTTGCTAGCTACAACAATCCCTTTAGTCTTCCAGTTTGGCTTTTTTTTGTAAGTAATTCTAGTTCTTTCAGTCGGTATGCACAGGTCAAGAACAAGCCTGAAGGTATCAATAAATGCTTTATAAGCGTAATTTGGATCTGTTGAGGAGTAGACATCTGCAAAGCTGAATTTTGAGATGTATTTAAGAAAAATTTCTAAATGCCTATCTGGATTTCGGTTATAAATGTACCAATACTGTTCTTTAAATCCTAAGCCAGCTGGAACCGTAACAATCTGACAAGTATGATCAGACAGACCGAGGTCCAGCACTTCTACCTGACAGTGTTTTACATTAGTGAAAATGTTGTCTATGCATGTTTGTGAATGTGATGTTATCCTTGTTGGTACTAATATTTTTGTCTGAAGTTTGTAGGAGCGGAAAGTATTTAGGAAAAGTTCAGTTTTATTGTTTTTCTCAAGAGTATTTACATTGAAATCCCCCAAGATAAAAATATTCTTATAGCTATGTCTTTGCCTTGTCGCTAGCTTGTTTAAAATAAATTCTATGTTTACAAGAAGGACGTCCAGGTTACTATTAGGCGTTCTATATACACATATTATCAGATAGTTGAGACCACAAACTGTTGCCCCACAACATTCAAAATGACATTCTACCGACATCTTAGCTATCCAATCCAGCTCGGAACACTCGATTTCATGTTTTGCATAGATTGCTACTCCACCCCGTTTTTTCCGCTTGCGCGAGAAATGAGCAACTTTTTTATAACCATCAATTTGTAAGATTTCAACTTCTTCGTCCTTTAAAAATGTTTCAGAAAAGCAACAAATATCTATGCCCTTCTCTTGCAGCATTAATTCTAATTGGTCTTGTTTCGATTTCATACTCTGTGTGTTAAGGTGTAGAATAAGGAGGTTGTTTTGAGTTTTTTCGCGCACAATTCCCTCTTTATGTACGAAAAAAGGCTGACTGGTTATGTTGCTGTTCATTCGTTTTACAGCTGTTGTCTAATTGTGTAAATTTGTCTTGTTTCGATTTAATTTGTTCAAACATGTACGGTATAGTTGTGTTACGCCATTTACTTGTTTTAGTTCCATTGTTTTTTGAGTTTGCATTTTTGTTACTTGTAAAGTATTCAGTAATAAGTTTTTGTTGCGAGCATGGTTGATACTTTGTTGCTATTTGATTTTTGAGATACATGCGTTCTTGAAGTCTATTTTTATAGCTAATCCGTAAGATTTCCCTTAATAACCATCCACTTATGCCTTTCCGATTTTGCCTCATCATATTATATTCAAAAGGTACGTACGTTGCATGTGTAAACTTAGAACAAGTCGTGTGAAGAGAGTCATTTAGACTGTGCACGTTTAAGTATTTATTGTGCTTTATCTCGCCAATCAAGACATTTGTATTCGAAAGCAATGGTAAGTTAACACAAAGAGAGGATGTAAAACTAAGAGGGTTTAGGTCATTTGAACCACCAATTATTATTATATAATCCGACATTGTTAAGTCTTTACAATCATCTACACAACCAGATAAGACCTCCTCTAAACGTGCATTGGGTTTAACGATGGCTGATTCAATATAATTCTCGCCTAATAAATCTTGGAGTATCTTTCAAAGTCCCTTGCCGTATTGATCACTAAAAATTTTTACATGTTTTTTAATACTAAATTTATCCTGTGTATAAGAATGATGTAACCCGTATGTTCCCGTTTTTTCCTTGTCTGGTCCGTTGTTTTCTGTGTTTGTTTTAGGGGTTTCTGGTAAATTAACCGTCCTTGCCTTTGTATTCACAGAAATATTTTTGTTCACAGTCGTTATCATTTCTACTGTTCTATTTTCAATATCTGTTTTTTTTGTCACTAGTTTGTTTTCATTATTTGATATACCAGCTTCTTTCTTGTCTTGCCCGTCAGGTGTAGAGGTAGACTCATGATTTATTTCAATAACTCTAGTTTGCGATTGCGCGTTATTTCCTAAAAACGACTCGTCGCTGTACCCTGTCCTATTTATACTTCTGTTCCCTTTAGTATTCTTTTTCGGAGTCGCTTTACATATATGTGTTAGTTTTTCAGTCTTTTTTTCATAGGCCAGTATTTGTTTTTTCAAACAAAGATTTTCTAATCCTAAGTTTTCTATTTCGGTTTCTGCTGTTTGTAATAGTGTCTCTAGTTTAGTTATTTTAATTTTCAATTCTTCTAGTTCTTCCTTCATACTATACCCAATCTCAGGACAGCTTCGGTTCATAAACGATGAGTAGTCTTCGTTGCTATCATCACCCAACGGAAGTGAATCGAAGGAGTTTTCCGTATGTATATTTGGTTTATTTTTAATACGTTCTGTCACATAGTTGGTAGAGGTGTGTAAATTTCGTAACTTGGATGTACCTGCTTTATGTGCAGGATGCAGTTTATCTGCAGAGTGATGCACAATCGTCCCTGGTTTCCTCACTGTAACATTATCTTGAACATCAGGGAATATTTCAGGTGCAGGTGGGCAATCTGTCGTATCAGAGAGGAAATCCAGCATTGAGCATTTTGGACTAGCCTGACATGCATCCTGTGATGCAGCTATTTCGCTATGCGACAATAGTGAGTAATCTGAGGTAATTTTAGGTGTACTTTGCGAAGCTGTCGTTTCAGAGTGTATTTGCGAGGCTTTAGGCATGCTATCAGACTTGCTAGATGTTGATGCTGAGACTGGAGATTCTATAATGGGCTTCGGCGTTCTCTGAGGTTTTTGCAATTGTATAATTTTGCTATTAACTGTCTCTTTTTTGTGTCGTTTTGGTTTACAAGGCATGACTTGCACTTCCATTTATTTTTTGATTCCTGGCTCTTCATTTGATGTAGTTTTTCTGAGTAGCCTTCACAATCAAACTCATATCTGTTGTTACAAAGTGTGCATAGTACAGTGTCCTTTGTTGCTACGGTCGATTTACATTTAAAGCAAACGACAGATGCTGTTTCTTTAATGGTAGTTTTTGTAACTTTTACACTTACTTTTTTTGACATATTTAGTTCGTATCGGTCTTCTTAAACGCAATGACAATTTCTGAACGCATTTACAAGATTCGTAAGTTGGTATGACGTATAAGTGTCACAGCGTTGCCAGATGGGTACGCAATAGTACGCACGGCGTACTATTTTATGGTCCTGCGTACTCGCGTACTCATCCGTCGAATTGCGTACTATTTTTATATTTTAGCACCTGACAGCCTAGCTGTTACACCACATTACAAAAAAATATTTTAGGTTTTCCGATTAATATTATTTAGGAACGCACCCAAAAAATGTTAACTACCCTATACATTATCTGTGGCTGTCGCACTGACACTTTAATGCAACGCACTATACTTCTTGTTCTAAGTGTTCTAATATGAGAGAGACGGATAGTGCGAGAAAATCGAGGGAGCTCGCGCGCCGTCTCGTGATAGCCGTGCAATGCAGCACGTCTATCATGAGACGACCGCGACATACTCTCGATTTTTCTCGCCCTATACCTCTCTTTCTAAGTGTTCTAATAAGAGAGAGATGGATAGTGCGAGAAAAATCGAGAGAGCTCGCGCGCCGTCTTGTGATAGCCGTGCAGCTGCATAAAGCACAGTTTGTTAATAAATGTTGTACTGCGTACTCAAACTTGAATTTTCGTACTATTTTTAAGAGCTGCGCGTAACAGAACGTAAAACCCATCTGGCAACACTGAAGTGTCAGCTGTCAGTGCTCACGCGCAAGATGTCAGAGTCAGCTGGTAATTACCGCTTTTATTGCAATAGTTTTTCGAAACAATTTTCTGTTAGTTCAATACCTTTATATGTGTGAGTGAATATTTAGTTTAACCGTTGAATCTTGTTTTAGTTTTGTGCAAATAATTCATATATTTGGCTCACCCGTGTGTGTGTGTGTGTGTGTGTGTGTGTGTGTTTGTGTGTGCGTGTGCGTGTGCGTGTGCGTGTGCGTGTGCGCGTGTGCGTGTGCGGTAGTTCATTTTGAATAATACGTATATATATCATTAATATCTCGAGTTCTAAATAACGTAGAATCACAAACTTAGTGTCTAAATATACATAATTGGGGTCAAGGAATACAACTAGATATTTTTTAGAATCGAGTTCCCAAAGGATATCAAACGAACCCTGTTCCTAAGCTTCCGCTGTCCATCCGGCTGTCTGCGTATCAGCAATCGCTAGACTGTTCAAATTTCCACAGAACTTGTGTTTCTATTGCTGCTTTAACATACATTTATAAAATAAAAAACATTAATTTAAAATTAAACAGTTCTCTCATACATGAAACGTAATTTTATTGCCCGCCCATAACAATCGGTATATCTCTAGAACCGTAATATGTAGACACTTGAAATTTCCACAGATTATGTATTACTATAGCTTCTATAATAAACAGTAATAAAAATAGAATGATGTTAATAATTGTTTTTATAACATAACTTAAACCTACTCTAAGAAAAATATGTTTTACATTTATATGAAGTGTTATATCGGTAAAATACTTATCTAGTTGAATTCCCTGACCCCAAATATGTATATTTATATTTAGACACCAACTTTGTGATTCTAAGTGTCTTAGAACTCGATATATTAATAACTAACTAAAATTAGCATAGCCGCCAAAAAAAAAATGGTGGCGGAGGAGTTGGTTCCTATCAAAAACTTAAAGCTATGGACCTAACAAGTGCCTGAAAAAAAATTGGTGCGTTTGTCCAGCGTGTCCACATTTACGACAATTTGTTCGAGCACTCTGCCCCACTACATTGTCACCGAACTTACAAAATGATTCCAAATCCCATTTTATTCAGTGAATGTTTACTTTGATAACCTATTATAAAACCTGAAAATTGAATTAAGACTTA
This sequence comes from Epinotia demarniana, assembly GCA_945867215.1. NCBI lineage: Eukaryota > Metazoa > Arthropoda > Insecta > Lepidoptera > Tortricidae > Epinotia > Epinotia demarniana. The sequence continues at coordinate 8,648,260 of OX244271.1, forward strand.
ATTAATGGAATATGATTTTTAATTGATATTATACTCGTATTTATAGTGTAGGTACCTACATCAACTATTATTAATTTGTAATGCATTAGTTGTATACGATGTATACCATCTTCTGTACCACGTTTTACGCAAAATAAATGACTTCCCTTTACTTACTTTAGCAAAATATTTTTTTCGATAAAGGCAGTTTGACCTTGCTTGTTCGGCTATACTTAAGGTACTTATGTAGTTCATTTTATTGTTCGTCTCAAGGGCGGACTTAGTGTTATCACAATCATATCAGTTTGATTTATCTTGTATACTAAGTAAAAATGTATTAATAATACTTAATGGAATCCGGCGCTGTCCCGTTTGGAAATTAAAAATATTGTGAAATGTAGATATGCATACTGTAGGTTATAGTTGAATAAATCTTTGAAGCTCATGTTTATCTTGCGAAATATTGCGTTTTAGGTGCTGAAGGGGGTGGACCTCAGTGTGAAAAGGGGTCAATCGGTGGCGCTAGTCGGCCACTCGGGCTGTGGCAAGTCTACCATCATCCAGCTTATATGCAGATACTATGACGTCTTAGGTGGCACCGTAAGTTAAATACTAGACTTAATATTGTTACGACTGCGAGGTCGTTACCATGGTAATAAAACGCAATAACATTTCAAAATTTGCCGTCAAGTTACAACTAAACAAGTAGCCAAAGTGGCAAAGACTGCGGCTTTGGGAGTCGACGTACCTGCCAGGGTTCGAGTCCAGCTACCGACATCCACTTTTTGAAAGTTTTAAATTCTTAGTGAGTACATTTACAAAACGCAGAGCAGTAGCATGTAGAAAAAGTAAGCGAATAAAATAGAATATGTATGTATGGGCTTGGGATATTCTTAAAACATGGACGAGTAAGGCAATGAAAATCGAAAAGAATGTAAAATTGCGGTGTAGAACCTTCGGAAAGGGGTATATAAAGAGACCAACTTCGTGGTACAGTCAGTCTTCTGAGTGGACTTCTCGGAGTGATGTACTAAAGTGAGTAGTATCGGAGTACGAACTGGAAGAAGCAGAACAAGTGGTGTAAAGTAAAGTGACCTAGTGCAAAGTGACAGTAAAGGTTACGGCATCAGAGGTAGAGCGCTCTGGATCAAAACCTACTTGTCAGACAGTTGGCAATGAATAGGGATCAGTGGATTTATCGAAGCAAATAATGCTATTTTCAAGAAAGTCTTTAGATCTCAGTACAAATTCAATAATACCGGTGTCTCCACAGGGTAGCATTTTGGGCCCGCTACTCTTTGTCATCTATATTAATGACCTGCCAAACGCAACTCCTAATAAAGTCATCATGTTTGCAGATGATCCCATCATGGTGAAATGTAATAACAAGTTAACTTTCAATCAGGACATGAATAATTCTGTAAATGGCATTACCAATTGGATGACCATAAATGATTTAAAAATTAATATTAATAAAACAAAGTTTATGCAAATCAATAGGGGTGTAGACTCGAAAATTATTATCATGTACTCCAAAAGAAAGAAGGGAAAAAATTATGGCTAGTGACGAAAATCCCATTCAGATATCTCAATGAATTACCAAGCTACAACCGTTTTAATATTGCTTGTTAGAGAGAGAAAACGCAAACAGTGTGTGACGTCACGTTACGCGAGGCTGCCGAGGGGCCGCGTCGACGGCGGCGCCGAACACGACGGGGCGCTGGCGCGGCACGTTGCCGTCTATTAGTGACGTCACAATCTTCAAGCGTCATCGTTTCATATGAAGTTGCGTTTTGCGAAAAAGGGACGGAACATAACCCTTTCTTAATACTTTGGACACTTATAACTTCGTGATTCTTTAGCCTCTTGCGTTGATTTTTTGTCCGTTTGACTACATTCTTAATACTTATTCGAGAAAATATGACATTCTTGATTATATTATTTAGTGTCTACACCCCTATTCTTATACAATTCAAATAGTATACCAATGAAAGTAGAATATAATAATGAATACGTTGATGAAGTAGGATCTGTCAAGTTTCTTGGATTCACCTGCACTGGAAAGGTCACATTGAACAAATATGTAACAGACTAAATCGATTTGTCATCGCCCTCCGAAGACTGAGAGACACAGTCTCTATGGAAACCGCACTGACAGCTTATCATGGTTGTGTATTTCTTCTCTAGTCAGTTCTTCGTTATGGCCTGATTCTGTGGGGTAACTTTGTCGACGTGGAGCGAGTCTTTATGATTCAAATAACCTATCCGACCTCTCGATTCTTATTTATTTTTGGGTACACTCGGGCAATTGTGTACTTTATCATACATTTTGTAATTGATAGGTGCGTGTGGACGGGCACGACGTGCGCGAGCTGTCGGTGCGGTGGCTGCGCGCGCAGGTGGGGCTGGTGGGGCAGGAGCCGGTGCTGTTCAACACCAGCGTGCGCGAGAACATCCGTTTCGGCCACGAGGGCGCCTCCGACGCCGACATCGAGGCGGCCGCCAAGCAGGCCAACGCGCACCAGTTCATACTCAAACTGCCCAAGGTTTCAAAACCTTAACTATATCTACATTCGCATACTGGCATTGCTATACAGAAATTAACACATTCGTGTACAGGGCTACGATACGCTGGTCGGAGAGCGCGGTGCCGCGATGTCAGGAGGGCAGAAGCAGCGCATCGCTATCGCGCGTGCTCTGGTGCGCAACCCTAGCATCTTACTTTTGGACGAGGCCACCAGCGCTCTTGACACTTCATCAGAGTCGAAGGTTCAAAAGGCACTAGATAAGGTACGAAGAACCCTTTACATTGTGATGTTTGTGATAGCAATCGAGGAGAATAAAAGTAACCAAACGTTTTATTGTTTTAACAGGCCCAAGAAGGACGAACAACAATTGTTGTGGCACATAGATTAACAACAATAAGGAATGTTGATGTAATTTACGTCTTCAAAAGCGGATTAGTTGTAGAGACTGGGAACCATGATGAACTAATGAGCCGGAAAGGACATTATTACGATATGGTAATGCTGCAAACATTCCCAGGAGCGGAAGACACAGGTATACAGAGAGGAATTCACTAATAAATATCGCGTGCGCGTGCGCGTGCGCGTGCGCGTGCGTGTCATCCTTTACACGTGCATGTATTATGTATTATGTGTGCGTGTGTGCTTCATCTACAACGCGTTGTGCATTAATTCTGAAATTTTCTAGGTGGTAAGCGGCCATCATTAAACCGAGAGGTATCAGTCAGAAGCGAAAAGGACGAAGACGATTTTATTCCTATGAATGAGGAGGTGAGAACGATGGCTAATAGGTTTATTTTATTTTAATGGTCTTTCTGACAGAGTATCATTGTGGTTACAATACCATTCTTAGCAGAAACTATCGACATGACATTATATATACCTATGTACTATTTAGGTTTTATGAATCAGTTGTTTCAAACTACATATTTATGCACGTATAGTTTTACAAGTATTTATAGTACTTAACCAAGTACAAAATCATATTTTTACATCATTGGTTGTAACTTGCAGACAACTGAGGTTAAAACTGAAGTCAATGAAGTCTCATTCTGGCGAGTCCTCAAACTCAACAAGCCAGAATGGAAATCCGTAACTCTTGCAAGTATCTGTTCTTTGGTGAGCGGATTTGTCATGCCACTGCTAGCCATCGTGTTGGGAGATTTCATCGGGGTAAGATAATTTACAACTAGTTAATATAGGATGCAAGTGAGGCGACATAAATGGTTCCTCAATCTATAATTTGAAATAAATAAACATTAGATGATCTTACACCAATCGTCCGAGTCCCAAACTAAGCAAGCCTTTTTGTTGGATGTTAATTTTTTACTTATAATACGTGTTAGCTTGCGACTCTCCTAGCTCTAATCTACTAGTTTATTACATTTTTTTTTGTTACTAGCCAGACTGAATACTACTACCGGACAACATTGACCAGCAGCTGCCCCTGCTCATACAGCGACCCAGATTTTGTACTTTAATATGTAGAAAACATCCAAGACTCAGGAACAAATTAATATTCGTGCTCATCACACAGATCACTACCAACTCAAGCAAAGTAGTCGCAAATTCTATAGATACCTACCCATAGCCCAATAGGAATGCGTTATGCTTAATGAATACTTTTATAAATAATATTTTTTCAGATTCTATCCTATCCGGATCCAGATGTAGTTCGGGCAGAAGTCCGAAAATATGCACTTATCTTCGTAGGAATAGGTGTCTTCTCGGGGTTTACGAATTTCATACAAGTAAGCACTGGTGTTCAATTTCGATGATCGAACTAAATATTTTTGCGGACAATCTTACACATATCAACCTAGTCCCAAACTAAGCAAAGCTTGTAATAAGGGTACTAGACGCCGATAAACATACTTATATAGATAAATAAATACTTAAATACATAGAAAACATCCATGACTCAGGAAAAAATATTCATGCTTATCACACAAATAAAAGCCCTTACCGGGATTCGAACCCAGGACCTTCAGCTTCGTAGGCAGGGTCACTAGCAACTAGGATAAAGCGGTCGTCATTACAAGTATAGTAGTTCTAACGTACTTAAACATACTTATTTAATGTAGGTGTTCTTCTACGGCGTGGCCGGAGAACATCTGACGGAGCGAATGCGACGTTCGCTGTTTGGAAAGCTATTGGAGCAAGAGATAGCGTTTTACGACGACAAGGACAACTCCACGGGCGCTATCTGTGCTCGCCTGGCTGGCGAGGCAGCCTCAGTGCAGGGAGTAAGTATTGTCTCTCCACATTCTCCACAAACACATTTCTAGCGATAACTTTCGGTCGATACAAGTCATTGGTACTCTTTATCGGAAAGTAATGACTGTGTTTCTTTCAGGCTACTGGTCAACGCATTGGCACGGTCCTGTCGGCCATAGGTACTTTTGGGTTCGCTTTAGTCCTCTCTCTTATATACGAATGGAGAGTTGGACTGGTTGCGTTAACTTTCGTGCCAATTATGGTCGCAATCTTATATAAAGAAGGGAGACTGGTCAGCGCTCAATCATTTGGAGCAGCTAAGACAATGGAATCCAGTTCTAAGGTAAAGATTTAAAGATAATTCCTACCAAACGGCCGCATCGCGACGGCCGATGGCGTCCGGCAGGATGTCGATGCATACGATCGGTTCCGTACCGTCGCTTGCAAACGTATCCGATTCTGCATCTTTTTGCACGATTTTTGAGCTGATGTGCGCGGCTTGGAAATATAGACTTTAAATAATGTGTATATGATTTAATATCGTTTAAAGATTGTAAAATACTTTCCGGTCCGATGCATTGCGTGCCGTTTGGTGGGAATTATCCTTTAGTAAAGCCTTTAACAACTTTATGCAAGTAAGTAGAGTTTACGCATAATCCATGTTTCACAATTTCAGATAGCGGTAGAAGCAGTAGCCAACGTTCGAACAGTTGCTTCACTTGGTAGAGAAGAACAATTTGTTAATGAATACAGTGCTAAGTTGATGCCTGGCTTAATCCTTGCTAAGAAATCAGCACACTATCGTGGCATTGTCTTTGGTCTCTCTCGTGGTCTCTTCAATTTCGTATACGCTGCGGCCTTGTACTATGGAGGAACTCTGATCGTATACGACCAAATCCCTTATGATGTCGTTTTGAAGTAAGCTTATAATTATAAGCACCTTCCTTTTACCTACCCATTCACCTTTCAAGTATTTAATTTCATATATTTTTCGGTAGATCAGCACAAGCGTTATTAATGGGTGCGTCTTCAGCAGCACAAGCTTTCGCCTTTGCTCCAAACTTCCAAAAAGGAATCAAAGCTGCGGGCCGTATTATTGTACTGCTGAACAGAGAGTCCAAAATCAAGGATCCGGACCAACCCGCGGTCAAGGACTTCGTGAGTTATCTGCTACTTTTTTACCACGTTTTCTTTGTTCCGCTAACAAACTAAACATGTCAATACTGACCGCAGAAGGGAACCGGTGAAACCAGCCTGCAAGGGGTATTTTTCAAGTACCCCACACGCCCTATGATAAGTGTGCTCAACGACTTGAACCTCGAGATAGAAACTGGGAAGACTGTGGCCCTAGTGGGCGCCAGTGGGTGCGGCAAGAGTACCGTCATACAGTTGCTCGAACGATACTACGATCCGGATGAAGGCATTGTGGTAAGTTGCATGTTACCAAAAAGTGTTAAGCAATTTAGAAAAGCAGGGTGTTGTCACCTTTTTTGAAGAACAGTACCAACACACCCCTGTTCCATGCCTTTGGCGTTCTCTCTTCCAGTAGCACGGAATCGAACAACTTATGAAGGGCAGTAGGGATGTTAATTTTGATTTGGCTTTTTCGATGTGTACTTTCCGCGTCAGTTGAGCATCAAACATTAAGCCGAGATATTTTTGTAAAACCAGGTATTAGTGTCAAGAGATTATAATGAAGAGATCTAAATCAGTTTGGACATTAAAAATTATATCTTGGATGGACTTGCTGATTCTCTAGATAGATTTTAAAAATATCATGTGCTTTGTCACCTATACGTATATTGCAAAAAATGTCTAGCAAGATTTTGTAACTTACTGTGTCGAAACCTTTTCTGACATCTATAAATACACCTAGCACAATTTGTTTCTGGTCGATTTTAAGTTTTATCTGGGTAACAAGATCTATAGTCGCTGAACGAGTTCTTGACTTAGGTCGACACCCATACTCCTTTTGCGATATAAAATTTGTAGGGGCTAAAAATGTATCGAAGCGCGCATATAAGTAGTACTTTAACGTAGATTTTTTTAGATAGGAGGAACAGAGATTGCTCGGTAATTTCCTGGTGCAGATCTGCTTCCTGACTTGTATATTGGGGTTACTATGGCTGTTTCTAAACTATTAGGGAAAACAGCATCTTCTAGACATCTAATAATACATCGCCTAAGTTACCAGCGTTAACAGCATAAAACGGATTATATTCTAGGCTCAAGATGGGGTGCCACTAACAAAAATCCGCCTCAACGAAGCTAGGAGGACCATCGGCTTTGTGCAGCAGGAACCTATCCTATTCGACCGCACGATTGGCGAGAACATTGCCTACGGAGACAACTCGCGCAAACCGAGCCAAGAGGAGATCGAAACTGCAGCTAAGCAAGCCAATATTCACAACTTCATTACCACTCTCCCATTGGTTAGTTTAAACTATTATTTCATTGCTTACCTGTACAGATGAGCCAAAATGCGTAATCTAATACCTGGACTAATCATGATTTTCTTTTAGGGTTACGACACGAATATCGGCTCAAAAGGTACGCAGTTATCTGGAGGTCAAAAACAAAGAGTTGCCATAGCCAGAGCATTGATTAGACGACCGCAAATGCTACTGCTCGATGAAGCAACCAGCGCTCTTGATACAGAGAGTGAAAAGGTACTTAACGATACAGGTTTTATCTCAAGTCCGTGGTTAACTTTCATAATGTGATTACTGATTATGTAATAAACCTTATCAAATAGTGCAGCAAACAGAACAACAATGAATAAAAATATTCAAGGTAATTTATGACCCAATAACAATAACTTACACGAGCCAACGGCAATCCACTCATAGCTCATTGTCTGCTGAAGTGATTAACTACTTATGGCCAAGCAATGGAGACAGCAACAAATCGAAATTATCCCAACTATGTATCATAAATGGATGTTTGACATCAATATACTATGTTGCTAGGTCGTGCAAGAGGCGCTGGACATGGCGAAGGCGGGTCGCACGTGCGTGATGATCGCGCACCGGCTGAGCACGGTGCGGGACGCGGACTTGATCTGCGTCGTGCAAGGCGGGCGCGTCGCCGAGCGCGGCACGCACCAGCAGCTCATGGACCTTGGGAAACTCTACTACAACCTTAACCGGCGCGGATATTCGTAACACAGTTCAAATCTTTTTGTATAAGTTTTGTCAGGATGCTCTCTCTCATTCTGGATGGGAAGAGCTGTAAATGTGTTGTAGCATTTATGATAGTTGTATGGCAGAGAAGATATGATGTTGGTTCTTCAATGCCAAATAAGTCTGAGAACCTTCTGTATGTGTGCTAATATGTGTTTTTTCGGCTTCAACGACGGGGCAGCTCTACCCAACATATACTGCAAACACACTCACGTTAAACACTCGTTGACAGTTGCTAATGAACATTTGACATTTCGGTACCGCAACCATGTTTACAGTACATTGCTGTTGAGACATTTAAAAAATAATAATTATGGGGTCGTAATGACCTGCAACTTAAAAAAAACCTTTTACTTCATGATTACACTAATGAATACTATGTCTGATTTAATTTATCGCCCGAATTAAACTTACACACTGTATTTTAAAAAACTTTATATTCATTCAATTGTTTTAACATATAGACATCCAGTCATTTGATGAATGCTTTCTCTATTATAGTATGATGCTAGACAAGTAGAATTAACCAATGATGTACTTAGTTTCATTCCATGATTATTACTTAGACTTGGACTTTAATTTTATTTATGTATTAGCGGTTTAAATAGGACAGCTGCTAGTTGTAGATTTCTACATTGAAGTAACTGCAATACTTTTTGGTTCTACCTACATCTTTATTAAATACTTATGTAGGCACTAGACACTATAATACCAGTGCACAAAAATCTACATGAATTTAATTCATCAAAGTATCTTGTTAAGAGTATACTATATTAGGAAACATACTTGATGAAAACTACTATTAGGTAAGAAAAGGGTCAAACTAGATTTATTTTTATACATATTCATATTATTTATTTATTTATTGATAAATGATAACTTACAGAACTACTATACATTTAAATTCTCGCCAAACTGTTACAAATCATACAATTAAATAGTAAAGTTCCTTACCCAATAATCATGAATGCTTTTTTTCTAGTTGTAGTAACCATTCCTTCCTGTCTACTCCACTGTTGAAGCCTCGCTTAGATGTGGAGCCCACCAGGCGGTGGCAGGGCACTACTAGTAGGTGTGTGTTGGCCCCGCAGGCTGCACCGATGGCCCGCGCGTGGCTACTGGGCCGTCCCATGGCCTTAGCCAGATCACCATATGACAAAGTTGATGCATATGGGAGCTCCAAGAGCTTGTTCCATACTTCCTGTAATACATTTTAGTCCAAACCTAACCACTGTAAAATCAAGACAAGGATAAATCTGTTACCCTCCCCTTTTATATTAATTTGCTCAACTCACTTTAAACTCTATGAATATGAAATTCTTAATTATTTAAATCACATAGGTACAAACCTTCTGAAAATCAGAGCCAAAGGTTTTAGTAGGTATTGTAAACTTCTTCAAATATCCTTTTAAATAAGCCTTAAGTTCTTCTTCAAACCTTTTCAAAATACCATTCTTCTCTTGTTTGAAATCACACGACAGTTCGTCACTAAGAGCTTTAAAACTTTTCTCAAAAACTTTAGAATCCTTGAAAGTGACAATATATAAGTATTTGTAGTCTGCAGCCGCAATCACATCACCTACTGGAGTTTCAAACGTACATACGTGTACGACTTTTGAAGATTTATGTGAGTATTTATCTAAAAAACTTAAATCAGACATGGTACTATTTAAAATAATACGTAATACGGCAAGTTGTGATGTTCAAAAAGACAACTACACTGCTGGATTTCACCAGACCATTAAAATTATTATTATTGATCAGGTGATCACACAAATTATTCTTTGAATTCAATGGGGTTGGCAACTGTCAAAGTTTGACTAGATGGCGCCATCATAGGTTTTACCTAATCACTAGCCTTTTTCTATGGGATTTGGCTTAAACGGCTTGATTCTAAACAATGAAATTCCGAAAAAAAAACAAGAATTTGACAGTTTTGGTAGGACTGACAGGTAAAACCTATGCTGGCGCCATCTGCAAATACCTTCGCCCGGCCAACCCCATTCGTATGCAACGCAACGGCAACGGAGTAAAATTAGGTAATTAATCCGCGCCGCGCGCAATCAGCCTGTCAACTTGACATCATCATATCAGCCGAAAGACGTCCACTGCTGGACATAGGCCTCCCCCAAAGAGTGCCAAAGTGACCGATCCCGCGCCACCCGCATCCAGCGGACTCCCGCAACCTTTACCAGGTCATCAGTCCACCTTGTCGGGGGCCTACCCACGCTGCGCCTTCCGGTACGTGGTCGCCACTCGAGAACCTTTCCGCCCTAACGGCCATCGGTTCTACGTGCTATGTGCCCCGCCCACTGCCACTTAAGTTTAGCGATCCGGAGGGCTATATCGGTTACCTTGGTTCTGCTGCGGATAGCCTCATTTCTGATGCGGTCACGCAGAGAAACTCCCAACATGGCCCTCTCCATTGCCCTTTGGGTGACTTTGAGCCTTCTTATGAGGCCCATAGTAAGCGACCACGTTTCAGTGCCATATGTCATCACTGGCAACACACACTGGTCAAAGACTTTCGTCTTGAGACACTGCGGAATATTGGACGAAAAGATTTGCCGTAGCTTCCCGAACGCTGCCCAGCCGAGTCGGATTCGACGATTGACCTCTTTCTCGAAGTTGGACCTACCTAACTGGATCGTCTGTCCTAGGTATACATAATCGTCTACAACTTCGAGCGTAAAGTGTCCGATTGTAATGGGAGTTGGTACTACATGGGCATTTGACATGATCTTCGTCTTATCCATGTTCATTCTTAGACCAACTCGCTCGGATGCTTTACTGAGGTCATCGAGCATCGTACTTAAGTCCTCCATGGTCTCAGCCAAGACTACTATATCGTCAGCAAACCGAAGGTGAGTGATGTACTCGCCGTTGATGCTGATGCCTAGCCTTCTCCAGTCCAGAGTCTTGAAAACGTCCTCCAGTGCAGCGGTGAACAGTTTTGGAGAAATAACATCTCCTTGCCCGACTCCCCGCTGCAGCGGAATAGGTTTCGAGTTCTGGTCCTGGAGTCGGACTGACATAGTACAAACACTTCAGCACTTCGATATAGCGATAGTTAACTTGGCACCGCTGGAGAGACTGTAGTACAGCCCAGGTTTCAATCGAATCGAAGGCTTTTTCGTAGTCCACGAACGCTAAGCAGAGAGGCAGGTTATACTCCTCGGTCTTCTGTATAACCTGACGAAGCGTGTGGATGTGGTCTACGGTACTAAAGCCTCTTCGGAAACCGGCTTGTTCGGGAGGCTGGAAGTTATCTAGCCTGCGTACGAGACGGTTTGTAATGACCCTCGAAAACAGCTTATAGACATGGCTCAGAAGTGAGATGGGTCTGTAGTTCTTCAGCAGAGTGTTGTCACCCTTTTTGAAGAACAGCACTACCACACCTCTATTCCATGCCTTTGGAGTTCTCCCTTCCAGTAAGACGGAACCGAACAACTTCTGAAGGGCCGTAAGGACCGGTTTTCCACCCGCCTTCAGAAGTTCGGCTGTTATTCCGTCTTCACCGGGTGCTCTGTTGTTCTTGAGCTGTTTAAGAGCCATTACAATCTCGTACAGGCTGATGTCCGGGATGTCGTCGGTATAGTGTCGGGTTAGTCTAGCTCTAGGGTCTTCCGCCTGACTAACTTCGGGTCTGCGCGTTGATGTGTATAGCTGTCCGTAAAAGCGCTCTATCTCACCCAGAATCTCAGGTTTAGAGGAAACGATTCTACCATCTTCAGTTTTTAACTTCGCGAGCTGGCTCTGCCCTATAGACAGATCTCTCGAGAATACTTTAGAGCCCTTATTACGCTGTATGGCCTCTTCAATACGATTTGTATTGAATTGGCGCAGATCGCGGGTAAGGGACTTGGAGATCTGTTTATTGAGCTGCCGGTATAAGGTCGCGTCGGCTGAAGACTGTAGAATCATTTCACTCCTTTCCTTCATGAGCTTCTTAGTGGAGCTAGATAGCCTTTTAGTTCCGTTAGTGCCTTGGGCCTTGAAGAACTTAGACCCAGTGACACGGACAGCTTCCACAAACCCGTCGTTCAATTCGTCCACATCGCCGCCTAGGCAATCAAAACGGTTTTGGAGTTCCAGCTGGAAGCTCGCGGGGTTTTGAATTTGAATTGATGCTGGACGGAGCGTAGACTTCATCAATCGAGAGCGCTCTTGCTTGACGCATATATTCAATGTGCCTCTTACCAGACGGTGATCGCTCCCGGTTTTGACCGTATTGATCACAGAGACATCGTTGAATATATGCTTCCTCGTCGACATGATGAAGTCAATCTCGTTTTTAGTTGCACCGTCGGGACTCATCCAGGTCCACTTTCTGTGCTCGCGTTTCTTGAAGAAGGAATTCATCATGTAGAGTCCTTCCTTCTCCAAGAAGCCAGCCAGTAGTTGGCCCCGGTGGTTCCGACTTCCAACTCCACATCGTAGTGTTTATATTCTCTTTGATGGGCAATCCACATTACGTGATTTACATACATACATACATTAATCACGCCTTTATAGTTTATCCCTAAAAGGGTTAGGCAGAGCACATGAAACTTTACGTGATTTGTCAGCCCCAATTCATCAGAATCTGACTAATTGCTATAAAGGCCTTCTACACGATCGGGACCAACCGCCAACCATCGTGTCCTTAGTCGGATCAACCATTTTTTGTATTCGTTCTACACGATCGGTGGTTGACTCAACTTGTCAGTTCTTCTCCGGTATTTGAACAGAACTGTAGCGATGGCTACTTGCCTTTCAAAGCAACACAAGATTGGTTTGGCAATAACTTTTTTTATGTGTGAGTGAAGAAGAAAAATGTATTTGAGCTTTTTTTTCATAAGCTCCCATGCTTGAGTTTTTTAGTTCTTATCTTTGTATAAATCGGATCCAATGTCCCAAAGACATGGTAAAGACAAGTCAGAAATTGGATGTGAAAAATCAGAAGTGATAATTGTATGGTTTCTAGAGCCCGTAACCTTAGAGCATTAAACCAACCGGAGTGGCCATTGACAGGCGTTCCCCTCTGCCAAAAGAGTATGACCAGTGGTCATACACATTGTATAGTACTGACGTTTATCTGACGTAGCTATTTTCACGTTACGCATACATTTGACGTTCCCCTCCCCCGCAAATCTCGGCAGACTTTTTATGTATAGAAAATGACTCATGGCCACTCCGGTTGGTTTAATGCTCTAAGCCCGTAACAGATGACGATCAGCAAGACTAGCATGCTGTTATTCAGCACGGCTATCACAAGACAGCGCGCGACTCGCGTTAGGTCTCTCGATTTGTCTCACACTATACCTCTCTTTCTAAGTTTTCTAATAAGAGAGAGAGACGGACAGTACGAGGAAAAACGAAAGAGCTCGCGCGCCGTCTTATGATAGCCTTGCTGGGAAAATCATACAATAACAAGATTAAGCCTTATCGCTGGTTTTTTTTTTTCAAGAAAACGGTTCATTTTTTTACATGAATTTCGGATATAATACGATATTTTATAATTATAATAGTACGGCGGAAATTGGCCAATATTGATAAAAGTCGTGGACACGTCTTCTATATACCTAAAACTGGTATGGATGTGTTCCTTGTTGTCTCCAGAGTACGAATACTACGAATCTACTGGTTTTAGTTAAGGAAGAGGGGGACGCACATAGCTGTGACGTCATAAAGATGGCGGCCGACGGTCATCGATTTTTGTTCAAATCTCGGGTTCTATTTTTCTGATCGGTTCATGTGAGGTATCATTTGAATGCGTATTAAATGTTCTATAATTCATTCTTTGACATCTGTAACGTACATTCAACCGTTTGGAAAATAATTTAGAAAATAGAATTTTTTACCTTAGACGTTCTGCTTTCTTTACATCATAATTCGAGAAAGAGATACTTTAGCGTGATAAATGTCATTATAAAAAATATCAAACATTTTATTAGCTTTCCAATAATATGGAATTTGTTGCCGTTAAATAATAAACCTGTCATTTATGGCCAATTCCGCGGGAACCGGCACGATGCGTATGATTGAAATACTATGAGAGTTAAATTTTGGTGTTCCCAAATGAAAAGTACTGTTGTTTCTATTGGTGTTGCTGTTGTTGTTGTTGCCCTAGGGCATCCCCGTGGTGCTTAAGGCGGTGCATTAGAAATTATCGCGTGTTTTGAAACGCCGTTCTGACTAGATTAAGAAAGAATAAGAGGTTTTCAGATATATGATTCTTGACTATTTGATTGTTCATCTGATTATATCGATGCATGATTGCTTAAAATTTCCTCGATCGAAAAAACCAAAGTTTGGTCTGTATTTTCCTTTTTTTATTCAGCCTACTCAAACGATGCATTATTTTACGACACAATCAAGGTAATACTATAGTATTTTATCTCATCTAAAATCTCACTTTATGAAATTTTAATAAAACTTCAGCAACTTCACAGCGATTCCCGAAAAGTGTTACATCTCTTTTTCTCGTGGGCGGAAGGCATCAGCGTGTCTCTGTCTAGGGAGCGTGTACGACTCAAATCAAGGCATCCCCTTAAGGCCTTCATAAGCTCTAGCCACGCCTTCCTGTGTGTTCCTGTAGTCGAATTAATAAATACTGTGTTTCAGGGGACGCCTTGACATATTTATCTGTCTAGGGGGCGCCCTAGACAGATAAATATGTTTCAATAAAGAGGCATTTTAAATTCATAACTTCTTTGACTGTAGGCCGCAAGCTTTCGCCAAAATCCAGCCCGAAGACTAGGAGTCAAACTCGGAATAAGGCCGCTCTTGCCGTACCCCACGCCCGCGCATACTTCATTTCATTTGAGTGCAATTTGCGGTTGAATTTGAAGACATTTGCACGTGGTTTCGTTACATTACTTTTCTAGCAACAGCTATATGTAAACATATTTTTTCTCTGCTCGCGGGGCCAAAGGCCCGGAGCATCCCTCAAGAGCGCGCTCTTCACGCGAGTACTAAGGCCAAAGACCCCGAAGGGCGAGCTCACGCAGACATTTTACTACTCCAAAATGCATTACAAACAAACCTGAGGGCCGAAGGACCGAAGCGTACGTTCAAAGCGGACTGTCCACGCAAGCCAGAGGGCCAAAGGCCCAAAGGGCGGGCCCACGTGGATACTTTACTACTCCTAAGTGACCTACAAGGGACCAAACCTGAGGGCCGAAGGCCCGAAGGAGAGCAGTATGGCACGCGAGGCGGCAGGCCAGGCTCTGCGTAGGACCGAAAGCCCGAGTCGTTCCTTCAGAGTAGGCTCTCGACGCAAGCCAAAGGGCCAAAGACCCAAAGGGCGGGTCCACGTGGACTCTTTAGTACTCCTATGTGTCCTACAAGCAAACCTGAGAGTCGAAGGTTCGAAAAAGCAATATGGCACGCGAGGCGGCAGGCCGACCTCTGCGTCGGATCGAAGGCCCGAAGCGTTCCTTCAGAGCGGGCTCTCCACGCAAGCCAGATGGCCAAAAGCCTGAAAGGCGGGCCCACGCGGACACTTTGTTACTCCTAAGTGTACCAGCGAATCTAAGAGCAAGGCCCGAACCGTCCCTTCAGAGCGCGCTCTCTACGTGAGTCAGAGGGCCAAAGGCCGGAAGCGACCCTCCAGAGTGCGGAAGCTAGTTGTTTAATAAAGCTGCTTGCGTTCATTGATTTATTAATTATTTTCAACTTAATACTAGGAACTAGACTAATTTTACATCAACCGGGCGTAAATTGGTAGAAACAATCTCACTTGTCAGCCAAAAGAAGACGTAAAATTGTGTGTGTGGGGTGAAAAAGTACGCTTCAGTGCACTCGTCTCGCCTTCGGCTCGGGCTACAAAGTTCCTGAGGTGGCCTTTATTTTACTGCTTTAGGTGTGTATCATGACTGTCTGAGTCGTATAATTACTCAGAAAACAAAAAAAGAGTTTCTAAAGGCGCGATATATGTGACGCCAGCGATCGCTAGCAGAGACGAGCGTGGTGATAGTTAATTGGTGCGTAATTCACAAAATTTATTATTACTTGGTTATTTATTAGTGTACACCAACAAAATCTATATATATATATATAATCTATTTTTTGGAAAGCTTTTACAACTATCTACTTTTTTATAATAACTTTTATTACGCTAAAGTTATTATTTATTGAGTTACAAGCATGTTTTATCAGTACTCGTTCAAACGCGCGGGGTAAAATCATATTTTTTCTAATTATTAAAAAACTGTTGATTGTACGTCATAGCGTTCTAGAAATTAATTACCTCACACGAAGCAATCAGTAAAATAGAACCCGAGATTTGAACAAAATTCGATGACCGTAGGCGGCCATCTTTGTGACGTCACAGCTATGACTGTCCCCCTCTCCCTTAACTAAAACCGGCAGATTCGTACCCTGGAGACAACAAGGAACACATCCATACCAGTTTTAGGTATATACCTATACAGAAGAGATGTCCACGAAAATCGTGAAGGAGACGACTTTTTGCGATTTTCCCACCATACTATAAGTTTAAAAGTGCGTAAGTGCCAGGGATCTGAATTCAGAGTAGTAAATCAACACTCAGGCCTCAATTCCTAATAAATTATTTAGCAGTCAAGAAAAGTCGTATTTAGGAAATTTGAAATGTTTTATTAGTTATTAGGAATAACTACTACACTATAAAATGTTATTTAACTTTTACAACTGCTTTTCCAGTATTTTCGCCTCTCAAGATTCCAACCAGTGCCTCAACCATGTTATCAAAACCATTGTAAACTTTCTCTTGATATTTTATTTTTCCATCACGCAACCAGCTCATATTTGCATTGATTCCCTCGTCCCATCGATTAAGCCATCGGTTTACCAAAAAGCCTTCAACTTTTAATTCTTTGAACACGATGGCTGGTTGCAGAATAGTTACTGAAAATACGTAATATTAAAATGTTATGATATCAACAAGAACTCGAAACAGTATTCAACTGAGCCTCGGAAATCCAGGTTATTATTATTTACCTTTTGGTAATGCAAAATCATTGTACGAAGATATAGAGCCACAAACTGCAACACGTCCATATTTGTTCATATGTCCCATAATAGTCGAGCTGATTTCACCGCCAACCTACCGTAAATCATTAACCATCGTTAATTATGTGACAAATACCTACACTAGCAATCAGTGAATCATTATAAGATTTATAAAAGAGAACTTGGCGTGCTAGTTCTTGTTAGTTCTCTTTTATATCTTATCTCTTTACTTGGAGCGTTTGCATTTCAACATACATTATCGAAATAGCAGTCAATGCGTTTTGGCGCTCCTTCCCTCAAGGCAGTCTTGATATCGACAGTTTTGTAATTGAACGCATGATCGAAGCCCAATTCTTTCTTTAAAAATTCACATTTATCATCAGTGCCAGCAAATCCGATCACACGACAGCCTAGAAAATACACGAAGTTGATAAGTATAAGTTGGCATGCGGTTTTTTAATTTTAAAGAATATTTATTTTATATCTGAATTCATTTTATATGTGCTTTTATGGTACCCAATATTTTTCCAATTTGTCCAACATGGGAACCTACTGCACCAGCCGCACCCGTAATGGCGATGGTCTCCCCTGCTTTCGGGTACAATATTTCTTTTACCCCAAAGTATGCTGTGTTACTGAAACATAAAATAAGTAAGTAATTAATGAAAATGTTTAAAGTAGTCGGAATAATATAAATAAAAACAGATAACAACGGGTGAACCTCGGGCAGGCAGCTTTCTCGCCCAAAGAATAGCGATTGCTATTCAGCGCGGGAATGCTGCCTGTGTGATGGGCACCCTGCCTAAAGGGCAAAATTTTGATACATTTTTCTAATTGTAATTTATTATAATTAGTTTAATATCATTTTGTATATGTATACTTTAGTAAATAAAGTTTTATCACACTGTCTATACTTAATTCTCACCCAGGCATTCCAAGGACTCCTAAACCAAGTGATATTGGATGTGGGTCCATATCAGGCAAGAGTGTGATAGGCATAAATCCTAAGTAAGGAGATAATTTAGGGTTGCAAATAGTATGTGTGCGCCAACCAAATGACCCAGCCACGTATTGTCCTACGGGATATTGATCATTTCGACTCGCAACTATCCTGAAATCATTAATACATCATCTATAATTTTAATTACATATTGGTAATAAAACCTGGGGACGGAGCTCTTCTCGGATTAAAATAAGCTTTACAGTTATTTTGCCCCCGTAAACATATCCCCAATTCCATCGAAATCTTTAGGGCCGTTTTCAAGGACATGATAACAAATCTCTATAATTATATACAAATATTGCTAATAATAAATATTATAGGATCAATTAATATAGCTATTGCATACAACTGCAGGCAGGCTGCTGATTGGAAGACATACTTAGCGACTTGGCCCCCAATCATGTCAGCAGGTAATTTATATCCGATCATGTAGGCGCGCATATAGGGATCAACACTTAGGTACTCTGCTTCCGTTAAAATTTCTGAAATTAATAATGTTTAATTTAATGTTAAACTTTAAACAGGCTGTATCAAACGCAGAGCTGTGTTATAAACACAAATGTTTTGTGTATGTTTTTTCGACACGCAGGTCGAGCTTTTACGTTTTTGATGTCATACACAAGCAATGGCAACAGAAACAAAGATTGTAATGTAAACAAAAACAAACATACGAATGCAAACAAAAACAAACAGGGTTTTATCTCAGAGCATAAAATACTACTTATAGAGCGGACAAGCCGCCGGCGGCTGTTTCGCACATGTCAGCTCATTGGTCATTCTCCGCCATACATTTACCGTCCGCTGTCCACCGAGAAAGTTCAGTTTTTTGCCAAAATGCCGAGTTGTGCAATAATTACTTGAAAACATCGGAGTGATTTGATTAATTTCCACACCAATGGATCACTTTTCAGAGGTAAATACTATAAATATACTATTTATTTCAAATAAAACCACGAATTCATGAAATAAACTTATAGTTATTAGGTATATCGTCTTATTTATTATTTTTTTAATTTGCTTTTTGTAACTATATTACTAAACAAATTGAAATTATAACGTCTCAGATATAATCAAATTACGTAAAATGGAGAGACCGATCTCTCAGATCCGAACGTCAGAGCCGAACATTTCCGAACGATGGTGATGGTGACGCTTCAAATTGTCAATTTTGTCGAGATTTCATTACGTGATTTTAGAAAAAATATGGAACAGAACCATTACCAAACCAATATATTTGAACCACAACAACAAGCTATATATACGAAACACAATATTTTTATAACTGAGCAGTATTTAACGACCTAAGTCGACGTAAGAGTGTACCTACTGAAAAAAAAAGATTTCATTTCCTCGCAATCGAAGTGAAAAGTAGAGTGTACAATTCGTCCATAAAACCCATTTTACACTCCATTTTATATGCATCCTCACTCGCAAGCTCGCTCGGAAGGATAAACGTTTCGCATAAAATGGTGCGTTTTATGCAGTTGTTGCGTACACCCTATATACGTGTATTTACAAATAAAAGTACTGAATATATATAGCCCATAATATTACAACATAAATATTCTCATTTTAATCTTCAGATGCATTATTTTGATGTATAATAGAGGCCTTTCAGTCTTAGCGAAATACATATATATATGTGATCCTTGTCATCCTTGTAAATAGTTAACTTGTAGAATCTTTGGATTATGCTCAGATTCTAATCAACATCTCACATGACTTCGGGGCACTGCAATCTACTTACGTAGTGTGGAACATAATATATACTTATTCACCTCCATTTTTCAGCACCGGAAGTTCTTCTTC
The DNA here is from genome assembly GCA_945867215.1 of Epinotia demarniana. NCBI lineage: Eukaryota > Metazoa > Arthropoda > Insecta > Lepidoptera > Tortricidae > Epinotia > Epinotia demarniana. The sequence continues at coordinate 8,667,951 of OX244271.1, forward strand.
AACAATTTTAAAATCACCATTTTTGGGCTCTCCTTGGAAATATTTCGTAAGAACATACTTGCGTGCGTGAATATTTCCTGAAACATTGGAATATGCGCGTTTCACGCACTTGAATGCAGATGTGCCCAGTAGTGTTGGCATTTCAACAAATTTCAAGTAGTACCAGATTATTCCTGAAAAACATATTTTTATGTAAAAGTTGTAAAGTATACAAGTCGTTATTTAGGGGCATTCAAGGATGGTAAAATGGTAGAAGAGGACACTGGATAAGGAGACGCGACACCTACATAATAGACATGATGACACATTTTGAAAAACTGTTCTATAATGTTTAGAAACATTTATTATGTACAACGAATAAGATTTTTCAAGAGAATATAACAGTTAAGTAGGAAAAAAATGCATTTTAGTTTTTAAATTTCAAATTGGCGCTAAAACGCTTGTCAGTGTCATGGCGTCCCGAGTGACGTCACGTTTGTATAAACAGAACGCAGACCTTTGACGTTTGCTACTGTTGTGTACTCTGTGGTTTGTTTCGGCAACTGTCAGTGAGAGGGTTTTCAAGTAGAAACGTAAAACTGTATGTGCATTTTGGATAACTAATTAATAGATTTTTATTACAAAGCTTTGAAGTTTTATTACAACATAATATTGGCGACGAGGATAACTGGAAGCAATGGCGTTAATAGGCAGTTTAGAACAGTACGACCCGGAGAAGCAGGACTTCAAGGATTACAGTGAACGGCTGGAGCAGTTTCTGATCGTAAACCAAGTGGAAGCCGAGATGAAGGTACCGATGCTCATTACACTCATCGGACCGGAGACGTACAACGTGTTGAGAAATCTAGTGTCTCCGGATAAACCATCCACCAAGAAGTATGATGAGCTATTACAAGCGTTGACCCAACATTATGTGGTAAAGAAATCTGCGGTAGCCGGCAGGTATGAATTTTACGCCTGTCGCCAAATAGAAGGGCAATCTGTGAATGAGTTCGTAGTAGAAATAAAAAAAAGAGCTGCATTTTGCAACTTTGGGACCTTTTTAAACGAAGCTTTAAGAGATAGACTAGTCTGTGGCCTGGCAAGAGAGCAATTGGTAAAGAAATTGCTTACCATTGGGGACAGTTTGTCATTCGATGAAGCGGTCAAAGTGGCCATAGCATATGAGAGTGCAGAGAAAGAGATGAAAAAGATGCAGCCGGAGATGGGGGTGCACCTTGTACATAAACAAGTTGGGAGAGCACCTTTACGGCGGGAACCGGAACGTCCTCGAGAAGGAAAGGCACAGTTCACGGCAAATAGGGCTAGTAGGAGTGAGTGCACACGCTGTGGAGGGCCCCATTCTTCAGAAAAATGCTTCAAGAAAAGTTGGACCTGCTATAATTGCAATAGGCAGGGGCACATTGCTACAAAATGCTATTTCCGAGTCAAGCAGGTGAATGAAGAACAGGGTGTACAACAGCAAGAGGAAGAGGAAATCATTTTGGGCAGTATTCAGCAAATATCTGAGGGCGAGGAAACGGCTGCATGGGTGCCGTTGTGACTAAAAGATGGAAGATCTTTTAAAGTGCAGATTGACACTGGTGCATGTAAATCGGTTCTACATAAAAATGACTATGAAAAGTATTTCTTAAAAAGTGAATTGAGGAAGTGTGGTTATAGATTAAAGTCAGTTTCAGGAGAGCGTTTAGAAATTCTTGGGTCTGTAAAGGTATGGATAAGTAATGTGAACAAAGCATTGTATTTTGTTGTGATTGACTGTGATAATTATTTTCATCCATTGCTGGGAAGAAATTGGTTGAAAGTGATTTTTCCTAAATGGAAAGAATGTTTTGAAATTAAACAAGTAAATGTAAATCACACTAGTCAGGATAAGTTGGGAACAGAGTGTGAAAAAAATAAATTGATAAAAATGGTGTATAACAAATATAATAAAGTTTTTGAGAAGGACAGGTCATCTCATATCAAAAACATGAAAGCTAGTTTAAAACTCAAACCAGGAGCTGAACCTGTCTTTCACAAAGCTTATACCATACCATATTCAAAAAAAGAGGAAGTGGAAAAGGAACTTTTAAATTTAGAAAAGGCAGGAATTATAGAAAGGGTGCGTCATAGTAAATGGGCTAGTCCCATAGTATTGGCTCAGAGAGGTGATAAAAAAATGCGTATATGTGTTGATTATAAGGTCACCCTAAATCCAGCTCTAGACACAGAGCATTATCCATTGCCCATACCTGAGGACATTTTTACTGCATTAAGTGGAGGTAGTGTTTTTTGTGTTTTAGATTTAAGTGGAGCATATCAACAATTATTACTTGAGGAGTCAGCCCAGGAATATATGACAATAAATACACATTTAGGTTTATTCAGACCAACCAGGTTGCAATTTGGGGTATCCAGTGGCCCCTCAGTATTTCAATGTGCAATGGATCAAATTTTACAAGGACTAGATAATGTAAATTGTTTTATTGATGATGTGGTTATAAAAGGTAATAATCTTGCAGACTGTTATGAACAATTGACTAAAGTTTTAGATCGTCTCATAGCTTATAATGTCAGAGTAAATTTGGATAAATGTCAACTTTTCAGTAAAGAGATAAAATTTTTAGGTCATTGTATATCGAAAGAAGGAATCAAACCTTTAGCAGACAAGCTGGAGGCCATTATGAGAGCCCCTGCTCCACAAAGCATTACACAATTAAAAGCATATTTGGGACTTTTAAACTATTATGGGAAATTTCTACCCCGACTGTCAGAAGTATTGTCACCGCTTCACAAATTATTAAAAAGTAATAACAAATTAGTGTGGTCAACTGAATGCCAGAGAGCATTTGAATGCAGCAAAGATTTATTAATAAAAAATCAATTGTTAGTGCTTTATGACTGTAGTAAGGAACTATACTTGACGACTGATGCCAGTGAGTATGGAGTTGGTGCGGTGCTTAGCCACAAAATAGACGGAGAACCCATTAGCTTTGCATCAGCAACGTTAAGTGACTCTCAGGAGGGGTATGCACAGGTGGAAAAGGAAGCGTTAGGTTAGTTTTCGCAATACAAAAGTTCCATAAATTTCTGTATGGCAGAAAATTTACATTAGTTACTGATCACCAGCCTTTGAAATTTATTTTTGATCCACTAAAAAGAATACCGGTAACTGCAAATGCTAGACTTCAAAGATGGGCCCTTCTTCTATCTGGATACACATATGATATAGTATAGGAAGGGATAGGAAGGGTACCTTATTAGGAAATGCGGATGCCTTGTCTCGCTTACCTTTGCCTGAAGAAGCTGTAGTTACAGATACAATAATTTTTTTGAATTTTAGTGATGATATTCCTTTAGATTTTAAAGAGGTTGCCTTATATACTCGGACAGATCCCACTTTGAGTAAAGTCTATGAATATATTTGTTCTGGTTGGCCAAATAGGGTGACCCAAGAAGAATTAAAACCATATTTTGTAAAACGATCAGAGTTATGTCTTGAACAAAAATGTATTCTATGGGGTAGTAGAGTAATTATTCCAGCAAAGTTAAGGGCAAAAGTATTGAGTATGTTTCATGAATCGCATCAAGGAATAGTACATAGTAAAATGTTAATGAGGGAATACTATTGGTGGCCAAATTTAGGATTAGATATTGAGAAAGCTATACATGGTTGTGATACTTGTCAGGCTACAAGGAGTTTTATAAATACAAGCCCATTAATCAAATGGAGCAAAACTGAGTTTAACTTTGAAAGAGTACATGTTGATTTCTTTTATGTAGGAACTGTTACCTATTTTTTGATTATTGATCCAAGGTCAAAATGGATGGATGTACATATTATGCAGAGTACCACTGCTTCACAAGTGATTGAAAAATTATGTAAAACTTTTGCTATCATAGGTATTCCGGCTACACTAGCTAGCGACAATGGTCCTCCGTTTTGTTCATCAGAGTTTGTAAATTTTTTGAAGGTTAATGGGTGTGAAGCAGTGAAAACTCCTCCCTACCATCCGGAATCAAACGGGATGGCAGAGAGAACGGTGCAATCCATAAAAAATAGCCTGAACAGATTGAGAAAACAACATCCAACCTTGAGCCCAGAGGTTCTGTTACAAAACCTTTTATTTACCTACAGAAATTCACCAAATTCAACAGGCATGTCACCTAATGAATTTCTGTTTAAGCAAAAACCGCGTACTAGATTTGATTTATTGAAACCACATAATATTGTTTCTAAAAGGATTTGTAATGGAACTGATAAAAAAATTATGTTATTTAAAGTAGGAGATATTGTATGGTGTAAAAATCTTAGCCAAGGTAAAGGAAAGGGTAAAGGGTAAAGTAATTGAAAAATTAAGTGAAATAAGATATATAGTAGAGGTTAATGGAGTATATAAGCACTATCACGCTTCTTCTCTTAGACCTTGTAGAGTGGAGGATATAGAGTTTGAAACTGAAATGTGTTCGAGACCTGAGTTAGTCCAGGAAAATCTAGGGAATACTTATGGGCCTTCTGATGAACCTGTCCCTATAGATACTGACCCCCCTTCTGGGGTGGATCGTCAAAATGAGGGAGGGGAAATGGAGCCTGGGATCCAGTCCCATCATGGTTTTGATGTTACAGAGAGGGAGGATATTGAGGGGTGTCCTTCCCCTAGGAGGTCCACTCGAGTAAGAAAAGCTCCAGAGCGACTAAACTTGTAATTGTATTGAGTAGCGTTTATTGTATTATTATATTGCCTAAGCTTTTGTTGAAGGGGACGAGTGTTGTGTACTCTGTGGTTTGTTTCGGCAACTGTCAGTGAGAGGGTTTTCAAGTAGAAACGTAAAACTGTATGTGCATTTTGGATAACTAATTAATAGATTTTTATTACAAAGTTTTGAAGTTAAACATAAATTAAAAAGTTAAGTCTTGCGCGGCCGAGCGAGCGAGAAAGCGGGACAATGACGTATGAAGATCTGACAGATAACATGGTTCCATCCCTGTCTTACTATTCGTTCAGTACGCAAGTTTTCTCTGTAATCTGTGGTAATGGCCGTTATGGGTATTTGTTTATACAAACGTGACGTCATGCGCTCTGATTGTTGTTTAATGCGCTATCCACATTATGTGATTAAACCCCAATTTGTCAGTACAACATGTCGAAGTCAGAATTGGGTGTAGCGTACACACCTAACAACTGCAACTACAATTTCTTTCAGTGTGGCCAGTTAACAGTAGGAAAGCTAAAATTGCCGCATTCAAACGGTCCTGCGAAGCGGACTGCAAGATTGTTACTAACCGATGAGATAGGGCAAGACAGCACGTCTAAAATAGAACGGCCGCGGCATACTCTCGATTTTCTCACACTATACCTCTTGTTCTAAGTGTTCTAATAAGGGAGAGACGGATCGTGTGAGAAAAATTGAGAGAGCTCGCGTGCCGTCGCGTAATAGCCGTGCAGCACACAAAAATCGAGAGTATGTCACGGCCGCCTCATGATCGACGTGCTGTCTCGCCCTATCTCATCGGTTAGGAACACTCTTGCAGTCCGCTTTGCAGGACCGTTTGAATGCGGCAATTTTCGCTTTCTTACTGTTAACTGGCCACACTGAATGAAATTGTAGTTGAAAACACCAAAGAAAAAACCGTTTAAAAAAACAAAAACCAAAATTACAGCGTAAAACATTAATACAATATTCTTTAGTATATATTTTTTAATTATCGTTTCAATTTATTTGAATGAAATTTGTGAGAAAAAAAAACTTGGCAGATCATGCAAATTCCATGGTCCAAATTGTGATTTTCATGCAATTAGTCTGTACAACTCGTTTGACGGTTGGAACATGCATCCACACTATAGCAATTAGTCAGATTCTGATGAATTGGGGCTGACAAATCACTTAATGTGGATGGTCCATAACATATCATGGCGGGCGTCCGTATTTTTCGGTTTAATTTTATCAAAATAAATAATAATCTCGTACTTAATAAAAAAATATGAGCATTTTTCGAATTCTATGATTAAAATTTCACTAAGAAAATACCATATTTTAGTGATTTTCAATTACTGTCATCAAGCTTATTGGCGGACGGCCAAGCAAGGTCACAGAAAATCTATTACCTTTACTTATATTACAAGTGATCTTGATTTGGCCGGTCGTCGTGCTTTCGGCACGTATCGGCTGAAAATCACGAGGCGGCCTGCATGCAGTCCGTCGGTTTTGTACGTGCAGCGCCTCCCATAAATAAGTAAGTATTGAATTGACCACAACCAGCCGATATATCAAAATAAACATGGCTGTACCATCCCCGAAAGCAGATCTTGACTAACAAACATCGCATTCACATTGTTTTAGCATGGTTTTAGCAATAGTACTAATTCCTTTTCTGTACAATTCTGAGGAATAAGATTACAATACATTCATACTTTTTCGTGCGAATGTACAGTCGTTGGGCTCTACAAACCATACAATTATCACTCTGAGGCTTCTGAGCTATAACCACGAAAATCGGATCTCGAAGTTCGTATTTCTCCGTCTCTATCGCACTTATGGTTTACGGTACTCGAGCGACAGAGATAGAGATAAACGAACTTCGAGATTAGGTTTACGCAGTAAGATGCAATGCAAAACTGATTTAAAAAAACTACTCTGTAAGTAGCGTATATTTTAAATCTATCTGACAGAAAACTTGGCTGCACGGCTATCAAAAGAGGGCGCGCGAGCTCTCTTGATTTTTTCACACTACCCGTCTCTCTCTATTATCAGAACACTTAGAAAGAGAGGTATATTGCGAGAAACATCGAGAGATCTCGCGCGCCGTCTCGTGATAGCCGTGCTGATAAATTGGGGCTGACAAATCATGACATACACAGAGCTGTGCTGTGCTAACCCATTCCTTGCAAACTCTAATCGAGTCGATTGAATGACCGCCTCTACAACAAAAATTTAGCTTGAACATACTCACGGCATGGCTGAAAGCATTTGCTCTAGTCTATGGTCATTAAGAAATGAAATAAATAGGTACAAAATGGCTAGCTTGTTGTGTTGTGTTTTTATACTTTTCATCATTGCAACCGTATACTAAGCTTATTATAATTTTTGTGTAGTGGTATAACTATTAAGCAATTGCTATATTACTATTGCAGTGATAGTAAAAAAGGAATAAACAATATGTTTCCGGTTTCACGTGAATTTGTGTACACTTTAGTGTAAATACAACAGTGAGGGGATTGCACACTTTAATGTTTATATCGTTATGACTTCTGCGGAAGAATTTAACTGCATTTTGTGCAAAGAGACATTCAGCAATAAGGACGAATTACAGATTCATTTCAGGTACCAGTCGACTTAAAAAATTAAGTTATCAAGTCGTTATAACTTATTTTTCATATCGTCTTAGATGCATATAATCTTTTTATGGTTTTACCAGGAAACATGGTGATCCAAAGTTTAATGAAAGCATCAAGACCAAGAGCCGTGTTCAGAACGAGACGACGTTTGCGAATGAAAAGTCGAACGACGCGTCGGAAATGGTCAACTGTGATGTGTGTGATGAAGTGTTCCCTACTATATCCAAAGCAATAACTCACAAGCACAAAGTTCACCCGGAGCACGATGCTAAGTATTTCTGCCCCTGGTGTGGGAAACTCTTCACGATGAAGGTAACTATCAGTGTGGCCAGGGTAAAACATAACCTAACACTGCCCCACTTATCTGCTTCGAAAGTATTATCTAAGCAAGGCAATAAAACGTACGATCGGTTTGCACTTTGTTCAGACGTCAATTACTAAAATAACCTTGAGTTTTTTTTATGTTTTTACTAATAGAAAACAGGTGAATGACTATATTTCTATTTATCAAAGAGTATTTTAAATAGATTTTTTTGTTCCTTATGAAAAGAAAATGTTGTTATTCCGTGGGAACATTACATGTTACCCTTGCATATACATCTTACTATTAATCTCTTATTATGAACTAGCTGCACGGCCTGGTTTTCCCGTAGGAATGAAGCATTTTCCTGCAGTAAAAAGTAGCCTGTGTTCATCAGAGGCTTCTAATGGTAAAAGAATTTTTGTAATCGGTCCAGTAGTTTCGGAGCCTATTCAATAAAAACAAACAAACAATCAAAATCGGCAAGTGGCCTGATGGCCTAACATTAGTGCCATGGGAGAGAGGGTGGTGCTTGGTCTGGGACGCTACGTGTGTTAGCACCTTCACCGCCTCTCATCTCAGTTGCACAGTACGTGCGGGCGGAGCGGCGGCCGAGTCTCAGGCGGCGGTGAAGCGCCAAAAGTATACTCTGCTCGGGGTTAATGGGTTAAAGGGTATATTTTCGTCCCTTTTGCGGTGGAAACGGCGGGCTGCTGGGGAGCTGACGCTAAGCAATTTGTGCGTGACATAGGCCGTTGACTAAGGCAAAAGGGAGAGGACTCCCTCTCCGAATCGTTTCTGGTGCAGAGGCTGTCCATACCCACCAGCGGGGTAATGCTGTGAGTGTGTTCAATAAACAATCTTGCATCCCCTCCATATCCCGGGCGCACCGCGCTTACCTATTGACAATGACCGACAGATGACCCTTTGCTTGCATTAAAATAAGGCGTATGTCGCTCCACCTGTGACGTCACATACCAAGTCTATCTCGCGTGTGAGCTCGTGTGTGTGCCTGTGACTGGCTGTGACTCCTGAACCCTGGACTGCGCATCTATCTGTGGTATGTAAGCAAATGACCTAAAGACACCTAGTTTCTCAGTGTTAATTCCCATTTTATACATTTGGTAGCAATAGCGTGGTTTCATAGCCTCTGTTGAAATAACTATTTTAAGTTTAACCTTCTCGTAAACAAGACTTAAGCATCCCCCAATTGTATTTGCGCCGTAGTTTAATTAAACCCTCATAGTTTTATTACCTAAAGATTTAACCATTAAAAATTAAAGTTGTTTACCAGGTGACAGACATCCGAGCCGGTTTATCGTAATTTGTGCTTTATCTATTTACCTGGACGGTCTAAATTAGCTTGAAGGGCCGAAATAACGCATTACGTATTAAATATCACATAACCATTAATTTGTAGTTTGGAAAAGAATTTATTTGTTCTAATTGTGTTTCCTAAACCCTTTTGCATAGTTCTGCGTAAGTACCTCTGCACCTCGTGGTGTACTAAACGAACGTGCTTCCAAATTGGGCCTTGTTTGTAAGCGTATACGATTGAAATTGAGTGTAGATATTACTGTTCATATATATTTTTCTTGTTTTCCTTGTTGCTAACGGTTGCCTATACAAGTTGAAATGAGTGAGAACGGAGATAATGATACTATGCGGGCAACCTTATTTACGGAAACCGCGGAGTATAGAAAATCAATCGGCACTTTAGGACTGACCAGTGAATGGATTTCGAACGCCTATCAACGGCTTAACTCGACAGACCGTGCCCGGCTGATAGTTTTATTTAGCGAAGTCGAGGATCAGTATAAGGAATGTCGTGATGCTAGTGCCATTCTCTTGGGCGGCTTGGATCGGGCTATAGATGTGGAGGAATATGCCTATGTGCAAGATATTATTAAGTCGGTGCGCGATCAGATCTTAGATATTAAAGTTAGGCGCAATGAAATAGTCGCACCTATCTCTGCTAGTACCCCAATGCGTTCAGTGCCCGACCGCGCAACAGCAGTGGGTGACCTTGACCTCCCTCGTTCCCAACGGTTGCCAGATCTTCCGATTCCGCGCTTTAACGGACGTCCGGACGCTTGGATTAGTTTTATAGACCAATTTGACAGTGTTGTTGATGCCCGAAGTGATTTGCTTTCCACCCATAAAATGCACTATTTAATGAGTGCGTTGTCTGACGAACCGAAACGTTTAGTACAACATTTAAAAGTTGAAGCCGGCAATTATAGTGTAGCTCGTGATCTTCTCAAACGGAGATACCACAATACGCGAGTACTTGCCGATACATACATCGCACAGATTATGTCCCTGCCTGATATCAGTCCCCGGTTGACTGGTCTACGAGTTTCTTTTCTTAACCCCCTCCTTACTGCATATCGTTGTTTAGAGCGACTTGAATTACCGGTAAAACATTGGTCATATATCCTTGTACACATTTGTTTCGCGAAACTTCCCACGGATTTACGATCGCGATTTGAGCGTCGTCACGGCGATGGTCTTAGGGACCTCCCTACTTTTGATAAGCTGATTGATTTCCTCGAAGAGGAATGTCGTCATCACGACAATGTCGGAAATACCTCTTTAGTAGACGCACCGTCCTCTCAAGCAAAGCCCCCACCACCAGTAGTCAGAACCCCACGTCAGTTCTTAGTTGCTGAGACCGACATGCGTGAACAAAAATGTCCTATGTGTTCTAGCCAGTCCCATTATCTACGCGAGTGCAAAGATTTCCTAGATATGAACCCACGCGATCGTTCAATCTTTGTGAAAATGAATGGCCTGTGTTATAGATGTTTAGATAAACACACCATTGCATCTTGCATGCGCGATTATCGCTGTGGAACCTGTAGGCGCCCGACGCATCATACCCTCCTATGTTTCAATGACCCGCGGAACCCGGTTTACTCCTCTCGTGTTAAACCAGAGACTCGATCAGTGTCTTTTCGAAGCTCTCCGGAACCAGCTCGGCCGACCTCCCCGCATTCTCGCACGGGCGGGGGTTCCCGCTCCCGCTATTATAATGTGAACCGGTCCTCACCTCGATCCAGTCCGCCAGCCTCACCCCGAGGATCTCCCCCGCCGTCTTCATCTCGGACATGGCACCGTGCTTCGAATCGCTCACCCAACTGGTACCCTTCCCCGCCTCCTCGTCGCAGTGAGCGCCACGAGCGCCCCCCTACTCCCTCCACCAGTAGAGATAAACGAGACTTGTCACCATATTCCTCGCGTTGCTCCCATCATGACAGCCCACAATAACTAGACTGCCCCCCTATTTCTGACCCTACCCGTGCTCCAACCGTTATAAATTCAGACTTGGTTTTACTCCCTACCGCCGTCATTCAGGTTAAAACATCTAGCGGATATTATGTTGAAGCTCGGGCGTTGTGCGATACTGGTGCTCAAGGTTGCCTAGTTACTTGTGATCTTGCGGTTACCAAATTAAATATGCGTTTGTCACCCCCTTTGTCCCCAGTGTTACTAAGAGGCATTGGAAACATTCCTTCTCTGCCAGCTCGTGGTTGTATTCCCCTTACATTCAAGCCTGTGCATTGCCCTTACCCGGTTATTACAACCTCAGCTGTAGTGGTAGATAACATCGCCGGTGTTCATCCCGACGTAGAGTTACCCATGTCTGTTCGATCCATTGCGGAATCCTTACCTCTGGCTGATGCCTTATTTTACAAGCCTGATTTGGTTGAAGTGCTTTTGGGAGCCGACGTCCTAGGCTCACTCCTACGCCCAGATTTAATTAATCTGAAACCCTGCGGGTTGACTGCTATATCAACCGTCTTTGGCTATGCCTTGTCCGGGCCAGTCAAGGATCTACCCAGTTCCGAGCTCCCTATGACTGGTGTTTCTTTATCCCAAATAGTTGATCGATTTTGGAAAATAGAAGAATTTCCAGAGACACCTCAAACAAACCCGTTGGATGTTGAGTGTGAGACATTCTTTAAATCGTCTACTAGGAGAAACCTTGATGGTACTTTCGTGACAAAATTACCCTTTTTATGTGATCGTCCTTCCCTTGGTGAGTCCCGATCTATAGCGGAAAAGAGATTCATTAACTTAGAACGGCGACTACAAAAATATCCCCGCCTAAAGGCGCAATATATCGACTTTATGCGTGAATACTACAACTTAAATCACATGTCGGTGTCTTCTTTGAACTTACAATCCATGGAACATTATTTTATCCCCCACCACTGCGTTTTTAAAACCGGTGATAATGAAAAGATTCGAGTCGTTTTTGATGGTAGTAGTACGACCTCGAATGGAATATCCCTTAATCAGTGTCTACACACGGGTCCTAAGCTCCAGCGTGACATCACGCACATCCTTCTCAACTTTCGTAGACATGCTATTGTGTTTGTTGCTGATATCCGTATGATGTTCCGGATGTCGTGGGTACATCCAGAGGACAGACGGTATCAGTTAATTTTGTGGCGTGAGTCTCCTGCAGAATCTCTCATTACGTATGAGCTTAATACTAATACTTACGGTCTACGGTCTAGCCCAGGGGTTCCCAAACTTTATTTTCTCATAGACCACTTTCAAAAGTTAACTGGTTCTGGTAGACCCCTTACACCACATTTGTACCATATTCCCAAAACTCGGCAAAAAAATATGACGATTACCTAAGTCTGGAGACGCTCGCGATCTGTTGCAGACTTGCAGTCGACAAGTTTTGGAGGCGAATGGTGTAATTTTAATAAAATGTCAGTTTAATTTACCGAAATTTTAATCGGGGAGCAGCGTAATAAAGCTGTCATGTATTAATCAGTAATCCAGACTATAAAAATAACACAAAAAATAATATCTATTTCGTTCTGTACTATCGAAACCAGATACATTTTCGTGGACCCCCACTTACGAATTGTGCACCCCCATTCTTTTGTCACGCCAACGTAGACCCCCGTCGAGTCTCCTGTGGGCCCCTGGGGGTCCACCTGGACCACTTTGGGAACCCCTGGTCTAGCCCCTATATTGCAATCCGCGTGCTCCTTGAATTGGCTGATCAGGAACGTTCTAGATACCCTAAGGCGGCCGCAGTCATTGAGTCCGATGTATATGTTGACGATTGCCTGACCGGTGCTTCCAGCCTCGAAGAAGCTCGCCTTCTTAAATCAGAGCTAGAATCCCTAATGCGAGCAGGTGGTTACGAATTACGAAAATGGATCTCGAACAAGCCAGAGCTATTAGAAGATCTCCCCCCTAATCACCTTCAACCCCTTCACACCATACAGGACATCGAAAACCTTCAAACAGTAGCGGTCCTCGGAGTTCAGTTTAACCCTGTGACGGATGCCTTTACCTATACGACCTGTGTAGACTCTGACAAGTCCCCAACCAAACGAAAAGTTCTGTCCCTTATAGCCCGTACGTTTGACCCCAGTGGTTGGATCTCACCTATTGTATTCCAGGCTAAGGTCTTTATACAGCGCCTGTGGCTTTCGGGCCTTCAGTGGGATGAACCACTTACCCCAGAACTAGCTGCCGAGTGGTTGACCTTCACCAGTGAACTGGCAAACACTATGCATAAGATTCATATACCCAGACGTATTCTTCCCCCCACACCCCAGTCTTATACTTTACATGGTTTCAGTGACGCCTCAGAAGGTGGATTCGCTGCAGTACTCTATCTCCGTGCTGTAGACCAGTTGAATAATTGCTCCGTCCATTTGTTAATGTCCAAAACTAAGGTTGCCCCAGTCCGGACCCGTTTGACAATTCCAAAATTGGAACTACAGGGAGCTGCGCTCCTTTCGAAATTAGTGCAACACGTTGTCACCTGTCTGCAGAAGTCAATAGTGTTGGACGCCATCTATACTTGGACGGATAGCCAAATCGTTCTCTCCTGGCTCAATACTTCACCACACGAACTTCAAACCTTTGAAGCCAATCGGGTCTCCCTAATTAAAAATGCAGAGATATTCTCTATTTGGCGACATGTTCCTGGCAATCTGAATCCTGCCGACTGCGCGTCCCGCGGTTTATCCCCTCGGGCGCTTCTCAACCACCAACTCTGGTGGTGCCCAAAGTGGCTGTTGCAGCCTCCATCTAGTTGGCCATCCGACAAATCATCACAGGTTGCACAACTTCCTGGACTACGTTGCCTCTTAGTCACCAGTGCAAGTTGCGTTCCAAGTCCTGAGTTCCTCTTAAATCGGTTTAGCTCCTTCCAAAAACTTATTGGCGTCACCGGCTTCATTTTACGATTCATTAATAATGCCCGTTCGCGCAATCAACGTGAGATATCTCCCTTTCTTTCCGTGACTGAACGGAAAACCGCCCTTAACTTCCGTATCAAACTGGTTCAGAAGCTTTCGTTCTCTGAGGATATTGACAACCTTAAACGTGGACTAGCAGTGCGGTCTTCCATTCGAAAACTGAACCCATTCCTTGACACTACCGGTTTAACGAGAGTTGGGGGTCGTATAAGACATTCGGATTTGCCCTTTGATGCCCGCCACCCTATACTCTTACCGAAACATGGCAATTTCGTGAAATTATTAATAACCCATTACCATGAGGTCAACTCCCATGCCTCACCTGGTGCCTTACACGCCATATTATCCCGTGAATTTTGGATCCTATCCGTGCGCAGGTTAATTAATAACGTTTTATTTAAATGCCTACCCTGCTATCGTTTAAATGCTGTTGCAAGGCAACCCTTTATGGGCGACCTTCCAAAAGACCGAATCACAGCTACACGTGCATTTAAAGGAGTAGGAACAGATTTTGCGGGACCATTCTACACAAAAATTCAAGCTGTTCGAAACCGGAAACTAGTTAAAACCTACCTCTGCGTCTTTGTGTGCCTGGCGACCAAGGCGGTCCACCTGGAGGTAGTGTCAGACCTCACTACAGAAGCGTTCCTCGCCGCCCTTACTCGTTTTGCCTCTCGTCGTGGCACCCCTTCGCTTATTCGGTCGGACTGTGGACGTAATTACGTGGGTGCGGATAACCACCTTTTAGAAGTCCATAATTTCCTTAACTTAAATAAGTATACTCTAGGCTCGGAAATGGCAAAGCGAAATATCACTTGGATTTTTGATCCTCCTACTACCCCACACTGGGGCGGTCTTTTCGAGGCGGCTGTAAAGTCAGCCAAGACTCACCTAAAACGTGTTATCGGAGACACTCCCCTCACCTATGAAGAATTGACGACAGTCTTTACTAAAATTGAGGCAGTCCTCAACTCGCGTCCGTTGTGCCCCTTATCATCGGATCCTAACGACCTTGAAGTCCTGACACCAGGCCATCTCATTATTGGAGAGCCTTTAACTGCGATTCCCGAATACCCGTTGCACGATATTAAAACGAATAAACTCACTCGATTTCAACTTGTACAACAGATGCTACAACACTTTTGGTCACGATGGCAAACTCAATATTTATCGACGTTGCAAACAAGGCCTAAATGGGCAGCCTATACTGAGCCTCCCTCAGTGGGTGATTTGGTCCTCCTGAGAGAGGATAATGTCCCTCCATTGGAATGGCGACGCGCTCGCATCATATCAGTGGTTCCCGGGAAAGATGGCGTCGTGCGTGTAGTACAAGTTAGGACGGCTACGGGTGTTCTGACAAGACCTACCAATCGGATTATTAGATTACCCTAAGAATCCCTTAAAGTAACTTTGTTTTTTTTTTAATTTTTTTTTATTTGTTTTTTATTTTTTTATTTTCCTTTTTTTTTCGTAAACATTGTCATGTTTAGGGCGGGGGTATGTTCAATAAACAATCTTGCATCCCCTCCATATCCCGGGCGCACCGCGCTTACCTATTGACAATGACCGACAGATGACCCTTTGCTTGCATTAAAATAAGGCGTATGTCGCTCCACCTGTGACGTCACATACCAAGTCTATCTCGCGTGTGAGCTCGTGTGTGTGCCTGTGACTGGCTGTGACTCCTGAACCCTGGACTGCGCATCTATCTGTGGTATGTAAGCAAATGACCTAAAGACACCTAGTTTCTCAGTGTTAATTCCCATTTTATACAGAGTGTTATGGGCACTTTTGCACCGGACGCGATAGCAAGCGGGTTTGACTAGACTAGACTTATCTATGTTGGTATTTAGGAGTTATTTAATTGTATTTTATTGATAGGCTATGAAAAAATGATTTTTGTAATAAATAAACTACTGCTTAATAAACAATCAAATATTTCCTCTTTATAATATTAGTGAAGCTAAACATCAAGACCACTTTAGACTCCAATATTTTTTTGAATATTGCCAATATGTACTAAATGTATAATTAGTTGTTTTTTAGCTGTTTGCATCCCCACCATTAATTTCCACTTTGCAATATTGTTAATGAAATACAATCAAAAATCACAATGTCTGATGCAGCAAGGTTTTTAAAAACATCCCCATCTGAATTTTAGAAATCAACAGAATAGAAAATAATGGTGTTGGGTCAATCAACTTTTGCTTGATGTTATTTGGTCCCCATAAGCCAGGAGACAACAGTGACATTAAAAAAAACTATATATTGGACTCTTATCAAGCTAACCAATATTTAAAGAAACATGTGTTTAGTTGGTTTAAATACCCCTTTTTTTAAGACTTATCCAGGATACATGTATCCTGCCCCACTTGTTGTTGCCCATTGCCATGATTATGTATAATCATGGCAATGGGCAACAACAATTGTTGATTGGCCCTTTTCTTAAGTTTCTGGACATATATACAGCATTTAACTTGTTATGTTTTCATTCTATGACACACACTGTCACTGGCTATCTGTGAATGTCTTAATAGGTACTTGGAATTGCAGGTATTCAAAACACTTGATATATACCTCAGAAATTAAAACATCAATTACCAAAATAATGAAACACTCTGTTTGTTTCAGCACCTATATAATAAGCATTTGCATGCGAACCATGATGCCACGGATGAGGCTCTAGGGAGCAAAGACAGTCATTTCCACTGTGACAGCTGTGATGTATACTTCTTTGTCCCAGCTGCCATGGTATATCACAACAAATTTTTTCATAGACAAGACTCTGATTTACCCATTATTGGACATTCAAAGAAACAAAAATTTGTGAATCAGGTTTGTATCATGATTATCTAACCAATATCTGTAATATCTCTTCAAGATCTTGGTTTTATCCATGTCACAGTACATTTTTAGGGTTCCATACCTCAAAAGGAAAAAAACCGAACCCTTATAGGATCTTTGTTGTCCGTCCGTCCGTCTGTCAAGACTCCCTTTCTCAGGAACGCGCGGAGATATCAAGCTAAAATTTAAACCAAATACTCTCGTCTACTGTCCCTTGGAGCTGTGTAAAAATCAAACTTCTAAGTCAATGCAATCAAAAGATACAGCCGTTTATGCCGCAAATTTTCGAAACTCGCAATGGAATCAAAACCTACAGGGTACTTCCCGTGAACTCAGAATCTTGAAGTTTGATACGAAGCATCTTCTTATAGCACAGATAAAGGAAAAATTGCGAAATCAAATTTTTAGTTACATCATATAATAAAAGCGTAGAGGTATAAAATTGAAATTCATATCAAATACTCAGGTCTATAATACCTTTAAGCTGTAACAAAATCAAACTTCTATGTCAACACAATCAAAAGAAATTATGACTTGATTGTCCTGATGGGTTGAAACGGCTATTTTATCTATTAACAAACATTTTCTCCCTCATGTCTGGATTGAGTGGAACTATATTATAAAGTAATCAAAAATAGATTGCTAAAATAAATATTGACTATCAGACAGAATAAGAATAACAGAAATAAAAAGAAGAGCAAAATTTATAGACAGTTAAACATATACTGAAACAAAAGTTCAAGTGGGCAGGCCACATAGTTCGAATGCAAAACAATAGATGGACAAAAACAATAACAAATTGGAGACCAAAAATCGGTAAAAGGAAAGTGGGCAAACCAAATACAAGATGGGAAACAGACCTATTAGAAACAGTAGGAAAGGATTGGAAAAAAGTAGCAATGGACCGTCAAAAACGGAAGAACATGCTTGACAAATACCTAGCAAGAATAGAAAACGGAGGTTCGAAAGAGGCTTAGGTTTTAAAAGAACCGTACAAACATTATATAAAATTATTAATGTATTTTTAAATTTGAAATATGTAAACGGAAGCAATCAGTTTGTATAATTATATAATAAAGGCTTAAAATAATAAATAATAATATAATAAAATAAAAATAAATATTGCTATGAATGCTATGGGAACCCAGTGTCTATAACAAAAAAAACCGGTCAAGTGCGAGTCTGACTCGCGCACCGAGGGTTCCGTACAAACTAAAAATTAACTCAAAGTAAAGTAAATGTCCCAATATTTCTTAAATTACTTATTTTAATCCAACACAACGGAATTCAATTTCATACAACGAATAACTTTTACACCAAGACCATCAAACTACCAAGACAATTGAATCACGGTCTTTTTTTGACCCAACAACATACCTGTCCCAACCCCATTAATTCTAGAAAAATCTTAACGGCGCGAAGTAGGAATGGGGTCAGCGCCATCTATCGGCCCCGTCAGCTTAGTATGTATGTTTGTGTTTTAGCGATTATTGTTTATCACGTGAACCGATCTCGATTATTATTTTTTATTTGAAAGAGAGTACTTCTATTATAGTCTTATAGGAATTTCAAAACAATAAAATACTTATAAAGTTGATTAAATTGCAAACTTAACTAGGAAATGATAAAATAATACAAACAATACAGAAAAAGTTATACATTTCCAGTAATATTTATGTTTATTTTAATCACAAGTAATTACTTCAAATTTTTCGCTTGAATAACTTCGGAGTTAAGGGGGGGAGGGAAATGGTATTTTTTTATACATTTTCCTTAATAGATCGAAATTTTACCAATGTAGAAAAAAAAGAAAACCTGTTTCAAAAAGTGCAACTTACGCCCTTTCAAATGATACCCCACTTGACCTAACAGTTGAATATTATTTTTTTTGCCTTCTCATAGGTATTTGTAATTTTTCATTGAAAATTAAAATGTATATTTAAATTTTTCATTTTCCATGCTCGTGGATAACTCTCATTTATAACCATTCCAAATTTCAAATTGATAGCTTAAGTAGTTCGTGAGATATTTCACTTTGTGACAGACAGACAGACAGATGGACGGAGTCGCAGTTTTGGTATGGAGCCCTAACAAGAGAGATTAATCAAACATTTTAAAAACATTTAACCTTATATGTTTCAGGATCTACTGCCGGTATATTACTGTTCATTCTGTGGAGAGGAATACATTAACAAAGTTAACCTACATGTAAGTGTTGGGGATGCAGGGAATGTTAAGTATGTGTTATACGTATCCCTATGACAGCCTGTCATTTCCGTACAATTTATAACCTTAAAACCTCACCTTAGTTAACCTTAGTTGTACTGAGGTGACAGGTGTAGTCATCAAGATTCGCCGCGGTATGTAAAGTGTGGAAAATATCTGGTCATATATATTTTGATATCATCATCCTCCTAGCGTTATTCCCGGTTATGCCCTTACAGGAGCCCGGGGTCCGCTTTGACACCTAATCCCAAGATTTGGCATAGGCACTAGTTTTACGAAAGCGACTGCCATCTGACCTTCCAACCCAGAGGGTAAACTAGACCTTATTGGGATTAGACCGGTTTCCTCAAGATGTTTTCCTTCACCGCAAAGCTAACGGTAAATATTCCGTACATAAGTTCCGAAAAACTCATTGGTGCGAGCCGGGATTCGAACCCGCGACCGCCGCTTAGCAGCCGCATGCCTGAACCACTAGGCTACCGTAGCTCGTAAACAAAAAAAAAAAAATTTTTTATTATAACTAACTAATAATATAATTATACATATTAAAGCCGATGATAATACAATAGAAACATTATTAGAGTTTATTTCAAAGAACAATAAAATATCGTATTCAAATTTCGTAATTATATTTGTAGAAACATATGTGTGATGACCATGGCGATGAGAACCAACGTCCAACGGACGTATTACGGTGTCCCCTTTGTGAAGCAGTTTTCTATCATCTGGATGCCTTCGAGTTACATCTCACCTTCCACTCATCAGACGACTTGTACAGTGAAACAAATGAAATGTAAGACTTAGTTATAAAATTAATGGATGCAGTACTTTGTTCTTTAATGTTATGCAGCGTGTTAGGGCTCGTCCAGAAATCATGTGATCATTGTTGGCCTACTTTTGATCCCCCTCCCCCTTTTTTGATATTTGGTGATTATAACGCTACCCCCTCCTCCCCCATTCAAGATCACGTGTTTTTTTGGGACTAAGTATTTAGTAAGTTAGTCAATTAAAAAAACAGTAAAAACTTAATAAAAATTGGTTTTAATTTAAGCCATGTCACAAAAGTTTGGGGTTTTGGGGTTGTCGCAAAAGTTTTGCATGGTGACGATGGGACAGACGTCAAAGCGGTTTCTTTTGATATAGAACATTATTGAGTAACATTCGTTTTCTTTTCAGTTTCCTGCTGTGTAATAAAATTACACGTGATATCTTCTCGGACCCCCCCCCCCCATCGTGATCATTTGTGATAGTTTTCTGACCCCCACCCCCCTATAAACGCTCACATGATTTGTGGACGAGCCCTTACCGGCACGCGGACATTTATTACATTTTATAATAAGTTGTTCCATTATCAATTGTTTGCATGTATTAGCAAATCATAATGTAAATTAACCGCACAATTATATATATATATATGTGCAATTTGCAAAACGTTATGTTTGTTATACTCCTTGATGGCGGGCCGTAGATAATATTTCCCAATTGAGGATATGTTTAAGAATTATGAATATAGTCCAAACAGCTCTTGTACATCATCATATATTAGGAATATAGAATATTAGAAATTGTAAGTAATGTACATGAAGTGTTTGATAATTCGATGTTCGAAACGATACATATTATACAGAACAATAATTAGGACAATCGGTATTATGCGTAACGATTTCGGCGTAACAATATTTTATGCATCAATTATTAGGCCAAACGTTAGTAGGCGAAAAGTTGTTATGCGACACGAAAATTGAACAATGAAAAATTATGCCATCCGATATAGACCGGTTGGAATTTCAATTAATTAATTGAATGAAGGTCATAGTTAGATTCAAGACCTACGTTAATTTACCTTACTTTAAAATAGTGCCGGTAACGCACTGTAAAACATGAATAAAAATAATGATATGGTTTAATTTAACTTCTACAATAAAGTGCTTACATGCATACTAATGAAAAAGAGCAATTGCAAATCGAATTCACTTATAGCCGTAAAAGCCGTGAGTTAGGCCAGGCACGCATTATGCAGCCAGAAAAACATATGACGTTATATGGGAGCCCGCGCACTAGGCAGCCACGAACTCCCATATGTTTTATGGCTGCCTAGTGCGCGCCTGGCCTTGGTGTATGAATGTAGGGTATTAGAAGATCATTTTAGTTTTCTCATTATTGATATAAGTAAAGTGCAAAAATATGTATCGAAGTAATCCTCTCATAAATATGTACTAAACTTTAATTCGCTGAAATAAGAGCCATTTCAAGTAAGTTGTATGTACTTATATTCTTGCACTTGATTTAGGGTTAATAGAATCTAATGATTCCTGATGAATTTAATGCACCTATTCTAAAATTATTGTTCAATGACTTGCAGGAATGAGCAAGAAATAACAGAATTCTCTCTAGAGACTGTTCCGCCAGTTATGGAAAGAATTGAAGATTTGAATAATTTACCTGATGTTGAGACGGATGTAAATGCTGTTGGAATTGTAAGTATCTAATATTTAGAAGATTAACCAACTATGATATTAATACTGGAAACGAAGGAAAAAGGATGTTTTCAATATCATCTTTGGCTTATGAATTTGCTAACACTACCACTGCTAATCCTACCTACTGCTACATCTACCACTGACCTTCGAAAACTGGCCAGGAATTGCATAAAACCAGGGGTACCATCAACGACACACTTAACTGACCATCTGTCAACCTTACAGCTACGCGAATAAGGTTGACAGATGGTCAGTTAAGTGTGTTACTGTTTGCTCGTTTACAGTCCAGATTACCAGTGTTTTAACCAATTATGTAATTGTGCAAAAAAAGCAGCAGTGGACGTCTTTCGCCTGATATGATGATGATGATGACAAAAAAAATCTTGATGCAAGAAGATGTGTACGACTTAAGGTTGAGTTATCATTTAAATATTTTATATTGATATACTATGTTGTCATTTTAGGAAAGTTTTCTCCAAATGGCTATGGATGAACCAAAGGATGGTGATCACCTCACTGCGAAGGCTAGGTCAAAGAAGCACAAAAAACACAAAAAATCGAAGAAACCAGCTATTACCCTTGATGAGTTCTTAAGTATGAATCAAGATGTCTTTGGTGAAGATCTAGATTTTCAAGGTATTGAGGAAGTTCCTACAAAATTAATAAAAAAACAGCTTAAAGTAAAGAAAACACCAATTTCAAAATCAGGTGCTAAATCTGTATCATCTGAAGAATTACAAAAGCTACAAAAGTTAGGCATTGCTGTTAAAGTTCAATCTGGTAACAAACCCCAAGTTTCAAAAGTTCAACCAATCCGACAACCCATTAAAATTAACCCGCAGGTTAAAAATCTTGCGATTCCAACAAAAACGAATGCCATAAGCGCATCAAATGAAGTTTTATCAAAATTACTTAACCAAAGCAGCAATCAGTTAAAAATTGTGATGAAGTCAACACACGAAAAAGAGCAAGATGACGAATCACATGGTAGTGAATTAGTAACAGAGAGCCTTCAAGATAAAACTGAAACAACCCCTGCCAGCATTATAACTAATAGCGGTGAAAAAAAAGAAAATGGGGATGATCACAAATCTAGTGTTGCTGCCCCTCTATTAAGCCCAACAAATAGTCAAGTCCCTGATAATAAAGATACTTTGCAGAGAGTAGCTGATATTAATGACGAAACAGTGAATAAACAGACTTATAATACCAATTTAAATGTTAGTACTAACGCATGTACCATGCCAATAAAGTCACCTATGGTAAACCATAATGTTGCTTCAGTAGTGGCCGCTGGGAATTTCATGAGTGACACACTTAAAAATATTGGGAAACAAATAACAATAAAATCTATCTCGCAAGCAGGATATCTTAATGAAGGAAAGCCTGATAACCTTGGCACACCAGAAATAAATGAAAGTGATGTCGAAGACCAAATTAGGCCAAATAAAGACTTGAATGCCGAAGAAAATGTGATACACGAAAAAAATAAAACTATAGATACATTAAAGAACTTAAATAGCTCAATCACAATCAAACCACTCAAAAATATTAGTGTTCCAGGATCAAATAAAAACAGCACTACCATTAACGACAATACTGAAAAAATCTTCAGACAAAGTACCTCACATAAGCCAGAAAGTAGTTCTATAGCACAGTTAAAATTAGAAGCTACTGCTGAAAATCTAAATAAGTGTGACAACTCAGAACCATTTCCTCATATGACATCGCCTTCCCAAGTGTTAAAGAATTTTAGTAAAAACATAACAATAAAATCAATGTCACCACAAATACAACACTCAAAAGAAGATATTAATAATGAGGAACATAATGATAGTGATTTTGATGATCACGAAGATGATTTTCCAACGGAAAAACAGTATACTAATTCAGCAGAGAGTTCGGCTCCGGAGAGACTAAAAAAATTAAGTCCAGGCCATAAATTCAACTCCGATGTAAGAATAAAGTCGACTGCACATTCACCTTACGCTAATAATAGAGCAGTTGCGAACTCAAAAGAAAATGTAACAGGTGATGAAATGTGTACCAAGGGTAAAGAATTTAAAACCCCTATTATTCAATCTAGTAACAATCTTTTAAAGCATTTGACAAATATAACGGCCAAACCAGTTTCTACACCCAAAGTTATTAATAAAGATGAAGTCACTAAATCTAATAACAAGGCAACCGTTACGAAAGAAGTCAACGTTATTAAAAAGACGATGGCATCAAAAGATGTGAACCACGAAATCGAGATTTTTAATATCGAAGATTCAGATGACGAAGATGAACAACCAAAAACACATCAAATAGCAGCTGCTCATATAAAGAAAGAACCTATTAAAGCTGATGTTAATTCACATACCGTTTACAATGCTATCAAAAACATGAGTAAACATATAACAGTCAAGCCTTCAAAAAATCCAACGCTGAAAGTTGTTAAAAGCGACGAACGCATGGCTGATTGGTTTTCCGATGATGATATGCATGATGATGATGATTTTGATTCCTATGATGATTTTGAACAGCATCCAACCGCGCATATTGATAAAATAAAGTCTACACAAAATAATACAACGAATAAAAATGATTCGTATAATAATGTTCTTAAACAGTTAGGGAAACATATTACAGTTAAATCGAGAAATGTGGATGCAAATCTATCTACTAAATCTGTAAACTTTGCACATGATTTCAATCCAGATAACACAGGGAATGATGCTGAAAGTGACGAAGAGTCCTACACTGGTGAAGTAAAAATATCAGAAATAACTGAAGATGAGGATGGCATGGATAATATTAATAGTAGTAATAACGAGGGGATTGTTACCCAATCCCCTGATGATTCATTCAGTGGCGATGAGCATTTTGCAGAAGGAATGGAAGAAAAAGATGAATGTTATAGTCCAGACTTAAAAGTTAGATTGAATCAAAATGTAAAGCCTAGTAATGAAGGGTTGCTAAAGAATATTAGCAAAAATATTACAGTTAAGTCTTTAAGTGAAAAAACTGTTGATCCTGGAGGTAAAATATGTAAAATTGTTTCATCACAAAATGATTCAATAGCTGCTAATCACAGTAAGTTATGTAAGGAATTATTAATTAAGCCAGTTCATCAAAACAAATCCGATAACACAAATGATGGTGAGACATCCAGGACATCAAATATGCCGAATAACAAACGAATGGAAAATACCAGCACTTCTAGCCCAAGTATGCAACCGAAACTGGTAAAACCTGCCGTAGTAAATACTGTTAACAAAGAAGTTAAAGTGAAAACATTTCAGTCTGAAACTGTGATAGAAGAAATTACCACGACCGTCACAAAAACCATACGCAGAGTAAACCAAACAGTTACCAACCAGCAGGTTTTCAATGCCAGCCAAATGTCCACCACTCCTAGAATGATTAAACCTCAAACAGGTCCAAGAATGGGCGCCATCCATACGTCTAACAATCTACAAGGAGTTACAGTTAGGCAGTCAGCTCCAGTAGCAGTGAGACCAAAGATTAGACAGACAGTTCCTTTGCGACCTGTCTCTGGTAACATGGTCAGGCCTTCAAATCAGTTAGTCCCTATTAGACCTGGCATAACCCCAATAAGGCCTAGCATTGTTCCCAGAATGCCAATAAAGAACATGCCACGTCAGCCGAGACCTGTTGGGAGACCACTAAAAGTTTCGCCTAATGTTGTAAACCCGACCTTGAAGAGGCCTGTTAATGAAGATCCACCTGGACATTTTAGTTGTTTTAAGAAGCCAAAGGAATCTCTCATTCCAGTAAATGAACCTGCTTTAGACCCCAGCTCCACCGTCCATTACGCGTCGAGTTCACAAATGAGCAAGTTTTGCAGTACCTCGCAAACTGTTAATAAGGGCAACTCTGTAGTGACGTCAACGCAAATGAAATCAGAATCTTTATCACAACAGCAACAAATAAATAGACTCGGTAATATTACCGGCCTAAAAGTAGCAAAGGCCAGTCAGGTAAGCCGGGTCGACAAAACTGAAATGAATGCTTCAAAACGAACTACCCTGGAGGCAATAGAAAAATTACAAAAGCAAGGTCTGTTAGTAAAGAAACCACGGGTAGAAGATGATTCCGATCTACCATACTCTGATGGCGAGAATAATGAACAATTTAGTGAAGACTATGATGTATGAACGCAAATTAATGTACTCTATCATTTACGTGGCGGTTATTTTTTGAATGTGATTAAATTTGTAAATATTTGATGCCGTTGCGACTCTGATAGAAAAATAAACGTGTAAAATAAACAGTGAAAATGGATCCGAGGAATGTAGTGTCAGTGTCAATATACTTAAGTGTAAATCTCTAAATTGAAGATATGTAAATAATAATATTATATAAGATTCCAGCGTTGAAGTCGATTACTATAGTTTTCACTGTGTTAGGTGTAATTTACTATTATTCTAACCGACTGCAAAGTTTAATTGCTTGTATTAATTATTAATAATAATTTAATGTTATGTTATGATTATGAGTAAGACAGGGATTATTTTTTTCTTAATGTTCTTTATAAGGTAAGATTTATTTTACCTAGCCATGGCTTTTCTGAACGCATAAAAATAGAGGCAATATTTAATTGTTTTGTTATATTAATAAATATTTGAGTTCTCATATGTACATTTTGTTTAATTTACGAGTAAGGAAATGAAATCATACACAATATGTTGAATAATTAGTTGTATTTACATCATAAAGATAATATTATTATTCATATAACAGCATCATTATATAACATGAAACACCATGATAATATGAAAATATAAATAGTATTCACTGATTTTTACTTAGGTAAAGTGACTACTGGAAAAAATCTCAATGGTCTCAATCTGTCTTTAGTTCCGTTTTATTCGGTCGCCACTTTTGTTCCTGGAATTAACAAAAACAAATGATTTCTTATTGATATCAACTGTGTTTCCCGCATAAGTAGGGTCACAAACAATGCAGATGCGTTCATGAACAGAGAATACAATATATAGTATCCGGTGCTTACTGTCTGGAGAGGGACGAATGCTGCTGTTAATACATGCTATCGAAGTATGCTCATAATTATAGACTCATCAAGCCAATTGTAAAAAAAAAACTTGAGTCAATCTGGACCTAGTGCCTTTACATACAGTCAGCATCATATAGTTGTAGCAGCCAAAGCAGCCAAATATATCGGAACACGTCTATATTACTAGAGGAATAAGGATGTGTTACGATATATTTGCCTACTTTGGCTGCGACTAAGTATATGATGCTGACTGTACATATCTATTGAATATTTGTGAATGAGAAGAATCTAGGCGGCACATATTTTTGCCGACTTTAGTAAGCACACTTTGAGAAAGATTTTATTTTAACCATTCGTTTTGGGAATGTGCGTTTATATAAATACGAAAAGAGAATTCTTTACCGCCCGTACAATATCGAGCAATAACAATGGAAACACCAAACTTACTACCATGGAAAATTATGCATTATAATAATAAAGAACTGCTACTTACACATGCGAAACGGGGCCCAATTCAAAAGTGCTCTAACAGGGCCGTGCCAACAGGTTTCCTTATCATTTTACGGGTGTACAAAAAAGTTCAGAGGAAAGTACCTATATAAGATGCCACAATATTAGAACATGTTTTAAAGCATGATTAATGATTATTGTAGTGTAGATAGACCGCTAGTGATGTGCCGTTCCCCAGGCGGGAATATTCCCACACAAGGGAATATACGGGAATATTGAAATTGTGTTTGTTTATACATCTTGCTATCAGGGATTCTATGATACCTTGGGCCCTTGATTTTTTTACCAATACATTAACCAGTGTAATTTGTCCGCAAAAGTAAATTCCCAATGTTCCTGGGAATATTCCCCGGAACAATGGGAATATTCCCAGTTATTGGGAATATTCCCCGAGCCGAAAAAAAACAAATTTTACACAAGTACTTCTGCAAGTAACAAAAACACAACAAAGTTAACGAAAAAAATTACAATAAAATGTGTACGAATAGAAAATATGAAAATATTCACATATTTAATGGTGATTGAGATAAAAAGGCAGAATTAGTACAATAATGAAGTTTTTGGCGAATGGCACTTCATTTGTCGGGGCACTATTCATTTTAATTACTTTTATTACAACTTAAATTTTCCTAATTTGTATATCAATATTCCCCTGTTTGGGGAATATTCCCCTGTTTGGGGAATTTTCCCGGGAACAAGGGAATATTCCCGGGAAATTCCCATACGGGAATATTCCCGTTCCCGGGAATATTTCCCGGCACGTCACTATAGACCGCTCATAACTCAGTCCTCGCCTGCGCGGGTGCGGGGGACGATAACGGGGCGCGGGAGTCGAAGAGCGCGATCTACCTATAGATAGCTACTTTTTGATTTCACTTGGTTATTTAGACAACTTCAGAACTTTTTGGAAACCCGTAAGTATGACACTTATAATACCAAAAATAGACATGCCAACACCTACACACAATAAGCGACTGAAATTGAAACCTTGGCCCCATTTGAACTATACTTACCAATTATCATTAGCCTGTTATAGGATAAATCCGATTTGATAAAGCTGAACAAAAAACTTACACATTCTTGATTTATATAACGTCCACAAGCGCAATTTTACCCGGCAATTTAATAACATTCTATGTCTATGTCTAGGTCTTTATTTCGTATTAATCACCCTACTCTTTAATGGACAACACTAAAGCAAACATAGGCACAGCTTTAGCTAATTATTTAGACAATACACCACCCCATCCGTAAGGCATTTTGACCCGATTCTCTATAGGATTGTAGATTTGTTATTACCCGTAGGGTCATTTCGCCGGTTAGCGACCACCAAATTTCATGTGCCGGTCGGCGACCACTTAGCTGAGTTGGTGAACTGAAATGATATTTTCTCGGCTTTTGAGTAGATTTTTATTCTAAAACACCAAATAAAATGCATGTACAAACTAATTGTCTCAATAGTCTGTAGAATTGATGTTATCTTCAATAGAAAAGACCTTCTCCTTCAGGTGGTCGCTAACCGAAGGTGGTCGCGTAACCAGCGTATTGACCCTATACAATATTTTTTAGCGAAACTTGGTGCGCATGATGGTCATCTGCATCTCGATACAATTTATGATCTAAGAAAATAAAAGAGTACTAAGATGATTTCTCATATGCATCACGCCTCGTTGAAAATAGTAATAATTGAGTGTTAGCAGATAGTTGATATGATATGATAAGCCGGCGCATATAGTGTAAAAAGAATAGATTCTAAAATGGTGGCTTGAACTATGAATGACGTAATAATTGAGTTATCTCGCTCACGAGACTGGCCGCTACGGTGTGAGCGAGATGGCCAGTGTGGCTGCCATTTTAGGATCTAGTCTTTATTGTCGCGGTGTGTAAGAGTGACTAAATTTTACACCCAAGTATTTAGACCGCTCACAGTTTTCTTTACTGAGATTGTTGATAACAGGATGATACGCTCTTACAACTTTTAAAGTCCGTAGAATGAAAAAAAATTAGCACCTCGCATAGCCCCCAAACAACGATACCTAGTAAAAGACGATTTCTCGGAGGCGTGAGGCCTTATTTTTGGAGCTCAAGTTAATTAACGCCGTCCGCGTTCGAGAAAATCTTGTGATTTCGGCCAAACCCACTGATTGTATATAATATGTAGGTATAGGGACTGTTCGTGGTGTGTTTAACTGTGATATCAGTTTAGGGTGAATGAGACGTACCAATATGGTAAGCTCATTGGACAGCCGATACGCAATCGCGCGCAGTTTGTAGCGCAGTTTCAACCGGCTCTGAGTTTTCTTCTGCATTGTGCGCAGAATAGTGTACATGTTGCCAGAATGCAACACTAGAAACATGGCCGCCAAGTAAGGCACCTGCCGAACGTTGCAAACAATAAATAAACCACAAAAATACAAGCATGTAACTGAAAAACAAATTTATTACATAACATCGAAAAGAAAAGTACAAATTAATTAATATAAAAAGCATAAGAGATTCTTTTATACAGTTAGAATTATTGTGTCTCGCAGCTTATATTATTTTATTAATTATACCAAGAATTGTCAAATTATATCAGATGAGGGTATGTATATGTTTATGATACTCTATTGATAAATTTTGTCTGTTGTATGTTAAATATACATAAAGGTTGCGTATGTTTTAAATGACAGGAGTTTCAAATGGAACTATTTTAGATCTACAACCTTTGGAATGCAGTTTCTGGAACAATACATTGTTTCACTATTTTCAATTAAAAAAATCCGGGCTTTAAAAGATTTTACGTCATCGGTCACGCTACAAATAACCAATACATTAATATCTATCAGAAATCAAGTGGTTCAAAAGTTGTAGAAGCATTGTTGTTGCCGAGGATGCAGTCATTAAATAAGCTTTGAGGTTGGACACGATGTATATTTTCATATCTTTTTACACGCGTGCCTAATATAAAAGGCGATGTAGTAGCAATACAACAAATCTATAAATAATCAAAACATTCAATGCAATGATGTAATATAAAAAGGAGGTAGATAGGTTAAGCGCTCCAAAAGTGCCACACAAACTGAGTCAATGGGGTTGGCCGGGCGAAGGTATTTGCAGATGGCGCCAGCATAGGTTTTACTTTTATTAATTTTAACTTTTTTTAATTAACTTATATCTTCGGAATTTCCTTGTTTAGAATCAAGCCGTTTAATCCAAATCCCATAGAAAAAGGCTAGTGATTAGGTAAAACCTATGATGGCGCCATCTAGTCAAACATTTGACAGTTGCCAACCCCATTGCACGAACTTCCCTGTTTCGCGTCGTCAATGGAAACGTATGCCTGTCAGATTTGGTGGCCATTTTTAAACACGGAATTTCGTATAGACAACCTATCTACCTCTTTTTTTATATTATATCATTGATTTAATAAATTATTGAGATTAACACAGTAAGTACACTAATTGAATAATTTAACTTAAATAATAAATAGTACATTAGCTTAGACTAATTTCATACAGTTACAGTTGTTTCTGACAATGAAAACGAACCATTAGTTGTAGTTTTCCACCGGTGAGGCAGCGTGAAGAGGGAAATTTCCAACTGCCGGCGATAAAAGACGTCATTTGTTTTATCGCCGGTCATACGGAACTTCCCGCCGCTCTCAATTTGGTAGGTGGTACGATACAGCACGACTACCCAGACTACTACAAGACTATGTATAGCAACATTCATTTTAAATAATTACCTACACATGCGTCTCTGTCAGTTGTTGTGACAAATTCCATCGTTTGTAGTGCTTTAGGTATTTAAATATATTTTTAGGATAGGCAAAAAGTCAATTTAGGATGAAATCAAACAAACCGTATGACTACCTGACTACCTTATGATAGTGTTGATCATGAACCCAAATATCATGAGACAGCAATTGAGACATCACTTTAAAGCCTTCATGAGGCAATAGGCTGTGTCAAACGCCGGGTCCACACTGGACGCACGCGCCTCGCCCGAGCCCAATTGCCCCGCCCGCTCCCAATTGCCTCACCCGCGCCCTATTCCCTCGGACACGCTAAAATTTGATCGAGCCGTCTTCGCGCGTACAGTTATTTCGGCAAACAGAACGGCAAACGGTCCGCATGCTCGGCCGTAAGCCTCGCCCGTGGCATGCAGTGTGGACCCGGCTAAAGAAAAAGGATGTCACTTTTATTTGAGAACCACTCTTGCCTAATCAAGCCAGTGCCATTTAAAATGTCTTCTACAACATGCGAAAAATAAATAAATCAGACATTCTATAAAATACAGTAAATACTTTTACATCATTCCATCTACATCTACAACCATAAAATCATTTGGCACGAATATATTCGGTGTTGCGAATCAGATCTGTTAAAAATAGGTACCTGCGGAACCTGTGACTGTATACTCACAACCAAATGCATTGTAATATATTCTACCATTCAAATTCACACAGTTGATGTGCGCTTTAACGTTAGCTATGATTTTTTAATTAATCTATACATAAGAGGAAAAGTTTGGCATAAAATTATTTTACGTTTGTTTTACTAATAATAATATACATGTAAGGTAAACGTCCTATAACGTGACGTTGCGCTAGTGTCTGGCATGAGCACTTTATGTCAAAGCAATACGGTTTAAAATCGAACTAACAGGATTTTTCTTCATTCGAATAGACACACTAAATAAAATAATCAACCGGACGCCGCCGTCGACACGGCCCCTCGGCAGCCTCGCGTATTGTGACGTCACACACTGTTTGAGATTTCTCTCTCTAACAAGCAATAGTAAAATGGTTGTAGCTTCGTAATTCTTTGAATGGGATTTTCATCGCTAGGTATATGCTACCAGTACAACGTCGAGTACTGGGACGTTTACTTATTCAAGTCTTATTGTAGGCGTGTAATTAGAAACTAAGTTAACCATTTAGTTGCAGCTAAAAATAAATGCGATGCATTACAATAGGAGGTTCAACTACACTAAGCCTATTATCAAGCCCCTATTTAGTCCACCATCTTGACAACGATAATTCAACTTACATTATAGTTTGTTTCAGTTACAATTACAAAAATTCACCTAACGTGGTATTTTACAACTTCTTTTGTTGCTAAAGTATCTACACGTGCCACAGTTCGGTAGAGTAGGGCAGACACTAGCTACTCCAGTGAGTAGCTACTATCTGCTCTATTATTAGAACCCTACTTGAAGATAACAATTAAACAATAGATGTCGGTAATTGTTGGTTTTAAGTAATTTTCGTCCTCTATAAAAAAACTTTCACCATCAATTTTACATATTCACCGGTCTTAAATGGACTATTACACCGCTTCGGTCGCCTAAAGTACGATTCAAACCGACAGAGTCGGGCCGGGGCGCATTCTATTACATTCAAAGGAATATGAACCGTATAAACAGTAATTACATTTCATATTTGAATGCATCGTGCATCCACTGCGGGGCGGCAGCTACCGCCGCGGTCGGTGCGGATTGTAATCAAATATGAATTGCATCTGCTATATAGACGGTTCAAATTCCTTTGCATGTAAAAGAATGCGCTCCGGCCCGGCCCGTTCGGTGAGAATCGTAGATAAGGCGGTCGCCGAACTTGTTTCAAACGACTTCGGCCAACGCCTGCTTCATATTCCGCGACCACATACAGAGTCGATTGCAACCGGTTAACGAATACGACGGACTACCGTCGCTTTTGCACTGTTGCGGTCGCCGCATGCAAAGTGCGACTTGACATTGTTTAAGTTGGCCGAATGTTAATAAAGCAGTCCATTTAAAAAGCAACTCTACAGTGCTAGATAGAAGATTCCAATTTCAATGACAGTGTTATAAAAAGTCTGCCACATTAATAATCTCAACCATAATCGACGAATGTAGTTGCCGCTTGTCGATTACACCTATATACGTCGAATTGTCGTTGTCAAGTGACAATTGTCGAATTGGTGAAAAGGTGGCCCGGAATCATTCGCTTATAAATGAAATGACGATATTCAATTACTAAATATACAGAAAAATGAGAAGGCATGCCTTGTGTAATTTGGGGACTAGACAGGTTACTTATTCAATGCAATTAATGCTGATAACTAAAATGCTTTTCGATTTAGGCCTTGTCGGCAAACAGTTAGAGAGACTCGAAAGCAAAGATATGTTCGGATTATTACAAAATTAAAAGCCTTTAAAACCTCCATCCATCGAACGCGGGGCGTTAGCGGCGAGAGGCGATAGCAGTGCGGTTGAACGGGCGTGTCGGGCGTTCAAGAGGTCGTACAAACATTTACGTTTTCTAACCAATTCAATAAGTTTGTCATTGACGTCCATTTTGTCGAAGAATACACACAACACCCACCCGTTAACTGGCCTAGTCGGCGCTGCTTTGATTGCACGAATCATAACCAGTGTCAGAAGTGTAGATCAATGCTTTACAACTCGCGCGGCGCATTCGACCCGCGTTCGCGCCGCAACCCGTTTCCTCCACAAACGGGTTTAGTAGGACTTTAAGGTGGTTCGATTTCCATACAAAACGTTATTTGACATTCGCAGGCTAACGGCGTGATTTTCTAAGAAACTTATGTGACGAACTTTCATAAATTGGCTTTCCATTTGTGCGAAATTTCCTTGAATAAACTTTTATAAACTAGAATAATTTGAGAAAAATTGTTTCCCAAAGTATGCAGTCACAAACTAATATCTCAAATTATTCTAGTTTACACAAGTTTATTCAAGGAAAGGGGAAATTTCGCGCAAATGGAAAGTCAATTTATAGTTAGTAAGGTTGTACATAAGTGTTTTAAAAAATCACGCTGTTGGCCTCCGAATATCATCGAACCACCTTAAGGATACTTTGTTACCGGTACAGTAGATAGTATAACCCTATACGTGGCGGTATATCTTTAGATGCATCCATTTTTTTTTTGCCAGATTTTTTACTCTTTACAGCGTGACCATCGGTCTTTTCCTCTGTCAAATGTAGGATTAAATAGTAGAATGTAACCTCACATAGATGTTCAAAAAGTTTCAAAGCGTGGTTGATGTAAGTAATACGTATAAAGTTATAATTGTCAAATACGTATAAGGTTCTGATATGTAAGGGTTAACCATACCGAGTCCCTCTAACTGTTACCAGACATTTACTAGCTAAACAGATCGTAAGTCAAAAATAACTACTTATATAATAAACTACAATCACAAAATATATTACAATTATACATCCATTTAAACATTGTCTATTATATACGTATTGGTGATAATCAGGGATCGTATAATTGTATAGATAATTCCTACACTTTGGCGGCGGCGTTGAAGTTGAGTTATTTGGAGGCGGGCTCAAATTCCCGGGATTTCTAAATAATAATACCTAATAATACTCAATTTATTCATATTACTGTGGCTACTTTTTGCATTAAACACATACATATGTGCCTCGTTACATATTCTGAATAACAAATGTTTAGCTTACAGAATATTCAAAAATAGCCATTACCTAAACATATTCTCGTGACGTTTAGTACAATCCCGGAACTAATCTTATTAATATATTGCTTGAATCCATACTTGCTTGACGTTTTCCGAGAATATGCCAACTTTAGGAATTTATCTTTCCAATTCTCAGATCCCTGTTGATAATGATATCCTACTTATCTATTTGTGAATCTTGTTCCTATTAAACTCTTTTCGGGAGGCCCGCAACGCTAGTTGAGAAAGTCAAAACCTGTAATGCCTGTTTCGCATGATCTTTCAATACCCTATTCTGGAACAGTTTATTGCAATTAAGTACGTCAATTAATGATTTTAATTTTCATATTTTGTTACTATTATATTAGTAGTTTTTTATACAATGCTTTGAGATTCTTTAATATAAGTACAGTATGAAGTTATAAACCTTAATTTTTTAAAATAAAGTTTATATAAACATATTAAATAAAGAAAAATTAAATGCATGCTTGAATATTCCACTTGTTTGATAGCAACAAGAATCTAATTATTGTGAAATAAATGTATTCAAGTAAATTAATGATTTGATCGTCTCGAAGTTGTTGGAAGTATACGACTATTGACTGTTTACGCGGTCAAAAGAAATTGCCAATATCTTCTACTCGTACATACACTACCCGACTATAATAACCGTCATCCCGGTACAATAAACGTTAATGATGACATAAATTGTAATGGGATGACCACTCTCAAATATTATAGATAAGGACATTTTCACTTTAAACTATTAAGATCATGTAAATCAAACAACAGTAAGTATTTCTCAGAATGGCAACGTTACATTAGCGCTGCGGACTGCCGGAACGATTCACATAAAGATCTTGGCGGACACAACTACTACAAATTGTCTATTCACCTTGCCACTCAAATAAGTATAGTCGGATTACTCGACACGTTTGCCTTATGAGGGTGGCATTGCTCACTTGCTACAGAAGACAGGCGCTGCTGAATGCTCAGCTCACTCGGGCTCTACCTGCTCGTTGAGTTTCTGCGGGATCACCCGGAGCATGGTCGCGATGTTGCCGACGCCCGTCAGCAGGAACGACATACTTAATGCTGGGACCTGTTGTCGATTCGTTGCACGGAAATATGCTTTATATTTGGGACAGTTAGGTTTAGTTTTGCATGTAATATAAACGACCGACGTGTCATGCAGAAGTTCGACTTTTAATTGCAGTGGTATGAAGTTAGTCGCAATTACAGTACTGACTAGGCACACCGCGGCCATCTGTTGCCATTGTAATTGCGACTGAAAGTTCATAACATTAAGACACAGTTTTGTAAAACCGGTTAGACCTTATGCTTGATCAAATATTAGTAACTCAGTCAGCGAACGAAAAACACTAGAATTTCTAACCAAACACGTGCCCAAAATCGGGTACGCGCATGTTCGAGCTAAACGGCTGCCTGGCATCGTTTTGACACCCCGCCCCCATCCCCGCTTAAGGTCCGCAGTAAGCTCGATTCTCCATACAAACGTAGTTACGCTCTCATTTTAAAACTACGTGTTGGATTGTAACGAAACTTTGCATGTTCAATGAAATGAGGTATATCTATGTCTGCAATTAGTTTACGTAGCTTCAGCTACCATAGTAAAAAAAATACAGCGATTTTAAGTTTTTCATACAAAACTAGTTTTTGCTGTATTTACTTTGCTTTATAAATTGGAACCATATAATCTAATTACAGACATAGATATACCTCATGTCATTGTATATGCAAAGTTTCATCACAATCCAACACGTAGTTTTAAAATGAGAGCGTAACTACGTTTGTATGGGAAGGTGAAATTCGGCCGAGCTTACTGCGGCCTCTTAACGGCAATGGCACCAATTCTGTGGGCCCATTTTGCGTTTTTCGTTCGCTGAACTCAGTAGATTTATTGACATTACGTCCCGAATAAAGATCACCAAAAACACTGTCGTCAATAATTCACAAAGTGGAGCCAAAATTGGTCTAGCACTTTTGAACCTTAGTCTACAAAAAATTTGGTAAGGTGGTAGTCCAACTTCTTCCTTCCTCTTTGCCTCCAAAGTAGCCAAATATATCGTAACACATCCTTACTCGTATAAAAACCTGTACCGAAATATTTGGCTGGTTTGGGTGCTACTAACTATATTATGCTGACTGTACTAACATTCAGGCCCGATTTTTCAATTCCCAGATAAAAACTATCTGTCAGATTAATGTTAGCTCTGTCCTTTTCTTTCATATGACTAAAGAAAAAGATGGTGATAATTTTAGCTGACGGATAACTTTATCTAGAGACTGAAATCGCCCTTAGCCGCTAGGCTATCGGACGAATAAAACGAATGCTTACCTGCCAAGTGGCATCCGGATGGTAGCTGAGCTGATACAGCGTATAGGCGATGTACAACTGGAACATGTAGCCACCGAACAGGAAAGGTAACAAGTAGGACAGCCCGCGCCACATCCACGAGTGGAAGCCTTCGATCGTGATGTCCATGTTGTGACGGGCTCCGAGCGCCTTGAGACGGTAGAGGACGCCGCTTTGGTAACGGAACTGCATGTATTGGACTACACCTGAAATTATATAAATGACACACTTAGCTCAGATCATCAGAGTAAAATTCAACTCAAATGATTATGTTTTACATGTATTGGTCAGCTTTACTGTGCTTCATGCGACCGTGCCATTTCAGGGCCCACGCCCGCAACTAGCTATAATTGACGCCGTATATAGATTCAAAAAAAATAACCTTAAAATGCCAATAAAATGAAGAAAAAAAAAACCGACACTGGCAAACTTGCACTCTTCCAAATGATGGAAGTAGCTAGTTTTTGGAATCGGCGTCAAGTATAGGTTCGCCATCGCCGACCACGGCGTGGATAGCTATATATACAATATATTAGAATACCAAGTGTGCTAAAGTAATAACATCAGTTTCACTGATACTTGTGAACTATGAAGGTGACTTATTTAAGAGAAAAGTATTTCTTTGAATGACGTTGTCCCTACTTGAAACTGCCTGCAGTTTAAATATTTCAAACATGCAAAGGATTCAGGATAAAAACGTTTTTACTAGAAATTCTAACATTCCGATATTAGTCGGAAACAAAGCGACTTTTTCCAGCGATAAAAACGCTATACTGTATAGAAGCAAGTGTTCGTGAAACGCGAGTTTGAATCGCTGCAAAAAGACGCCATGTGTAACCGCTGTTAATATGAAGGAAATTACCACTTAAGTCTACTTGGAAGTGACCATAGAGGTCTCGGTTTCGAATGAGGGGGGATAAGGGCATTTATTTGTGTCATCACATATTTGAACCCGGGCTCGAATATTTGGTCCAGAGTCATGGATGTTTTTTTATGTATTGAAGTATTTAATTATTTACATAAATCTATATACGCAAATACAACGCAGTCTAGTACTCAGCTCACTAGTACAAACTTCGCTTAGTTTGGGAGTAGGTCGGTTTGTGTAAGATTGTCAGCATACATTTTTTATTTATTTAAATATGACAAGCCCCAACTCACTGATATACGCGATGAACCACATGAACGTATGCCTGAATTCGCTCCAGGGCTCGTTCTGGGGCCAGATGAGCAGTATCCCCGCGACCACCGTGGAGATGAAGTGGTGGAGCCGCCACCACCCCTTGATCCTCGAGCCGTTGACCTTGAGGATGCTCTCGCGGATGGTCAGCGTGCAGTAGTACCACACCAGCAGGAATATCAGGATCAGTTGGAGCGGCCTGTGCAAGTTACAAAAATATAGTAATGTTTCATTAAAAAAAAACCGGCTAAGTGCGAGTCGGACTCGCGCACCGAGGGTTCCGTACAAACCGTAGGTATTACATACCTGAGTATTTGATATGAATTTCAATTCATGAGGGAAGGGGTAGTTAGTGACTTTAAAATTATTAAAAATGTTTGTATATGTTATATGATTTAAGTAACTAAAAATTTACGGTTTTCGGAATTTTTCCTTTATCTGTGCTATAAGACGTTGCTTCGTACCAAATTTCAAGATTCTGAGTTCACGGGAAGTACCCTGTAGGTTTTGCTTCCCTTGCGAGTTTCGAAAATTTGCGGCATAAACGGCTGTATCTTTTGATTGCGTTCGCTTAGAAGTTTGATTTTTTCACACCACCAAGGGCCAGTATACGTGAGTATTTGGTATAAATTTTTGCTTGATACCTCCAGGTGTTCCTGAGAAAAAGGGTCTTGACAGACGGACGGACGGACCACAAAGTGATCTTATAAGGGTTCCGTTTTTCCTTTTGAGGTACGGAACCCTAAAAATATGTAATGATACGTTTGTAAGCTATCGACCAAATCGCTACCTATAATTGTCTTAAGGACCGACCACACCGGTGCTCGAAATACGCTGACGCACGCGTGTACGCAGCGTTACGCACCGGTGTGATCCCTATCTTAAAGCGCAGGACACATTAATTAGTCGTGTTGTGTTGTAACGCATCAGAACAGTATCGGTTTCATAAATTTGATATGGTTGCGTTCACATTTCTCTGACGACGATGGCATCAGACAAATGTGAACGCAACCATATTAAATGTATGAAACTGATACCGTTTGTGATGCGTCACAACACAACACGACAGACAAATGTGAATGCGGCTTAAGAGGTCGACCCCGTTTACTCCGTATATTGGTATATTTGTTTAACACTTTCGACACCAGGCAAAATTTCGAACAATACCCCAGAAACCGCCAGTACTCGCTAGTCGGGCAACGACGTGCAACTCAATGCCGCACGCCACGAACCCGCTAGTCGGGCAAGCGGCGGACGCTCAGGGCTGTGTTAACGTAACCAACTAATAAGAATTTTTATTTTAATCCCATTAGGTAAAGTAAATAAAAATACAAAGTGAAGTAATAAAATATAATAATCATCTGTGCCAACTTTTCGACCACATAAGTACATAATAATCAGAAGACTTACAAATTTTCCTGTTAGTGGCAGTGGCAGCCCTGAGGTATCGAAGATGCAATGCTTGCCCGCCTGTCGGGCACTTTGGCGTCGCGTGTAGGTTTATAGCTCTTGCCCGACTACCGGGTATGCCGGTATCTGAGTAAAGTTTACGAGTGCCCGAGTGTCGGGTACGCGGTGTCGAATGTGTTAACACTTTGATGGACACTATTTCAGACACAATAGAATTCAATGCATTAATCTATAATTTATTACAATAATTTGATAGTTCATATTATCCGTTTAGCAATACTACGTTATCAATTTTAACAAGAGTTTACAACTCTATTGATCCGAATACACCTCAATCACAGTGTATAGCGATATCTTTGTCTCAATAAAAATGTTTATGGTTTTCATAATGGACAAAATGGAAATACTCAAAGAAATAATGGAGTAGGGGCAACAGTTGCATGTGTTTCGCGTGAATGTTATCTTCAAATAATCCATTTGTTAAAATGAAATGCACTTATCAAAAAAGGTATGATGCCTTAAAACGGCGATAAAAAACAGCGTATTTGTCTCATTTATTAGTTTCTATAATACTTGACGATAACAAAAGGACTGTCCATGATTTATTGAGTTGAACATCTGTACACGCCCGTACCTACTGATCAAGTATGAGAAAATCGTCGTAAATCGTGTTGGTCATATTACAAAATAAATATGAACAGAAGCTACTAAAACGTTTTATTATAGGGCTTAAATTAGGTGTCAAGAAGTATAATCTTATTATACATATGTCCTATATCTCCTATACTTGGAAACAAACATTTTATCGTGTTAATGTTAATCGGTCAACTCGGTCAAATCCGCAAATATGGCAGTGCATTTTTAGGATTTCCCTGTCTCATGAAAATCACTACACCAGTATTTCGATAAATTCGGCAAGAGAGTCATACTTGAGATTATTTGAGTTGGCCGAAGTGCTTCAAAGTAGTTCATTCAAAAAGCAACATTACCGCCCAAGGTCGAAGATTCCTATTCCAATGACAGTTTTATAAAAAGTCGGCCGTAATCTTAACCACACTAGTATGATGGTCGCTTACCTGAAGTCGATATACAGATTTATGACAGCAAAGACAAAGGCGATGACACTGAGAATGAGTTTAAACTTTTCATACTCGTCTTTGTACTTGAACCTGAAAGCAATAAGAAAAAAACGTTACGTTCAATTTAAAAAACGAAGGCTGACAATTATGGAACAATATAGCAAATAACAGGCTACACCTCTTAACAAAACAAATTATTTTATTGAATAATGTTGTTCTCTGTATCAAGTCGTTTAAATAACAAGTTCTTAAACAATGGTTAATAGGTCGCTAGCTGATTCTTTGGTCTTTATTACTCATAGTTATAATCGGCCAACACGTGTGCTCTATGACTATGAAACAAAGAACTACTTTAATGACAAAGTCAAACAAGAGCGAGTAGGATATTACTGAACTTCATCTCAGGCTCTGTCGCCGCTTACCATCAGGTGAGACCAGGGTCAATCACAGAACAGACAATTATTTATTTAAAAAGTTTCCACTGCCATCTAAACTAACCCTACAGCCATAGAACTCAGAAACATTGTTTAATACTTTCATGCTTTTACTTTTTAGAAATGCATTTATGTAACTTTACCCCAACACTGGGCCAGCGTGGGAGTATTCCCTTCCCGCTAATCAAGGAGAAGGTCCTTGCGCCCAGCAGTGGGACTTATATATTATATAGGCCGATGATGATGACTTTTAAAGCAGCATTCCTTGTGTGTTAATTTGTTTTTTTTTACAGGGTTGCCTCCGAGGAAAGGTATTCTAATAAACATGTTATTATTTAATCTAAATACTTAATTGTTACTTGTTTTGGGTCAAAGTCCAAAAATCCATGGGGTTGTTGGGTTTGGTTCAAATCACAGGAAGGGCAAATATTTGTGTGATGATACTAATGAGGATGAACGTTTAAGATGTCTTGAATGTTTTCTATGCTATCTGTTAAATAATGTCAAATAGGGCTCAAAGTCACCCAAAGAGCAATGGAGAGGGCTATGGTCGGAGTTTCTCTGTGTGATCGCATTAGAAATGATGATGGGTGGCGCAGAACTGGTCATTATGTTGCTCTTTGGGGGAGGCCTATGTCCAGCTGTGGATATCTTCCGGCTGATATGATGACGATAATGACGATGAAATATATCGTCATCTAGTACCCATAACACAAGCATTATGTTTCGTTCTGTGAATATCGTCCCCTTTTTCTTTACGTTGGGGAAATGCCTTTACGCATCCCGCCCGCCACGGGGGAGGGGGGAGGCAGGGTGGGTATGACGGACTAAGGGTGAGTTGCACCAAAGCGTCTGTAATCGTAAGCGGTGTTCGTTAAAATCGGAATGTATGGAACGTTTGTCAAGTTTTTATGGACTGACAGCTGTCAGCGCCATATTTAACGTTGATCGGTCTGTAATCGTAAGTCGGTGCAACCCGCCCTAATCGCGGCAGAAGCCTTGGACTACCTGGACTACCGTCTAAAAACCCAACGAGTACCAGCTCCGTCTTAAGGGAGGGGCGCCGCGGGATCGCTTTCCGCATTCCACCGCGTGCGTCCCGAAGTGAAAACCGTCACCTAATATTTACTCACTTGTCATTTTTATTAAGAATAGACACATTGACGTTGCCCAGTATGATCCTCAGATACAGACTGTTCTGTTTGGGCAGCGTGGCCTCAATCTCATGCAGCATCGCTTTCCTCTTCATCACCTCCTTCTCCAGGGTTGCCACACGCTCATCTTTTGTTACACCCTTCTTTTCCAACCTGTAGGTTAATCATTCAAATGGTTATCATACTTATAGTATTACCTATTTATTTAAAATGTATGACGGATGGATCATGGATGAAACAGTAGGGAACGGAGAACCTTGGATAATTGTCTCCAACCACAGTTACTTATTTACTTAACTTACTGCTATGGAAGGTATAAAGAAAAGGGGGGGGGGGGCTCTGATAAAGTAAACCTTAACTAACAAGTATTCATTTTTGTCAGGCTACAATCCTGAGATCAATGAGTATGGATATTTGTAAAAAAATTGGTCCCAGTTATATCACAGCAACCCAACCATGATAAAGATAGCTTAGTAAATACTTTGAAGACTTTCTTCAAGTGGACATACTAACATAAGTTGTTGACTGTATCACACCATATTGGTGTATAATGTATAAATCCATCTCATAATATTTTCTACATTATGGTACATTTTAAAAATATATTCTGAAGATTACATTGGTTTTTAAGGGCATCAAATATAATGACCACCAAAAAATGCTTTGATACCCTAAGATCTTTTACCAAAAAAATATACTGAACACCAAAAATAATAAATCTACCATTACAATAGTACTAGCTG
Organism: Epinotia demarniana; assembly: GCA_945867215.1. NCBI lineage: Eukaryota > Metazoa > Arthropoda > Insecta > Lepidoptera > Tortricidae > Epinotia > Epinotia demarniana. The sequence goes on from OX244271.1 coordinate 8,710,728, forward strand.
TTTTAATAAAAAGTGCACATTTAATTTTATTCGAACACCAAATTTACTAAATGATCACCAAATCTTTGCGACCATATTAATACAATACTTCTACCTAAATAACCCACTATGATTGCCATAAAATATATGAGTATTACCAAATAAAGTATAATGATGCCAAAACAAGTGATACCAAAACCCGAATCAGCACACCCTACTTCCACGTGGACTTGTCTGTCCTACCCCTAGAGTGTATATGTCGTCGGCCGATCGTAAAATCCGCCAGATCACGAAATTCCTAGGCATATCGTGAAACGCCGCCATTTCATGATATGCCTAAAAGTTGGCCAGGCTTATCACGATGTGCCTGATAAACAATACGGCAGATCGATTAGAGCAAAGCATTTGTCGATATTCCTAGCTCTATACCGGGCACAATGTAAAATAGTTTCTTTCTTGGCCAGAGGTGGCGCTGCGTATGCGATGGCGGCCGTGTTTATTGGGAGCCAATAATCAGGGCGGACAAAAATGGCTTGTCATGAGCGAACGTTGTCTTAGGTCGGTTAGGTTAGGGTTCACTTGTGCCCCTCAGACCAGAAATAGACACCCCGCGCAGCGGGGTGGCGTCTACTCGCTGGAGATTATCAGTAGAGAGCGAAGCGTAGGTCTGAGTCCTAGAAACGAAAGCGGGGATCCGTCGAAGTTAGGAAATTATTTTACTATTTTTAATTTAGCAATGATTTATTACGATATCATTTTCTTTAATAGGATAGTAAGATGTTATAATTTGGGTTATGTTTTCATATTAAAAGGAGATACAATTTTGGTGATCACTTACTATTTTTGGGTTAGCAATTTGGGTTATTATTTTACATTAATAGGAGATAAAAATTTGGTGATCACTTGACTATTTTTAGATTAGCAATGATTTATTTGGATAGCATTTTCTTTAATAGGGTAGTAAGATGTTATAATTTGGGTTACTATTTCATATTAAAATGGAGATACAATTTTGGTGATCATTTAGTATTTTTGGCAGTAAAAAGTATTTTTTTGGCGTTATATTTTAGTATATCTGGTGGTCCGTTAAACATATGCCGTTTTTAAGTGTCATTGAGTTGTAGTTTGGTATAGCTAATTTTAAAGGAACATATCTATTACTTGATGTATAATTTATCCAGAGCCTCCATAGGACACAAATAAGCCCACCTTATCACTGATGGCTGATTATCATTTAATACCGGACTTTGTAATCAGAAGAGATTAAGACTATCTTATGTAAACTGTTTATTTTATATGTTTATAGAAGCCCTTTCACAGTTCGAGAAAACTGATTTCTTTCTAAGAACAAAGGAGGGATCTAAGTATATTACGTACAGCAAATTAAATACTGTTTTTTTTACTGTTAAGTACTGGAGATTTAATGTTTGGTGAAAGAACTAATGTTTGAAAATGATAAAATGAATTTGACACAGTTGCTAAAATTCACAACTACAATTGAATGGGTGTGTAATGTTTCATATAAAAACCAATTGCATATTTACATTTTACATAACAACAAATAGCATAATTGGGCAAAATGTTAATAACCAAATGAATAAGAACTATACTCATAATTTCATCGATGATAAATAAAAAAATATATAATTTTCAATTGGATACTAAACAAACGCTACAATGGGCATTCTGTATAATATTTCATGCTCATAATCTATCAAAATTCCGATTTTCAATGCAGTGAACAATAAAAAGTCAGATTGAATAACAATCCAAAATATTATGTATATTGGCAGGCACCCCAATTGACTGTTTATCTGTTAGCAAATTATATGCATAATGATTGCTTGAAAAATTAACTACAAAATTATCTTTTCCCCATAATACACCTAATATGGATAGTGAACAGGGAGGATTAGAGTACTGATAACAAATGACTAATATTAGTATCAAAAAGACCAGCATGGCTATCACAAGAAGGCGCGCGAGCTCTCTCGATTATTCTCGCACTATACCTCTCTTTCTAATTTTTCTAATAAGAGAGAGGCGGATAGTGCAAGAAGAACCGAGAGAGCTTGATGTTGATTTTCGCAAGTTATTTTAATAATTAAATGTCAAATACCCCATTTTGAATGGAGTGTTGTGGGTGATATGATAGGCTAGCAACCTGTCACTGCAATCTTACATTTTCTCTATTGGCCACTATTGTTTAGAGTAGCACTGGAATTTAAATTACACACCCTACCTACCCCTCCTGTTAATACAATGTGAAACAGAATGTACATTCATTAATTTAAACTTTTTATATCTGTCTTATTTGTTGTGCATCATTCAATTTAGGAACAAAATAAATTCAACTATGCTCTCTAAATAGATTCATTTTTTTTGTATTTTTGGATTGGTTTGTTGCCACAAGGTTAACTAAGTACATGTGACAAAGGTTATTTGTGTTGCATAAATCTTCAAGAGGTAAAATTGTATATTTGATAGGAATGTGCAATAAATATAAGGGCTAAATATAACACTAAAGTACATGTTCCAGATTATGGATAAATTTTACTATCATATCATAATATATTTACCATACCTACATGGCACACATTATGTTAGTAATCTCATTATAGCAATTCAATATCATTATTGACAATAGATCTGACCTTTTGAGTGCTCCCGTGATAACGGTCATGCGATATCTCTGGTGGTTCAGCTCCTTCATGCATGTTGCTTGCAGTTCACCCACTTCCTCTAATATTGTCACATAATCTTTATTGATAGTCTGAAAAGACAAAGATACCACTAAAGTTGGCTATGGAATGAAAACCCATAAAATCAAGAGTTTCATTGTGATTTACAAAGTATTCAATTAGCTACTTGATTTATAACGTCTTATATTGTGTTATTACTGTATCGTAATTTTAAAACCAAGGTCAAGACAATTTGTAAATATAGGTACCTACCTACAAAGTATGACAATAGGGCAACAAGTTTTAACCTAAGTTTCCTGATAACCACTTCTTCCGGATCTTTATGATATTATGCACATGGTGTTTATGCAGGTCTTGGTATATTTACCTCTTATTCAAATATATACGGTATCAAAAAACAGCCGTTTAAATACACTTGCCTGTTAAGTATATCCGTTTAAGATGGTAATCTACAATATACGGGACCAATCGTATATAAAAGTATAATGTAAATAACATAACGCGCCGACAGAAATCAACATGTTCCCACAGTTAAATGTAATTGCGTTGAAAAATGAAGAGCTGGTCAAACATCCGGAGGCAGTATGCTCTACGGCTATGTTTTCGTATTTTAAATGTGAATACACGTACCTCTAACCGCTTGTAATCCGTAGCTAAGTCCTCCCATTCCTTCAAACACTCTTCTACATCCATGATTACACTGTTCAAAGAGACTAGGTAATTGATTATTCACATACAATTCAAGAAATTCCCGTCAAGCGTTCTATTCCAACCGCTGATCGAATGAAAATTGAAAATCACACCACACTCACAGATTACTATTGTAATATTAACGCTTTTTGACGTTTAAATGACATTATTGAATTTGTCTATGGTATAAAAATAGTGCTGTGCCGTGTGCCCTTAAATCGGAAACGTTTATCAGCACTATCGCACTATCCGTCTTTCCCTTATTAGAAAACTTAGAAAGAGAGCTATATAGTGCGAGGAAAATCGAGAGAGCTCGCGCGCCGTTGTGATATGATGCTGATGGCCTACCACGAAACGAAAACGAACTTCGTTCGTGTATCTCAATCTCCATCGCACTTGCTTGTTCGAGCGAGAAAGACGGAGATACACGAACGAAGTTCGTTTTCGTTTCGCGAATTTTATATTAATATTAGTCATTCGTTATCAGTACTATACTCACTGTTCACTATCCATATTAGGTGTATTATGGGGAAAACGATAATTTTGTAGTTCAATTGGGGTGCCATTCAGCCATCTGCTGGGCAACATCACATCCTAAATCAGCTGTTTTCGCTTCAATATGTCTTTCTCGAAAGGTTTACTTAAAGCTCTTTACGAATATTTTCGACGGAAAATGTTATTTACGGGAAAGCTTACAGAAGACTCAATTATCCAATCCAAAAAAATAAGAAGGAATCTTGTTCTCCCTCTGGCACATCCTCGCATCTCGCGATGTATCTATATTTCTATTATGAAATGAATTAGAAACCTTCGCTGCATTCAGAGCACCGCGTTTCCTAGGTACATACAATATAACATTGGGGTCTAAGTAAAAAAAGTGGCAAGGCAACATTCGTTTTGATCATTCAGCTGTTTCGACGTAATACCGTACAGTCAGCGTCATATAGTTGTTAGCAGCCAAGGTAGTCAAAATATTTCGGTACACGTCTTTATTATTGAGAGAATAAGGGTGTGTTACGAAATATTTGGCTACTCTGGCTGCTACTAACTATATGACGTTGATTGTACATTGTTTGGCGTAACGCTTCTAGCCGCAATCAGGGACCCGCCCGCGCCCGGTATCCCCTTCGAGGGTTTTTCGTAATGCTTTGCTTACCAAAGCCGATGCTCCTCAAAACCCATTCATTTGGCTATTAAAGCGCTCCAATACGGTATCCCTTTCAAAGGGTTTGCTTACCAAAGCCGATGCTCCTCAATACCCATTAATTTGGCTTTTATAGCACAATGAATGGGTATGGGTATTCAACACGAGGAAGCGCTTCAAACCTTTAAAAGGCGCTTAAAAAAGTCTTTCGAAAGGGTTTTTCTATCAGTAGCGGTAGCGCCCCGTAAGGGAAACCCCTTCATACGGCACGGCTAAGTGAGTTTTCAATCAATAAAGGACAGCAAGTGATTTGGGCTATGGGGCTATTAAACGAACGACTAACCCGTTCAAAGGCTTTTTTCTGGGAAGGGGTGGGCTGGTCCCTGGCCGCAATATAGTGCTTATAATGTAATATAGGCTAACATAAGCAATGAGACGACAGTTTATAATTTAATTGTTTTATTTACACAATATTTCAACCAAATTCTATTACAATTTTGGTAATTATTTTCTATTTATAAATTTAGACAAAATACAGGATTACTGAGTAAATACAAAATTCTCTTGTGGTAAATTGTATTTAGCGTACCTACTTCAGTAGTCTTTAGGTATCTGAGAATTTTGCATAATTATAATTGGTATACATATTTTATTTTCTTACGGTAAGCATTTATAATAATTATATTCATGTGAGTGCAGATATTTTACTTGATAAATTGTACATAAATGTAGTTTGCAAGCTTCAAATCAATTAAGATGCTAACACCATGTTAAGATTTCACATTGAGTAAGCGAATGGCTACGATATATATGTACCATTATAGCTAACCACAGGCGCTGTACTGTACACCCTCGCATGCTAATATAATCTCAATGCTTAAGTATATTTGGGTCTTTAGTCGGTGACCCAGCAGTTAACAATGCGACCACTCAGTGCTCAGTTTTGGGATAAACTGTATAGTAGGGTACATCCCATTGCCCCACCACTGAAGGTAAAACAGTAAAGTACGAATATCGCAGTTCCGAAAAACAACAGGACATGCCCGAAATCACTGTGAAGTCTTGATCGCGACAAGGATTGAAATGCCGCTTTCTGAGAGAGTTAGGTTTCGCAAGAACAGTTACTAAGATATCCGCCCCAGGCAATGTACATGTGAACCCATAGGCGTCAACACGGTTAAGCGTCTAAAAGTATGACTATACTCACCTACAACTACTACTAATTCCTAGTCGAAATATCGGGTATCCAAACCCATTGAAATCCACAAAATAGCAATAAATAACTACAACATAGATCTCATCAAATATTATCTTTGCATCTAGCTACCTCAATCAGATTGAAATGATAATACGAATTACTAATGGATATCACACACTTTAACGTTGTAGATTGATGAATATTATGGGTGTTCGTCTAATAGTAACGCGTCGATGTAAGCGATTGCATAGTTTTGAACTAAGTTGTCATCTAGCAAATCTGCGTAAAAAACTTAGAGACAGCGTATTAACACTGAGGATTTATTAATCATTAATAATAAATAATTAAAACTTTAAAATATAACACTCTAACTTATAGTTAAAGTTTTGAATTGCCAAAACCTAAAATAAGTCCCTATGAAACTAGCGCCCACAAACACCCAACGAAACACTTGAATGAATGAAGTTTGAAGTCTCCGGAGACTTCCATTAATGCTGTTGGCACTGGCGGCCAACACGCACAATGAGAGTGTGTCGAGCGGAGACTGAAGCGTATGTACAGAGGCGAAGGGCGCCGCTCGCATGCAACCAACCATCCCAGACGATTGTCATGAATAATCAACAATATCAAAAATTTTGTAAACTAAATTACCATAAAACAAATCAAGGTACAAATATTTTCTCTAGATCGGACACGTAAGAAATCAGTTAACTATTAATACCAAATAAAATCTATATCTAAACAATCTTATGAATAAACCATAACTATAAAATAAAACGTAGAATAATGAAATGTTAAATTATAACACAGCTTTTACTCCTCACTCCGTCGTTCCCGCCGGCCGCGAGACCAATGCTACATCGATATGTTCAAAGTACAACATGGATTTCTGCTTATCACTTGGGAGATATACCGAATTTACTTACAACTACTATGAGCCATTATAATTTAATGGAATGTGAGAATCCAAAGTTTTACAGTAAAGAGGATCTGATAAAGACGTTAGAAGGAGACATAGCATCGTCAAGCACTCGAGAACGGACCACAATGAGCCGAAGGAAGAAACACTATCAATAAATTATCAAAACTATTTCTTCGTTCTAAAATGATTTAACCTTTAAAATCGCAATACACTTTGCTCTCATTGCGGCTATCTAATGTGAAAAATAATGATAAAGATACCATCGGTGAGTTTAAGTTACTAAAATGGCAACGCTCTTAGCGACACTCCCAGACTTTGACGGTCTGGTCGACGCTGCCCGATATCACGTATGGCAAGCTCCTGTGAAAATCTGAAACCAAACAAAATGTCCATTAGTGCTATACCATTGAAAATCAAAACAAGACTGACAAACTGAAAAGGGCTGGGAATATAGATTTCTATAAATCTGGTGTTCGAGTATGGTATTTTGTAATAATAATAACTAATCATCATACAGTTTGGTTTGGTTTATCAGCCATTTCTGTCATTAAACAATGTGATTTTCTAGCACTCTCCTGGACTGACAGCAAGCTTTTGAAGTGGATACTTCTTTGCTCGCGTTCTTGTATAGGGGTACAATTTAAAATGTATCACGTGACTTCCGGTATAACTTTTTGTAAAGAAGCCTTATCTGATACCAAATAATTGTTTGTTACATGTTTTAATCCTTCTTCATTTGCCATTAGCTGTTAATCACAAAATGTTACTTAGTTTATGTGGCGGACATGAAAATAATGCTGAAATGACCGCCATTTTCAATGTATCGCGAGTCATATGAGCTACGTCAGTCAATGTTGCCATATATACCGTTTTATCTGTACTTATACAGATTTTAGTGAATTAATTCAGATATATATTTTACGGGTACACCATAATAGCAGATTCCTTTAAATAATCAACACATTGAATTTAACAATAGCACACAGGGTTCCATAGGCAGAGAAGTATCCACTTGAAAAACTTAAGTAATGGTTGTAACTCCGACACAACCCGCTTCTTTTGTTCTCGAAGTCTCTTAATCATTAATAGAAAAAAAAGTTGTTTTTTTTTGTCAAAATAGATGTCTTCATCTGCATAAATATCTTTCAGGACTGGCATGGTCAACATTCAGTAGCTTTATCTACATTATTTCACCATCAGGATGGCCAAGCGTCACTGGATAAAACACGTTGTACCGTATTGAGACAGGTTGAAGGTTCTGTGGGGGGTGCTAATGTAAATCAGTCCATGAGCCATGGGTCTCCGATCCAGCAGAAATACAGGCTGATAATGATGGCTGTGTGTATGGGCGTGTGTCGTGCACTGACCGAGGCTGGTGGCGAAGTGCTGGTGCGCGTAGAGCGTCTTGAGGCAGCGCGTGTGCGGCACGTCCCACACGCGCAGCGTCTTGTCGTCGCTGGCCGTGAGCAGGTAGCGGCCGCCCGGGTGCCACGCCAGCCCGCGCACCCAGTTGTCGTGCCCCACCAGTGTCGCCAGGCACTGACCCGTCGACACGTCCCAGATCTGAACAAAACACGAACAATAACGTTACACCGTTGTTACGCATTATATTCACGATCGAAACATCATACGTACATATTGACGCGCTTTAAATATAACCCCAGGCACTGTATCATGGTCGGTGATAAGTGACAAGATAGAGCGTCCGTCAGTGGCTGAGAACGTTCGATAGAACGAGACTGACGCTCTATCTTGTCACTTCACATCATCAGCCTATATACGTCCCACTGCTGGGCACAGGCCTCCTCTCATGTATGAGAGGGAATGGGCAGTAGCCCCACGCTGGCCCAGTGCGGATTGGGGACTTCACATACACCTTTGAATTTCTTCGCAGATATATGCAGGTTTCCTCACGATATTTTTCCTTCACCGAAAAGCTAACGGTTAATATGAAATCATATTCCGTACATAAGTTCCGAAAAACTCATTGGTACGAGCCGGGGAAACGGCGGTCGTGGGTTCGAATCTTGTCACTTATCGCATGATAAAGCCGACCATGATACGGGGCCTGACGTCCTACACTTCTAGAACTGCTATAGTAAAACTTTTTTCTATGAGGGCTGCAAAGACATTTTAGCTAAGGAGGCCCAGGCTACAAGGTAAATTTATGGTTTTTGTACTAGGATCGTATGGTGGATGGCTACTCGCAAAACCTCGGCAGGCCGCAGAGCGCGTATAGCTGTCCCAGAACCTTAATCGTCAAGTAAGGTACGATTTGAGAGGGAATAACTCCTTCTCTTTCCTATTAGAACACTTATCCTTAGGCTACACACATCGCGATAACGCGAATATTGGCATTATCGCGATGTATGTAGCCGAATATTCGCGAATACTTCGGCACTTCGCCAGAAGCCGCAGACCCTTCGCCCCGCTTCGGAAAATTTGCGCACATCAAAGGCTTTTATCGCGATGAACTTCGCTTGCGCGGCCACACTTCAGTCGGCTCAACTTCATCGTGCGTAAATAATTACCTAGTTCTTGCTCGATGAATAGTAATCATCCATTGCCTCCTTTACTTCACTTTTTTTTCTATTTTGTATTTTATACAAAGCCAAAAATAATTGTTGAGCGCCATAAAATACAGAGCGACAGCTTCGTCCATTTTCGCGATAAACTCTTCGGCATTCTAGTGTGGCCATGCACATTCGCCGTAGGCCGAAGACGAAGTTTTATCGCGATAATTCTACCGCGATTTATCGCGATGAGTGTAGCCTAAGCATTAGAACAAGAGGTATAGTGCGAGAAAAATCGACAGTATGTTGCGGCCGTCCTATGATAGACGTGCGGCTCTGCTGTCACGTAGCGGGTCTTATTTGACGACCACTTTAACCTAGTTGGAAGTGACCCTACCTACGAAGCAAGGGGTCCTGGGTTCGAATCCCGGTAAGGGTGATGAGCACTATTATTTGTTCCTGAGTCATGTATTTAAGTATTTACTTATCTATATCATTATATTTATCGTCGTCTAGTACCCATAGTACAAGCTTTGCTTAGTTTGGGACTAGGCCGTTTTGTGTAAGACTGTCCTCTAATATTTATTTATTTATGAGGAGCCGAGTACCTACACAACGGGCACGTGAGCATACAAGTGCAGGGTCGGGCTGTCAGGTCCCGTTAGGCGTCAAGTAGAGTGTTAGTTAGCGTCACCTTGACAGACTTGTCCCTAGAGCCGGAGGCGAGGAAGGGCCCGTGATGCGCGGCGCGGCGGTTGTCGGCGCCGGCGGCCTCGTTGACGGCGGGCGCGGCCGCGTCGGGCGCCCACGCCACGCACTCCACCACGTGCTCGTGCTCGCGCAGTTCCATCTGTAGACAAAATACATTTTACAAAATAGTACATTACTGCAGAGGCCGTGAAGTAAGGGATTGCTGGACGAGCTTGGGGTAGACGGCCGAGTCGTAGACGAGGCCGTATACAACGAGTCCAGCAATCCCTGTTCTGGCCGAGGATTGTATAGTGCTTTTCCCAAACGATGTGAGGAAATACTCAAATTAAAATTAATACAAGGTACCCAATCAATTAAATAATAGTTCGTTGAAATTACAATCGGAACTAAAGTTCAGAAAACAATTGTGTAATTTGCCGCCTTTTTTATTTTTTAAACATGCCATTTGAACCAGCCGTTCGAGCACCATGTTTAACCGCACATAAGTATAGTATCATTGATTTTGTTTTTTTTTATTGAGCAAGTATGCTTACAGAGTCTAGTGGTGGTTTGCAGTATGTAATTTTTCCTTGGTCTGTTTAATATTAGTAAGCAAATTTAAAAAGTTACAGTAGCGGACAATAATAGTTTTAGTTAGGGTTTTCATAATGTAGGGAGCCATAAACAAGGAACTTCTTGTCTTCATTTCGTGATATTAACGCATACATTTCAGAGCATGTTTGAGAAAATTTCATGTTTGGTACAAGCTTTTATTGCCTACTGTACTTTTCTGTATACCATCATCAACTACTCATTACGACTCTAACGAGCCCAAACACAACTTACGTCGGTTAATTACTGAATTCCCATGGCCACCTTCTGTGTCTATCATCAGATCAGCTCGATGGTACCATATTGAATTGTCATCCAAACTATACTTATTCCCAAAATTTTAGATCAATCGGTCACCGGGAAGTGGGTCAAACTAAACTTGCGAGATTTGATGACAAACAGGTGAAACTATAGGTGAAGCTTGTAAAACAAAGCACTTTTATATTAGTCCGCAAGCTTTGAGCGCTCTGAGCCCCAATTAACTGTTTTGCGTTACCAACCGGCGAATGAGTTAATTAATCGTCGTATGATTATCCAATCAAGTAATCATATGATAACTATTAAATGGGATTTAAAACAATTGATTCAAATTTAAACAAATGCAAACGTTAACTAGTTACAATAAGGTTCACATCGTGGTCAACTATCTTTGTAGCGATGTTTACACTAGGATCCATCTGATCAGACCAATAGGGGTGTAGACTCGAAAATTATTATACTCCAAAAGAAAAGGCAAAAAATATGCCTAGTGACGAAAATCCCATTCAGATATCTCTACGAATTACGAAGCTACAACCGTTTTAATATTGCTTGTTACAGAGAAAACGCAAATAGTGTGTGACGTCACGTTACGCGAGGCTGCCGGGGGGCCGCGTCGAACACGATGGGGCACGGCACGTTGTATTAGTGACGTCACAATCTTAAAGTGTCATCGTTTCATATGAAGTTGAGTTGTGCGAAAAAGGGACAGAACATACCCCTTTTTAAAACTTTGGACACTTATAACTTGGTGCTTCTGCGCTGATTTTTTCTCCTTTTTACTACATTTTTAATCCTTTTTCGAGAAAATATGACATTATTGATTATTTTATTTAGTGTCTACACCCTTATTAACCCCCGACGAAAAAAGAGGGGTGTTATAAGTTTAACGTGTGTTTCTGTGTATCTGTCTGTGATATCGTAGCTCCCAAACGGATGGACGGATTTGAATTAAGTTTTTTTTGTCAAAGATAATTTTATCCCGAGTGTTCTTAGCCATGTTCCATCAAAATCTGTTCAGGGGCCGTAGACAAGGTTACAATCGACAAGCGCTAACGCCAATAGAAAATAATAAAATGTATGGTAATGACAGATGCCGACGAAACACTTTTCGTTAACATCTGTCATTCCCATATCAATCAATCAAATATTTATTTGCATAAAATACAGTACAAGTGGATGTCATAGTATTACGAATAGTGTCATGTATTAAGCCGGTTCAGGCGTGCAAATATTCAATACACTCTAAAATTAATTTTACATAATTATTTACACTATACTTATATTATTATTTACATTTATATTACATGTCAAAAGGAAAAAATAATTCATATAATCACAGTTAATTAAATTTTAGGTCTATAATTAAACAATCTTATGTCTCCAAAAATAATCTTATACTATAAAAACATTTATCCAGCAGCCAGCTATTCAACTTAGATTTGAACAGGTTACCCTCTAACTTCTTTAATTCCTCGGGCAGACGGTTGAATATGGCAATACACATGTTAAATGGGTTCCGCTTGTAAATATCCTTGTGAGATTGTGGTTTCAGGTACAGGTTTTTCCCTTTAAGTCTTGTCTGCCTTTGCGAGTTTTCCCCACGTTTGCTAAAGTAGTATTGGTGTTTCTTTACAAATACGCATACTTCTCTGAGGTATAAACTAGGCAAAGGCAGAATGTGCAGTTTCTTAAACAATGGGACACAGCTATCATCGAACCACGCATTGCAAATGACTCTGACACACTTCTTCTGAATCCTAAAAACTCTATCTACGTCCACCGAATTACATTTTATTAGTTTTCTATTGGCGTTAGCGCTTGTCGATTGTAACCTTGTCTAGGCCTCCAGTCGTTTTTGAGATGTTGGAATTTGAAATGAAAATGTCCCGACTCAACTTTCAACTTTTCTAAGTTGTTGTTATTTAGATAATGGAAATGGCGGTCACCTTGCATTCGTTGGTCTCCGCATTCCAGATGCGCACAGTCTGGTCGTTGGAGCAGGAGGCAAGCAGCGAGCCGTCGGCCGACACTCGCACCATGCGCACCCATTCGCGGTGACCCTTGTACGTTTTGATGCAGTACCTGTCAATAGAGGGAGAGTAACTAAAGGCTCACACACACGTACCAACGAGCGACGAAGATAAATACAATAAATAAATGTTTGGGGACAATGTTACACAAATCGATCTAGTCCCAAACTAAGCAAAGCTTGTACTATGGGTACTAGACGACGATAAATATACTTATACAGATAAATAAATACTTAAATACGTAAAAAAAATCCATGACTCGGGAACAAATACTCGTGTTCATCACACAAATAAATGCCCTTACCGGGATTCGAACCCAGGACCTCTTGCTTCGTAGGCAGGGTCACTACCAACTAGGCTAAAGCGGTCGATAAAGGAGATGTGAGCATAGACCACAACACAAGCGGGGAGGATGTCGAAAATTCAACTGAAAGGAAATAACTACAAGAATGGTAATTTCTCCAATTAGGATTTAGTTCGTTGAGAAGAAATAACTCAAAATCAAGATGACAGTTTCATGACAAATTCGTGCCAGACCGCTCTCTCCCGCTGATCTATAAGTGTGGGAGCATTAAGTACGGATTTGCGAACAAAAAAATTTAGCCCGCGAGAGGAAGGACATGTAAGACAAATCTACAACTGCTCTATATTGTACTTTTGGTCAGGCACGACATGAGTATTATTATGTTAGTAAATCGTCTAGTGACCTTTTCCCACCCCCGTCAATTCCACCAGCACGTAAATGTTATCGCATCGTAAATGAAACGATAAAACAGTCGGTGACTGTGCAATGCGATAAAAATTTCACGTGTCGAGGCAATCACGTCTGCTATACTCGTAGATAGTCCAATCCACGCGAGCGCCCCGGTCCAACCCATTTCCTAATTACTAGTTGTCCATACCTAAGGTTAGCATATATATATAGGTCCATAGCTAAGAGGGGAACGGTATTTCTGGGATTCCATTCAATTCAATCTCTAAATGGTTATTCACTGAGCAAAAAATACGTCCTTACTCGGTACCAAATTCGCAAACCTTGATGGTTATGTGGCGGCTAGTGTAGGAGACAATGTCGTCACAGGGCGGGGCGACACGCTGTGGTCGTGGTCGTAAATGGTCTTCACGAACACGAACTTCTGATTGATATGTATTATTGTGTAATGTGCATCCTTACCCGATAGCGACTTCCGAGCCTTGATAATCTTGTCGTGGCTGGCCGAGTCGCCGGTGGACAACACGCTGTGGTCGTAGTCGTGAATCGTCGTCACGTACTCGACCATGTTGAGGATCTGTGTAAATATGTAATATCCTCACCCGGTAGCGACTTCCCAAGCCTTGATGGTCTTGTCGCGGCTGGCCGAGTAGACGATGTCGCCGGTGGACGACACGCTGTGGTCGTAGTCGTGAATCGTCGTCATGCACTCGACCATCTTGCGGATCTGTATAAATATGTAATATCCTTACCCGGTAGCGACTTCCCAAGCCTTGATGGTCTTGTCGCGGCTGGCCGAGTATACAATGTCGCCGCTGGGCGAGAACGCGACCGACGACACGTTGTGGTCGTGGCCGTGCATGGTCTTCACGCACTCGAACGTCTGGTTGAACTCCCACAGCTTTATCGACATGTCGGCACTGCAGGATACTGTAATATATAGGTGTCAGGTTTAATTAAGTTGGATTTATAGCGGTGTTAGTTATATCGCGTGCACGCCGGGTGGGAATGAAATCAAAGGGTATATAATTGTAAAATACTACTGATGCTTTAAGATTAATAGGATTAAAGATGCAAATCTCTTACGAAACAGTTGTGGGAAAAGTTATCATGGCTATAACTTGCGATGACTCGTGCGTGACGCTACATTCGATGTTAGATTGGTGCTATTGATAACATGTAATCAATCTCAAATTAATTACAACCGAGATTGGGTATAAAAATTATTAACATCTATAATCCCAGGATTCGACACAGAGTCTTTTTGCATCGACAACCGGCGACTCAAGAACGCGCGACTATTTATTATAAATTACCTGTCAAAATAACCTGCATCAATCTATCGCGTTTGTAACGGTGAAAAAAGTCACCATATGTAACCTCTCAAGTTTTATGCCACGCCAGTGCTGTACTTTTTCAAACGACTTAAGTAACTGAATATATGATTACCAAGTAATTTGCCATGGTGATCGAACGCGATGTCCTGAACGGAGTCGGTGTGCCCCTTCAGGGTTCGTTCGTACTCCCCGCTCTCAAAGTCCCAAACTTTTATGGTGGCGTCCTCGCTCGACGAAACCATTAAACTGAATACGGGGTGGAATATGACCTGGAAAAAGCACTCGTATGTTAGAATCTATGCACAACATGTTGACCTATGTGCAGTCAGCGCAGAGAAACATGCCCCCACTGCATGCCAAATTTCTATGCAGGGGGGCATGTTTCTCTGCAGCTGAGCAGAGAGCCTAATGCCGTATGCTTAGGGGACCGATTTTTGACTTTCGAGCGCTCGACTCTTTCACTCGAAAACCTACAAAAATTATGAAATGCTATTTTGAAATAGCGATAGAAAATTAAAAAATGAGTGTTTCTGCCCACTCGTATTCAATTCTATTGGTAGGAAGTAAGTGCCGGCCATTTTGACACTACAAACGTATTTACTTTTATTTGATTTTCGAGCGCTCGAAAGTCAAAAATCGGTCCCCTGCACGGCTATCATAAGACGGCGCGCGAGCTCCCTCGATTTTTCTCACACTGTACCTCTCCTAAGTTTTCTAATAAGAGAGAGACGGATTGTCGAAAAATAAGAGCTCGCGCGCCGTCTTAGCCGTGTTGGAAAGAGCAGCGAGTTGGGATAATTTTTTTCAGAACACATAAAGTTAGTTAGCATCGTATACATAGTAGCAGCCAAATATATTGTAACACATCGTTACTCCTACGGTAACAAAAACGTGTATGACTTTATGTATTTTCTGGTGATGTTGATACCTAATATGTACAAAAATTAGGTGTATAACGTTTACACTTTTTTAGTTTGTTCTTTATACGCCGCCTAACGTCTACGTGCACATTCAACCAATGACGATCATGAGTTGGCTAAAAGTTTAGCAGCTTAAGCATCTGTTATAGGTTGTGATCACAAATTGATTGTGTAGACAGAACAAGCGTCTAACACACTTTTGATTGTCGGATTAATGTATTCAAATTGGCGTCTTATTTCGAGTGGTCTTGCTTGCTTATTTGACAGCGTCTTGTTTTGACTGGTACTTAACATCGGGTCAAGTTAAATAACATTATGCGGTCACGCCATAACGGACAGCATACGTGTGGGACGGTTAAATAACACGTGCCTGAGGTCAGCTGCCTAGTGCCGCAAATATCATAAGCACATCTTTTTGTCAGATGGCCACTTCTTGTACTAAAAATATTAACTCAATTTGAGTCTTATTCAACCCTTAACGAGACCTAGAGTAACTTCAATTTAGGCAGCCTATCACTGGCCAAGTGGCCACTCCCCAATAACATCGCAAAAATATGTAAACACAATCATAATAAAATAACCAAATACCGAAATGTCATCTAGAGCATTGTCAAAGTATTCCTTATTAGAGCATCACTAAAAAAATGGTGGCTTGTGACTAAATAACACTTCGTTAAGTGGACAGTTTTTTTTTCAAAAAAAGAACAGGTTACATTTTTTATGACTTTCAGTACGCCAAACACTATGTTTATTCGGGAGTATTGCACTCACTGTATTTACAAAAAACTAAATGACACTTTCTTAAGCGGACAGTTATTTGACTGACGATTTATTTACCAAACGAATGCAGTCAGTAGTAAAAGTAGATACATGGGCATGGTGATAATGACCTCAACAAGCTCTTATTCTTTATAATAAAGACTCGTGTAGGGGCGAATCTCCTAGCTTATGTCTTCATCAAAAGTGGGCTCTGATATTCCTCTCTTTTATTAAACAGTTTCGCTGCCAGGAACCCGCCTATCAGGCGCCTACGCCGTAGTCGCTTTCCGCTACATACGAGGATTGGCACGGGATTATCTACGAGCGCAGCGCGTAGCGATTCTTGGCAAAAAATGTGTAGTAATTATCTTTTCTCAAACATGCAATGAAATGTCGTCGTTACGTGCGTCATATCAGGCTACGAAGTATCACATTTCGGGCAGAGCAATTCGAGAGAACTGTAAAGGAATTTCATACGAAATTGAAGGCCTAGGCCGGGAAGTTTTTTTTTAAATTCTAAACTAAATACGGCGTCTGTGATCATGAACAGGCTAAACAGCTGAATTATATATATTTTTTTCTAGTGGGTTATCGGACCAAAAATATCCGCGTTAATGCCTATTACACACGAACTGGTTTAAGAATAGAAATCTGTATTCAATGTTTTGATGAATATATTTAAAATATTGTCTATTCGTAAGTCACCAGAGACCATAGGCAATATTTAAAATCCTCTGCATTTATTTTAATTATTACAGAAATTAAGATTCTCATTGTCAGTTTGTGTATATTGGCCCTAATAGGGTCTATTCGAACACTACACCCGGATAATACGGACGACTTCCGCAAAAAAAAAATGGAGGGATTGGAGGGAAAATTAAGTCTTTTTTCGAATTGTCGTGTATATTGTGGTTGATATGGGTAGGTAAGGACAACTACAAAAATACAAGTTGGTTTTTTGAGTGGTGATATTTCTTATTTCATTGCATATGTTTGAGAAAAGCACTATACATATCTAGCCGTGAAAAGGGCTTGCCGGCTTCGTATCACTGTCTATACCTACTCACCCGGCAAGCGCTTCTTTCCCGGCGTCTGCAGTAATGTACTTATTGTACACATAGTTACTTCAACTGCTGACTTTCATATTGTATATCTTTACAGAGGTATCTTTACGAGTATAACAGCAGTATATGGCAACTGCAAGTACTGCTGTTGACAATGACAAAACACTGTAATGTGATTGGATCTCACATATATCAAAAGCCATAATGGAATAATGAGTTGACTTTCATCTGCCTGACTTTCTATGTGATTGTTCGTCTGAACAAAAAGTATTTGTATATTAGATCAGATTTTTCTTGGTTGATATAGGCCATAACGAGTATCATTAAAACTTTGTACGTACGAAGCATGTACGATACTTATATGAAGCATGCACGATAGCTTAATGCTAAAGTGCCCAAGCTTGAGTGTTTTAAAGTGTAACCATTTAATGGAACTATAGCACGCCAAGTTTTGAGTTGTGTTTTGCGCCATTTCAACCATTCTTGAGGTTACAAACCCAGTCTCAGGACCGGTACGGCTAAATAAATGCTGGTACTGGTTAAATGATTTGACAGATGTACAACGTGTTAATAAAATAACGCAAAACCAGAAACAGTTTGTTCAGAATCGACAGTAGAATGTGAAAAAAATAAAGAAAAAAATGTTTTGACGCGTTTTTTTTAACCTTTGTATGGAGCGTTGGCCGACTGGGGCGACCTGCTCCATACAAATATAAAAAATAAATAGCGTCAAAAAAAACTATATTTTTTTCACATTCTACTCTCGATTCTGAACAAACTGTTTTCAGGTTTTGCGTTATTTTATTAACACGTATAAGAGGAATATAAACCTACCAAATGGATGCTATATAAGGACCATAGTGTTTGACGTTCTTTGGTCCCTGCCTACTCCAACGACACGCGGGCGTGAGTATCTGTGCGTACCTTAGTAATGGTGGCGCGGTGTCCGGTGAGGCAGAACTTCTCTGGCGGGCGCGGGATCCACTCGGCCGGCGTGCGCTTGGCGCGGGTCGGCGCGCCTTCGATGAACTCTTTCTGCGCTTCCGACAACTTAGACTCCAGTTCCATCACCTATTACAATATAATCTTGATCAATATATATACACTACTGCCCGGCCCGGCTTCGCACGGATTACCCGTTTGCCCGTAGGAATGAAGCATTTTCCCGCGGTATAAAGTAGCCTATGTTTATCGGGGATAATGTCGGCTTCTAATGGTAAAAGAATTTTTCAAATCGGTCCAGTAGTTTTGGAGCCTATTCAATACAAACACACAAACAATCAAATCTTTCCTCTTTATAATATTAGTGTAGATTCATTTTTGGTTATGTTTATTCTATATACGTTTATCCTGCTTCATGCATCGTCAGCCTATATACCTCCCACGGTTGGGCACAGGCCTCTTTCAGTTTTATTTTATCCCAACTTATTTTTAATCTACTCTTTACGTGGAACCATTTATTCTGGCTACATTATTGCGCCAAATATCTATTTATTCATCGTTTTTCTATCTAATCTGTGACGACCTGTTTGTGGCCACTGTCTAAGCTACTTAAACGTAAAGACTTGGGCCACGAAAAGGTGCGCATCATTAAGGACTATTTAGCAGCCCGGGATTTTCAACCCCACTCACAGCGAGACCAAGTGTAAAAGGCCGAAAACGTTTTTCATTACACTTTATTGCTACACACACGTGCCTACGCACGCCTCATGAAGCTTCGAAACATCATAATAGATAAACACAATCTAATAATACAGCAGGTTATCTGCGTCAACTTGTGCGGATTCTCGTAATTTGAAGACACTACCACAGTTCTAGTACTACATAATCATATGGAGAGAAATATTAATAAATAACTATAGCCTGTCAAAGGATAGTCTAATGGAAAAAACTAGATTATACATTTGCCTTTTATCATAAAGTGACCTCCTGGTACTTCATTCTGCGCAAACAAATGAAGATAGTTATTCTAGGATGTTGTTCTGAACGTTCAAGATAAGTGCATGTAGTTTTTATTTATTACAAAAAATATCAATAAGGACTAATTTATTGCTGTGATGCGACATTCCGTTTATCTCATTAGTTGATGTGTGCATTCAATTCAAACCTTGTACAAAGGTTAAGTGGAGCAAGGTTCACATTAAAGCGAGCATTTCATCTCCTTGAGTGTGTGTTTAGATCTATTATTTTTGGAGCGATAGTCACTACACAGATCTCATCGATCGGCCTGTAAGAAAATAGTTCCGAACGACCTAGAAACGTCGGCGACGCGACACAGATCGATGCACTGCTTACAAACAGAGATGTCATGACTAGATGTCTTGAAAGCCGAAAGTTACAACAGTACGAGTGACAAACGCTTTGTGATTCACGTTTCAAAGTTCACGCCAAATTATGTTCAGAGGAAACATCTAATAGGTGTGTAATCCATCATCTCGTAATGTGATTATATACGTATCAATTACTGGATTATGCAAGGCTGTACGAGTAAATTGCTCGTTCAACGATAATCTTGATTATGTGAAAGAGAAACTAAAAGCTCTAGCCATCAAGCCATCTTAATCATATCCTTGAGAACCATTAGGTATATTGCGACGGTCAGGGCGCCAAACACGGTCGATCTGAATTGATAAAGAGTACACAGCCATAACACTTTCGTTATCCTTAAGGCGATATTAACCGGATATTGGTGGACCGGTGTGACATTATAATCCGCTTGACCAGATACGGATTATTTCGCTCAAGTTGAAACGAGACTGGAAATACTGCAATGTGAAATAATTAAGAGCACTTCACATTTACGATTACATAAGTTAAATATTTAAGTCGATTAAGAAGATTCTCAAGTTGCATCGTTATTTTTTGTTAGGATATTAAATGTCCGAACCCATCTTTTATATGTCTAAACTAGAAACGATACCTATGAGAGCCACGCGAAAGCGTTGTAAAATTACGTTTCATGAGTTGTCCGTTTTTTACGTCTGTTAAATAGCGATGTACTACAACCGATACAACTGGAGAGGGATCGCCCTGCTCTCCGTACCATCAAAGATCTTATGCAAGGACCGGGGAAGGATCAAGATCAAGGATCTTACGACAGGCACCCAATACAGTAATCTAGGATTACTGTATTGGGTGCCTGTCGTATCGCATAATGTTGATCGTCCTAAAATTTTTTGGCCAAGAATATTTGGCATGATGTTGAGTGGCATATTACTTATTTAGCCTATTCATTTTTGCGCATACACATTTAAAAGTCCTAAAGTATGTTTATCCTAATATTGATTACTCGAACATTAGCAGCCTAGACTAAGATTGATAATTATACTCATGTAACTACAAATGTAATTCTCATATAAGTGAAGATGTAAATAACTTCTTTTGAGAATAAATGATCTTAAACCTGAACATCGAATTACCTAAAAAGTAATAGTCCTAATTTTCATTGTCATAGTAATTATTTTGCCTATTGTTAAACGTGCTAAAATTAAACCACCTATACTATTTTTTTCCTAAATTTTATACTATTTGTAAACTCTGAGCAGACCCGACCTACATCTAGATAAATAAAATAGGTTCGTTAGTTGCCATTTGCCTCTCAGAGCAGAAATAGGGGCCCCGCGAAGCGGGGCTCCGCCGACACGAAGGCGGGTCATAGGTTATTCAAGTATTAGGCAATTCTTAGCTGAGGCAACCTTCATTTAGATCAATTAGATAGGTTCGTTAGTAGCCTTTTGTCCCTCAGAGCAGAAATAGGGGCCCCGCGAAGCGGGGCTCCGTCGACATGAGGGCGGGTCATAAGTTCTTAAAGTACGTACCTAAATAGGAAAGATTAGGTAACCACAAATAAAACATTTATTTTTCCTATTTGTAAACTCTGAGCAGACCCGACCTACATCTAGATAAATAAAATAGGTTCGTTAGTTGCCTTTTGCCCCCCAGAGCAGAAATAGGGGTCCCGCGAAGCGGGGCTCCGTCGACATGAGGGCTGGTCATAAGTAATTCAAGTATTAGGCAATTCTCAGCAGAGCCAACCTTCATTTAGATAAATTAGATAGGTTCGTTAGTTGCCTTTTGTCCCTCAATGCAGAAATAGGGGCCCCGCGAAGCGGGGCTCCGTCGACATGAAGGCGGGTCATATGTTATTCAAGTAATAGGCAATTCTAATAGATATGTATGCGTAACAAAATGTATGCGCAACATTTTTAGTACATTAAATATTAGTAACATCAAAGTTATGCACATCAATCATTCTAAAAAAAAAACCTTCGACACAATAAAAATTCGGACAATAAATATTTAGGACAATCGATACTAGGAACAACAATTTCGGCAAATAAAAAACATGCACAACAATGTTTATGCAATTCGATATTCGGCACAAAGTTGGTATGCGACAAAATATTAGGATCAATAATTTTATGCCACCCGATATAGACCCTACTGTATTCTAGTAGTATTAGTAGGTATTAAAAGTTGACATTATTACATAGTTTAAGGTTATTGATAGGTACCACTGGTACTGCAATTACTAAATTGTATTGTTCATTATTATTTATTACGACATGATTTATTTTATATTTTTATTTATTAAGGTTATTGCAATGAATAGTACCTGTGTCTAGGTATGACCATATTGTTATTTTTCATTATTATTTATTTACTCCTAAAATTGACATGTTTTTTCATTGTGTATAACCAAATAGTAATTTTCGTAATTTTGTAAACGATCGCTATATGAAAACTAATATAAGATAACTGTACTTATGTGAAATTTATGTAATGAGATCTAATAAACTAAACTAAAGTAAACTAGTTTGGGGTGGCTGCGGTAAATCATTACTGATAATCTTGGAAAGAGCGCAGAGAGCAGTTTTGAAGGTGGCCCTTCGTAGACCCCGACGCTATCCTACCATAGATCTTTACAATGAAGCTGAAGTGTTAAGCGTTCGTAAATTATTTTTGTATCGAGCCACCATCTTCACTCATAAGACAATTGTGCAACTACCATCATATCCTGACCAGCTATACAAAAGAGTTTTTAAAGTCCCGATACCTACTACTAAGACTGCATTTGCAAAACGCTTCAAAGTATTTATCTTACCCCGTGTTTATAATCACATCGTGAAAGTCTGTGATATAAAACTCTGCCGACTTGCAGCGGCTAAGACATTAATACGGGAGCTATTATTGTCCTGGACTTACGAACAGGCTGAAGAAGCCCTGAAG
Source organism: Epinotia demarniana (assembly GCA_945867215.1). Classification (NCBI taxonomy): domain Eukaryota; kingdom Metazoa; phylum Arthropoda; class Insecta; order Lepidoptera; family Tortricidae; genus Epinotia; species Epinotia demarniana. The sequence goes on from OX244271.1 coordinate 8,733,490, forward strand.
TAAAGAGCTATTTGCATCCTTCCCTCTCCTACATTAACACTACACACACTCCCACATCCATTCACTCAATACTCACACTACATTACGCATCCACAACTTCATGTTTTTGCCCGCTTTGTAAAAAAAAAACCCTTTTTAAATCTATTCTAACAGCCGCATGGTTTTTGTAACTCACGTGTTCGATCTGACTACCACGATACACGCTGTGCCTAGTGTGGAAGTCACGGTGTCTATAGAAAATTGTTATTTAAACTCATGGACAATAAAAATATTCATTTCTTATTCTTATTGTATTACTGGACAGGCTATCTGGGGCAGTGGTACTCAGGAGGGAACAGGCTGGCCTCAGACCGAACCGTTCCTGCACGGACCGGATCAACACACTTCGAATCATCGTGGAGGAGGCATCAGAAAGGCAACGCGAGGTATACCTTACCTTCGTCGATTTCGAAAAAGCCTTCGACACCGTCCGATGGTCCAGAATCTGGTCCCGACTTGACGAAATTGGAGTTCCACCCAAGATCAGGGACATTCTGACAGCCATCTACGAGAACTACACGTGCAAAGTAGAGCACGATGGCCTTATCTCCGAAGATATCAGCGTCCACGCGGGGGTTAGACAGGGATGCCTCCTCTCACCTCTGCTATTCCTGATCGTCCTAGATGGCATCATGCAAAGAACAAACGACGGCAAGCGGCGAGGTATAGAGTGGGGATTAACTGATAGTTTGGATGACCTAGACTACGCTGATAACCTATGCCTGCTTAGCCACAAGCACGTCGATATGCAAGCCAAATTGGACGATCTACAGAGTGAAGCGCTCCTCGAGGGTCTTAAAATCAACGCGCGGAAGACCCAGGAAATGCGAACGGAGGGTAGGAACTCATCACCACTGCTACTAGGCTCGGAACCTATAGAGCGCGTACAGAAGTTTACCTACCTTGGCAGCATCGTGTCGCAAACTGGAGGAACGGAAGAGGACACCGCTTCTAGGATAGCCAAGGCCCGGGCGACCTTCGCGCAACTGTGACCCATATGGCAGTCTAAGAAGCTGACACGTAGGGTGAAATTAAAAATATTTCGCTCTAACGTCAAAACAGTCCTGCTCTACGGGTGCGAAACGTGGAGAGTCACTAAAGACATCACGCGCCGTATCCAGGTCTTCGTCAACCGATGCCTTAGGCAGATCGTCGGTATTTACTGGCCCGAAAAGATCTCCAACGAAGAACTTTGGGATATCTGTTGCGAAACGCCAATCGGTCACCAAATTAAACGCCGCAAGTGGACTTGGATCGGTCACACCCTAAGAAGAGCTCCCAACCACATCCCAAGGCAAGCCCTGGAATGGACACCACAAGGGAAGAGGACACGTGGCTGGCCGAAACACACCTGGAGACGTTCAGTGGCATCGGAACTGAAGGCTATCGGGCTGACGTGGTTCGAGGCGAAGCGCGTAGCCCAAAGACAGAACGCGATGGCGAAGCACTGTGGAAGCCCTCTTCCCCATCTAGGGGACACAGGATATTAAGTCACAACCGATGTTTAGACAAGTCCTCATAAAGTTTACGCATTATTTTATTTATTCCGTATCCGTATATTCCTGTAAAGAACTTGTTTCAGCACGGCTATCACAGGCCGGCCCGCGGTGAGATAGACTATCCTTCTTTCTCTAATAAGAACGCTTAGAAAGAAACGGATAGTAAAAGGCCGAAAGCACGACTTTCTATCTGGAGGTCGCGGGTTCGAACCCTGGCTCGTACCACTGAGTTAAAAAAAACCTAATGCCAATAAGGTCTAGTTTGCCCTCTGGGTTGGAAGGTCAGATGGTAGCCGCATTGTAAAACTAGCGCTTACGACAAATCTTGGGATCGCGGACTCCGGGCTCGTTTGACCATTGCCGGGAAAAACGCCAGGGGGGATGATGACGATGAGAAAGAGACGGATAATTACCGCCGCGACAATGGTCGCGGGTCGTCCTTTGATAGCCCGTGCTGAATTGAATTGCTGCCCACTTCCACAATAAACTTATTCGTGGCAACCAAGTATAAAGTGTACACAGACGATGCGAATGAAATTCAGTCGTATGTGGCCGACTCATCGCAATTTCGCGAAACATATCAAGGGTCGGCAACGCCCATGTTCCTTTGGAGTTGCATGCGTCTATAGGCTGCGGTGTCCGCTTACCATCAGGCGGGCCGTACGCTTGTTTGCCACCGTCGTTGTATAACAAAAGAAAAAAAATATGGTTGTGGAATACTTAAACCATAACTAAATAATTAAACCAGAAACCATAATGGTATCACCGCAGCACCGTTTGTTATAAGCTGGTATCATTATATGTTGTGTTTGACATTTCTATCTGTTTGCCCTATTTTACTCAGTTGAATAAATGAACAGACCTTACAATGGAGTTAGAACAGTCGTCGTTGAAATGGTTTAAAGCCGGATTCATGCTTATCTGACGTGATGCTTTTTGATGCGTTCCGACGAATAACACAACAGGAACAGTATGCTTACCATGAGTTTGACAATGAAGGCTTACGCTAACGAGTATCGAGTTTTCTATCTGTGCATCTCTATTGCACTTTGACAGTACGAGCGGGATGCACAGATAGAAAACTCGATACTCGTTAGCGGAAGCCGTCATTGTCAAACTCATGGTAAGCGTACTGTTACATTAGAGCGCATCAGAGAACTGTGAATCTAAGCGTACTCTGCGCAAGAAATCGATATCATACTGTCGCGTCATGACACGTCGGATTCGTATGAATCTGGTTTTATTACGAAGTTACCTTCTTCTGCAGCCTGATGACCGAGGTCCATTTCTTCTCGAGGAGGCCGCCAAACTTGCGATCCATCTCGCCGCTCATGTCGGCCTCCTTCTTGAACGCTTCCAGCGCGTCCGTGTAGCCATTGCTGCCTAGGTAATCGGCGATCGCTTTGTTCCTGGAACAATTAATAACATCCTTTATTTTAAGATTATTTATACATAAGTATCTATAGGCCACGTAGGGGATGGCGAGACGAGCTTGACCGATTTTGACTTGACTTGACGAATTTGACCAAGACTGGTGGGAGTCTGCCCAGGACAGGGCTGTGTGGAAGAAAAAGAGGGAGGCTTTTGCCCAGCAGTGGGACACCTGAGGCTCTTAATCTTACTTTAACTGCTCGTTGTGAAAACATACTTTTCAAAACAAGATTATTTAGATAAATATGTCGCCAACTTCAAGTCAATAAGGAAGATTACATTTTAAAACAACTCTGATCCAGGGACTGCATAACCGAAAAATACCGGTATTATTCATAACCGATATGACGTCATATCGGTTTTGAAATAGCGGTTTCGGTAGCGGAACCTTTATATTTCGCTATCGAAATATAACGGTAACCTTTATTTTTTTCGGTACCTTAACCGATTTTTAAAGGTTACCGATATTTAGATTTTGGCGTCGTTGCCAAACCGCCGGCGCTGCCGTTTTGTCTTTCTTTCCGCGAAATCGTCGCATCGTCAGTAGGAACATTACATTCAGTACATTGGCACAGCAACATAGCGTGAGGTGCGGATGTGCGGGCGGGGACTCGGAGAGTGCGGAGCTATGATGACAGATGTACAGCCGGATACCAAACAGGATGATGTTTTCGCTTCATTATCAAAAGAAAAGAAAGCACACACGGCGTTCTTTCGTTTTCTTAAAATTGTAGATTTTAATGTTTATATTGAATTCGAATCGAATAGCTCGCGTTTGCACTGTCAAGTGAGCATCAAAGAAGCGTATGATATGCCACTGCCGTTTCGCCCGCGCCCGCGTCGACGCACGCCTCTACTACCGCTCGCTTCCCGTCCCCCGTTCGTCACTGTGCGCCGCAGCCCGCGCCATTCCATTTATCATGCCGCAGACCCCCCCCCCCCCCGCACGCCTCTACTACCGCTCGCTCCCCCCCCCCGTTCTTCACTGTGCGCCGCAGCCCGCGCCATTCCGTTTATCATGCCGAGGACACCCCCCCACCCGCACGCCTCTACTACCGCTCGCTCCCCCCCCCCCCCAGTTCTTCACTGTGCGCCGCAGTCCGCGCCATTCCGTTTATCATGCCGAGGACACCCCCCCTAGGGGCACGCCTCTACTACCGCTCGCTCCCCGTCCCCCGTTCCTCACTGTGTGTGCGCCGCGGCCCGCGCCATTCCATTTATCATGCCGCGGACCCCCTCCCCCACTTCTACTTCCGCTCGCTCCCCGTCCCCCATTCCTCACTGTGCGCCGCGGCCCGCGCCATTGCATTTATCATGCCGCGGAAGATTCTATTATCTTTTAAATTCTTTCATAGTTTATTCACACCTTGTGTTGGAAATTAGTTAGGTAATTAAAAATATCGGCCGACGGACAACATTTGATACCAAGCTCAATCAAAGTACGAATAATAGTACATTACGCGCGCACACCAGCGGAGCAGAACGGGAATCGAACCCGTAATCAATCAATTAATTTGCCATATGAAATTACGAAGTATAATAACGATTCCATTTTAAATTATCTTTATCACATGACGTGATTATCGCTAACAAAATACCTAACGCAGTACACAAGCACTGCGCAGTGAAGCACACGCAATGAATGAAACGGCGCGGCACGGCGTGACCTGACCTGACGGCGGCCGCGGCGGCATTGGCAGGCGATGCCAGCTCGCTTATTTTTTTCGGTAACCGTTATAATACCGGTTTCGAACCGGTATTATACAGGTTTCGGTTACCTTTAAATCGAATAGCGGTAACCGATATTTCCAAACGGTTACGGTACCGTTATGTTGGCGCGGCGCGCGTAAGTTTTACGCCATTACGGTACCGTAATAGAATACAGGTTTCATACCGGTAAAACCGTAACCGAAATCAGTCCCTGCTCTGATCACACATATTCTGTCGACATCGCCTATGATGCCCCATTAAAGCAAGGTTTTCAGTGAATATCACTTTAAAGGTCGTGGCTCACTAGAGTCACCCGTCGCCCACTCCTCACCGCCTCGCCTCGAGCGGTTAGGTATTCTTTATATGGATTTGTACGGGCATGCGCTCACTACATCAACTCCGTATCAACTCCGTAGTTAGTACATTTACGAGGCGAGGCGGTGACTGGTGGATCTAGTGAGCTATGACCTTAAACATCCTTCCATCACCACAAGATGCTGCAAGCTTTAATTAACGATATGAAACAAAAAACACTTCAAAGTGCTTACGACCTTACGTGCGATACAGCAAAATGGCAAAAAATACAAACTTCGTAACAGAAACACAACAGCTGCTAAGCTCATGAGCACAGGATTTCCTTAAAATTTAAGTAGATATTACGAAATCTGAAACTGTTAATGCCATTATTACACGTGGTGTCCATGTTTGGGAAGTTTAATTTTACCGGGTTTGTGTTTAGTGTTGTTAAGGTAGGCGACTGCTATGGATTTTGTGAGTACTAAGGATTTATAGGGAAAATATGTCTTTTATCGAATCGAAAGGAGATTTTCTCTGTACAAATGTAGCGTGCCATGTCCGAAAATATAAATTATCATTACAGCTCAAGTAAGTTTTTAATAATGTGAGATACTCGTTCTGGAAAAGACAACTGCAGTAGAAACTCCTTGTATGGTTCACCAATGGCACAACCAATCGCCAAGTGAAACTCACAAAACCAGGAAATATTTTTCTCAACTGGCTTTAATAATACCAGTAATCCTAGGGCCAGCTGTTATATTAGCTTTATAAAGCGAAGGTGCAAAAAAAACTGACACCTACACGGCATCAGGGGAAAGTAGTAGACTAATGAAAGAGTTATTCGGGGAGGAAATGTGGGTGCTGACTTAATGCCAACCAATAAATGGTGTTAATTGGATGAGATGTATGGTAATGTTCGGCATCTTCAAACTTTGTATATTGCGAAGTATGAATAAAGTCACCTACAGTCAAATACATCCTAACCTCTAGAGCATAGTTTGTGGGTAATGTTGATTATTTGTCCCCAGCAGTGGGACATTTATAATGATGGTGACGATTGTTAGCATATTCAGTGTCCCACTGCTAGGCAAAGGCCCCGTGATCTTCATGCGTCCCTACTGAGTGCTTTTCTGTCCAATTGCCGAGGAATGCATTCAAGTCGTCCCGCCATCTCCGTCTAGGTTAACCCATCTGCGCAAAAGAGCTCTGGCGGCCATACATTTAATACGCCGCGCAGAGCTCTTTTTACGTGTGTCGACCTTTACTACTTGTGATAATCAGATCTATAGGAACTGCTTAGCAGGAATGGTTATACTCGTATTAAGGCTGTCATTTAACACGCAACGCAGCCGCAAGCAGGCTCGTGTCGTGTGTCACTATAATCTCGCGGAAACGTTCGGCATCTACATTTCCTGCAAACTTCTAACCACGCAGTTGTCCCAAGAGGCTTATGCCAGTCAGTATATTAGATCAAACGACATATTAATTTATACTCACAAACTAAATAGAGCTATAACTGGATGAGAAAGTGTTAAAGGTTATTTAAAAAGTAAAATGCATTTATTTATGAGCCATAGGTTGAATTGATATTCAATGGCAGATGCCAGAGATGTGCGACGTATGACTGCTGCGTTTTCGTATGTACCTATTTGACAACTAGTTGTAGAGTAATCCGTTATTTATTATACACACGACGAAAGTAAAAGTAAGCATGCGAAGTGTCAAATAATATATGATAATCATCCGTAGTCGATGGAGTAATTCAAGTTATATACAATACTAGTTTACCGTTAGTAGTAAATAATGCTTGATCTTTTTGTACTTATAATCTTGACGCATACCGATCAAACATACCAAACATTATGTTAATGTTCATTGTTCGTGATTCAGTATAAACCCCAATAAACAGTCACGGAGGTCTGATAGCTACTTTTCCATTTAGTTTACATGATAGGAACGGAACTTTGCGACAGACGTCGAACTTGTACCAATTCGATAAGCCGCCCTTGCCGCATAATGGGCCGTATCCGTAATTATCGAGAACTATGCCACAACTGTCGCTAGTTTACGAGGAAATTCCAATAATCTCGCGTTCCACGTGTCTTCCTGTTTGCTTGCGTAACTAGTCGTCTTCAGTTAGTAAATATGGGAACGTTAGTGTTGGTATTATCCTGCTTTTTGTCTTCTGTTAGTCATAGAAAATTGTCATTATGTCATATACAAGGCTATCTTAGCTTGAGAGTACAGTCACCAGATGTCAGATATTTTTGCCGGGTTTGTTACGGCAGATAATAATGCTGGTGACTGTACCACCACGATTTGTGAACTTTATGATTATGTAGTACTTAGCAGTAGTGTAAATAAAAAGTAGCGCTTTAGTGCATAATAATATAAACCACCTAAATAAACATTTTAAAGGATCTACTCCAGCTAACCTTTTTTTAAATATATAAAAATATGTAAAAAACGAAAAATCAACAACTTCGCTATACTTAAATTATCTGATTAATCAGTTTCCTTAGTGTATGTATCGTATGACATCATCTGACATCACTTTGTCAAGCCGCACGTCGATGAGGTCAGCCACTAAATCTTATACTGCGACAATGTAAGGTGCTAAATCAAACTTGATATTTAGATAAATTACCTTTTTAACCCGTTTTTAATATGAGGAAATATTAATGTATATTGACCACAAAGTTTTTAGATTAATAAATTAATTGAGAAGCATTAGGATACCTTACTTACCTATGGAAAAGATCCAATCCTAACCAGGTCTAAATCACCCATTGGGTTGAACCGTTCAGGTTAGATGGCACCCGCTTCCGCAAAAACAAGCAAACACGTATTTTTTTAAGATGCAACGCTAAAGGATGCGTTTACGCACAGGCGTAATTTCGCGCGCCATTGCGCTACCTAAGATGATAGAGAGACTTAAATACAGTAAAGGTATAACTAGATATCGGCGTAACTGGCTATTTAACACTAGATACCACGGTTAACTTAACGAGAGCAAGTAATAAGTAGAAAACGTCCGAGTAAGCCCACGGGCACAAAAGCTATAATTATTGCCTTCACATTGCTCCATCTGGTGCCCGGTTGTAACTTGGCGATTTCCTTCGTTTTTCATAAGTACACGATATAGAAGCTGTGGTACGAGTTGCGTGCCTAAATGTTTAGTTGCTAGCAACATTAGCTTATAATTTGAACAAAAACAATAATCTCAATGTTTAATTAGTTTATTATTATTACCTAGAAATGAACATACGCGATATGGTCCATAGAAACATTTGTAATATTTAGAGATTTAGAATCCCGTTAAAGACCAGAAAAATAAATAATAAGTAATAAGATTAATTTAAATTTGGATATCTCGTGATGAAGCCTCCAAAACCACACTAGCTTCTCCTATAGTTAAAAGAATACTATGCTCAATACATACTATGGCTTTATATTCGAAGGGATAGGATAGATTCGTTTTCTCACAAACCATATAACTTTCTAAGTGAAATTGTAGCACCAGTTTATCGCAAAGGGTAAATATATAAATCGAATGTGTATCTAAGTCACATAAATAAATAAATATAGAAAGGCGTAGGTATTAATAGGCGACTTAAAATATCGCAATATTCGCAATTATGAACATGACGGTGTATAAAAAATTAGTCAAATAACACCGATGTCTCAAGAAGATTCTGGCCATTACTTGTTGACCCGCACTGTATTCACTATAAGTCTGGGGTCAAAGACACAGGGTTCCTTGAGTTGTAAGTATATAGGGGATAATGATACTCAACGCTAAAGAAGCTAGAAAAAAGCGAGTCACATGATACAAAGCGTAATTCGATTAATGTCTTTACGCAACCGATAATCCTAGGCGTTTAGCGTACACTGCTAAAACACCGACATCGACAGTAAAGATTTTAAAGATTGTGGCCGGTTTTTATAAAGGCCCGGTGTATAATGTCAGGTCAAATATTAGTAATTCAGTACATTTATTGACATTTAGAGTTCCTTGAAGTTTCAAGGAATAACCAATATCGATATTAAACACAACAATTACAAATATTGTCAAATTGGATACAGTTTTTGACAATGCCGATCTGAACTTTGTAGCAATAATAGGTATATAATACCAATATCAATATTAAACACAACAATTACAAATATTGTCAAATTGGATACAGTTTTTGACAATGCCGATCTGAACTTTGTAGCAATAATAGGTATATAATACCGATATCAATATTAAACACAACAATTACAAATATTGACAAATTGGATACAGTTTTTGACAATGGCGATCTGAACTTTGTACCGATAATAGGTATATAAAACCCTCCGCAGTTTAATAGAGATAATTTCTGGGTTGCTATTGCGTTAGTTCGCCGGGTGAAACCGGACCGACGCGAAAGACAATCAATCTCGCGGGTGCCTATTGTACGCGTGGGACCAATCGGACGAAATCTTTTATTTTCTGGAAGTGAAAATAATCAATGTCATGCCTAGATATTGGATAATACTTCTGGTAATAGTGAGCAATCGAACGACCGAGCCGACTTGAAAATTCGTTTTTTTTACGAAAAGTTCAAGCTTCATTCGCTAATCCCATTATTTTTGAACGTGACATGAATTCGAGCCAAATCGTATCCTCGACTTTATAAATTTTATAATATACTTTTCTTCCAAGAGGCAGAAATGTATATACATTTTGCAAGAGGAGTGGAACTTTAAAGGGTGATGGGTTGCACCAAAGCGTCTGTAATCGTAAGCGGAGTTCGTTCTAAATCTGAATGTGTGGAAAGTTTGACATGTTTCTATGGGAACAGCTGTCGGCGCCATATTTAACGTCGATAGGTCTGTAATCGGAAGTTGGTGCAACTCGCCCTAAGTTCCAAATTAGCTACCTTCGACTGTCAAACTATGAGAAGTGATGTCGATATATTGGTCGGTAAATCGAAGCCTACGACAATAAGGGAAATGTTTGCGCTGTTCCAATCGGCGCACTGGCCACACAACCTTGGTTATTACAGTTAGTACAGCGAAAGTGGTTTCGTGGGCACAGGCGGGTCGATCTGGGACCGCCTGAGAATATAACTTTCACGCTACATTTCCGATGTTAACAGTGCGATTGCAGGGACCAAGGCTCCTACGCAAGTAGACACTGACTACAACATCTGCCCGCCTAATCGAGCAGCTTCACTTAGAAGCACTCTGTCTGTCTTGCCACTATGATCTTTGGTGATGCCTTGATGCGTCGTCGGTATTCAAATGAGAATCAGCTACCAGCTGATTTATGAGTTGAATACTTATGTTTGTCATTAGGAGTACGACATGTTTGTAATTCGTAACTATGCCCGTGCGAGTCTTTACTCGGCAAAAGACCTACCTAATCGTCGGCAATTTACAGCTCTGACGTTAACGGACGCTGATATATGATAGTTTTGGAGTTACACAGTCCCCAGAAGACGTACGTAAGCTACTACAGTTACTACCTACAATTTCATACGTTATCAATGCTAACATGAGATAAGATTGTGATTGTTTAAATTGCGGTCCTGAATGAATCGTACTACAAACGCGATTAACGAAAATGACACGGCAACCCCATTACCTTGATATTACGTGACGTTCGTCATCGATTAGCATTTCAAATAGGCGAAGCGATCAACGTTTGAATATTATTAAAGTTCAACCCAACATAACGAAGTCAGATTAGACGATAGTACCTATATTTTTGCAGAATGACTAAGAGACTAATAGTGGCTTAGCGGGCAGACCACCGGCCAGATGGACCGATGATTTCCGCCGAACAGGAACCAAACCGTTGATCACATTAGGACAGGGCTGTTATTCGCTACGCGCTAATGCGGCATAGCCCGCCGGTCACCCGTCACGACAGTAGACCTCTACCTACGCTTAGTTACTACGCAATGCGGTGTCAAAGATATGTATATTTGTGGGCGAGCGTTGAGGTGAGCTTAAAACCAGTTACATAATAGGGGGGCTGGACCGAGTAGTGGCGTAGTAAAGAAGAGAAAATTACAATCCGTCTGGTTTTGGTTTGGCAAACAAGAAAATATTAGTCGAGGCAAAAGACAATAACTATAACTACAACTTAGAAAACTTGAAAAACCTCCGACATTTTCATTTCAAAGTCTAATATCTCAAAAACGCCTGAACAGATTTTCATGAAACATGGCCAAGAACATTCGGGATAAAATTATCTATGACACAAATAAACCGCAGTCAAATCGGTCCATCCGTTTGGGAGCTACTATACCACAGACAGATACACAGACACGTTAAACTTATAACACCCCTCTCTTTGCGTCGGGGGTTAAAAATCACATATTTTAGGAACTTAATACATAAGACTCATGTCATGCCCCTAAGATATGCAATACTTCATGTTTGCTGGTACACTATCGATCTGATGCCACTCAGGCGAAGCAGAAATTAAAAGGCCTTTGGAAATTGATGGTTTGAAGTATGCTTCTGATATTTTTTCTCAAGTCGGATTCATACTTATCCGACGAGACGTCTCGAGACGAAAGAGAATAATATCGGTTTCATACTTTTAGTACGGTCAGATTCACACCCATCTGATGGGCTCTGACGTGACATGACAGCTCCATGTGTGTCAGGCGTCAGAGCGAATCAGCGGGCATCATGTCAGATTAGTATGAATCTGGCTTGAGTCCCTTGGGTACAGTCAGGTGTAAAAAAATACGGGTGCATACCACTTATTCATAAATATGGCTCACGTGCATGAGTCACACGTCAGCGGATTAAGGTTTCGGTATATATTTATAAATATATAATTATTTGGGGACAATCTTGCACAAATCAACCTAGTCCCAAAATAAGAAAAGCGTATAATATGGGTACTTGAGTTGTATGTTTTAATCCATGGAATCAATTACTCAAAGAGTACATCTGAATACTAGACGACGATATATATACATAGGTATATAGAGATAAACAAATACTTAAATACATAGAACACATCCATGACCATGACTCAGCATCAGCAACAAATATACGCGGTCATCACACATATAAATGCCCTTACCGGGACTCGAACCTGGGACCTCCAGCTTCGTAGGCAGGGTCACTACCAACTAGGCTACATAGGTCGTATGTGTTCAAGAAAATTCTATTTCACGGGCAACAGTCCAATTGTCTAGATGGATTTTGTTTTGACATATGCGGTGTCGTTGAATTCCTCACAATCCTATGTGTCATAGCCAGGCTATAATATTTGAAAAACCAATTGGGTTATTTACAAATATCTTTTGATTTCACTAGTATATGCACACGAATCACGTAGCCCATGTAGACATACGAACCATAACCATTAACACAAACGATATGTAATTTTGAGTGCTTCACGTAATGAAGTAAAACTTTGAAATTCTACGAGAACTTCGCAATTTTTATTGGTGTACCATCGTACCGTATTAAGAACACGTAGCTCATTAACATAGGCACACGTGACATGAAAATTTAGTTAGTGCTACTGTGCACTTGCGTAAGACCTCATTTTCTTGATTTCAAGAATGTTTGGGACAGAAACGGGTGTGTTCGGCGGCTTTTGGTAATACTGAGAAGTTATGAAAAGGAATGTTGCATGCAGACAGAATAGAGGCAGAGTGTTTAAAGTACGGTAAACACCCTTTCAGATAAACTGGTACCTATTATGGGATTTCCACCCGAACCGACATTGATAGTATTCAAAGTGTACAAACAATTTAAACAAATGAATCTCTTGATTAAATGGTACATCGCCTTGTGGCGGCTTCATCAAATTTATGGAAAAAATCAGCTGTCGTATTTCTGTTTAATCCTGGCAAAGAAGAAGGAATCTTATATAGAATATTGTAAGGTTTAGAATAACTTTGTTAGTGTTGGGTGGTGGTGCCGCCTACGCGATTTGCCTGGTATCGATCGCCCCCTGTTGGCGCCGCGACGTCATGCCCGAGTGCGTCACGCTGAGACCCTTTTTCACGGATTCGTTCAGACAGTATCCCCTGGGGTTTGTGGGATGTTTGTAATCAGCAAATATCTCGAGGGATAGGTACCTATGTAATTAGATACTATTTATAGCAGCTTGGCATTAACTCGCCATATTGCGCATTGTCCGTCTACATATATAAGAAGCTCTGCGAGACTAATCGTATTAAGTCATTCGCGAGTTGAATCGTAGTAAGTTTGTTGTACTTATTCGCATGTTCCGTTCTATTCGTCAACAAATACCAACGGATAATCCTCGTTTAGAGGCCAAAACAAACATGTGCGTGATGCTAAAAAATAGAAGGATATCGAGTAACTCACGGTCCGGCCGTTGTAGGGTTTCAGGCTAATGATAAATGGCGTTTACGTCGGGGTTGGAGCGAAATTGGAAAAACCAAGGGGGGCCAAATGCCATCAACGCTTCACAATAATGGGGAAAGCCGTAATTAAAGGGCAAACACAGATACTGATAGTGTTGTATTCAATTATTTAAGAAGGTTACGGTGTTTTGTCATGTACACACGCGTGTCACCACCTTTGTGAACAAAAGGAGCAGCTATGGTCAACGTTATTTGTATACTCGTTTTCCAGGATGCTGCCTTAGGTATTGCAATATTGCTTTGCTGCAATCGATCTTGGATCGATTAAAGAGCTTTTTCAAAAAAAAATACACAAGGACTATCTTTGGTGAAATTTAATTCGTTTCATTAAGTCACAACAATTATCTACCTATAGGTACCATCTATATATATTATGAACTACGTATAGTGGGGTGGGATTTCACTAACGATAGTCCTTGACTATGCGTATTTATTGGCAAAACGTGTAATGACTTGCCTATGTTTTCGAAATACATTATATAAACTTTGAACACTTCCTATTTACGTGGTTTTCGATTGGCAACGTCGGTGGAAAAGCAGTTTTAAAATTGTAATATATCCTGTTAATTACACTAATAATTTCTCAAAAAACTACTCCACTGTATCTATTTAAAGAGTCAAACCAATGTTATTTAAATATATCATTTAATTTGATAAACGATTTTAATATGTAAATACCAACCTATTGAATGAGTGCACATAAAGGAGTCAATTTCCATTTAATTTACAAAATATTCTCGATATCGGCAGAAAAAGTATTCAATTCATGCCTGGCAATAGTGGAAATCAATGCAAATTAGAGAAATTCAGAGATGCTTCCTTATTGCAAGCAAGCTATATAGACCTGCCGCAAGGCAAAGCGTAAGCCTTACGTATAAGTAGAATGTTGGGGCAGCAAACGTATACATGCTTAGACCAACACATAGTTCATGGTATACCTAGGGCAGAAGCTGAATGTACCTATAGCGTAGCGGCAAAACGGCGCCGGCGAAGACTGCATTCCTGGCGATCCGCGGAGTTGTTTAGCCAACGGGTCTTGGACCTTACAATGGGTTACATGCCTCATTTCACGAGTCACGACCACAACCTGCTCTAGCTCAGCTATAAAACTATACATTAAATGACTGGCTGGTTACGCAGTACTAAAGCAGAATTTGTGGTACAGGGAAACTAAATAATCTGGCAAGATTATTTTGATAACAACGGCAACCTTCGCTTCGCTTAAAGAATTGTACGTAAAGAACAGGTTGACATTGATGCCGGTACCAGCGTCTTCGCTGTGAGACGATGATTCATTCGAATTCATTACAAGGCACCGAATTGAATACGTATGTGTGCAAGAGAGGAATGTATTCAAGAATCCCCACATGATACGTTTCAAGGTCCGCGGTGAGCCCGCGTAACTGTTGTAGGTTATTTTAGGAGCACCTGGTTATTACTCGAGTATTTTAGTCTATTTATAAACAGCTGTCATCGCAACTCTCAGAGTTCAGTAGGTGAATGATTACTCGACCGCATACTTCGGTGCCGCTTTCTCTGATAAGACCTTATGTAATACGAGCGAGATTATGATCTTGATAAATTATGGCCATAAAGCATGATGTAATGCTACTTTTTGTCGTTGTTTGGATATTCAAATGTAAAACTAGAATGTTGATCGATTATGATTATAGGGTATGATGCAAAGTTTTTTGTTGTTGTTCGGGTGTTCAAATGTACAACTCTCGATTTGACCCAGTTCGTCGAGAGCTGGGAGGTCTCCATGGCACGCTTATACTAAAATGTTATCGTTTAATTCAATTCAATACAACACTGAATAAGATTGCTTTTGATCAATATACTTTCACTGTTATTATCTCAGAGTATCTAGAGAGATGATAAGGCACTTCTAACACATAAAAATAAATTAAAACTGTTTAGTACTTTTTTGTACGGCATATCTAATTTGCTTTGTTTAAGTACCTGTAGCGTAAATAATGCAAGTCGTGAACTTCCAATACTTTCTATAAGAACCTTTACAAAACGTTTGGACGTGTATTTTGACTTCAAGTTTGCATCTGCAGGTTCAGAGACACCTGCTCGTAGACATAAGTAAATATTCTGTGATGCTTACATTTCTCAAACAGACCGGTATAGTAAATTATTTATAGTTCATTCGGGCCTCATTTAATTTTATAGCAACAGAGGCTGCTTTCTGGCACTGAACTAAAAATGTTATCACTGTACGTAACAAAAAAAGTTCATAAATTCCGCAACCGACACGCGTGGCGGCTAGAACGGTGGTTCAGCGATCTTCGGAATCAAGACTATCGTGGACCATATCCATTCAACGAAATGTAACAGTTTTAATTCGTGATCGTTATTTTTAATCAACAGGCGCGTTCGACGACCTCGTTTGGTTGCGTACCAGATTGAAACGGAAGGCGGAATCTGGCCAATCGACGGAGATCGCTATCGCAGGGTGCGCTCGCTTAAAATTGTCACAAGATGGTGCGTTTTGGACTGCTTTCCGATCCACACACGTGACGCAACGAGCCGGCTTACGTATTAGGAGATTGTTGCCCGGGTGCGGCACTTTTATGGAAATCACGTTAATACTTTGAGCGCATTTCTCTAATGAGCTTACGCAACTTGACACATATTTTTGACAAGTTGAAACGTCTAATTTATTCAATGAACACTCGTAGGACAATGATAGCGTGTGAATAGCGTGGCCACATCTTTGTTTAGACATCGTGGTGTTGGCTCGTGGTTCTCCTTTCACCGCGCAAGCCGAAGCAAAGGGTATGTCAAGGAATGCCGGCCATTTTAGGTCAAAACACAATAGGAAATTAGATATGCCTGTCTAACTGAGGCAAAAGGATTACGCTAATAATTAGGATGATATTATGAAATAATTTGAAGAATAATGTGTTTAATAGCGTTATTTGACTTTACATGTTGCGGAACTGGCAGCATCTGTTCATGGGTTTTCTCACATGTTTGTTGTATTGTACCCAGTTGGTAAATGAACCGTTGAGCAAGCCTGACGCAAGTCCATTGTCTAAATAGGCAGGCGTTGACACGTATGCGTATACAACTTCCACTTACAAATGCACGAAAAAGTAAGGAAGAGTTTCATGAAGAAGATAGTACCTACATCCAATACATGAATGTAACATCGATAGCCATTGAAAACACTTTAAAAACTAAGAATGTCGTGATCGGCGTCATTAAAACACAGTTACGCAGCTCATGACATGTAATCAACGGTCCAACTATGTTATCGGATACTCGGTTATGGGATACAAAAACGCCGGTACTGAGTAACGATGATGGGATTTCTTGGTACATGAAGAAAGTCGGGGCGTTATAATATAAACGGAGGAAGGCGCAAAGAGACCGCGAGTTCAACGACATGGCGCTATAAGAACACTGTTACTTTCAAAGGTCGGCGGAGCGAGCGGGCGACCCCGTAATCGCCCACCGTCGACAATAGGCTTAAGTAGCAAAATCTGTGAAGATTTTCCGTGAGATAAATCACTATTTCACACCTAACTGCCGCTAGATAAATCCGAGATCGTATTCGATAAGACGGTACTGATACCGTCTTATCGAATACGATCTCGGATTTATCTAATATAAGCAAATACACAAGGATATTAAGCTTTTTTCAGATCTTACGCATTAGCCCTACTAGTATTAGTGCTGATTATTAGGAAAGTCCTTAGGAGTGAAATCATAAATAAAATGATCCTCGAAAGTCAGAACATCTGACACGAACTTCTATCGGGCCAATTTCGTTTCACAACGAACTGTTTTCCAATTGAGCAGTACTTTCTTTATCTCAACAAGTGTCAAATATTCGTTGAAAGAATCTAATAAATTCAACAATAAACCCGAAGGTGTCCAAATAAGTACTCGACGCAGACAGTTACTCAGACGCGGAAGGAAGTAACTCGTTACATACGGTTATACAAACATTACTGCATTTGTAGTTCAATCGGAAAAGTTACGACTTAGGTAAGAGACGTTTAACGTATCTGTTAAGCTGTAAACATTTTACTCGGATATAGATAACTACAAGCTATAACAACAATTAATCAGCTCAAATTACATGGTGTAATGGGAGAAAATGCGATTCCAGACATTGAAAGCAATAATATTTATAGCTATTGCATTCCATTTTTTTTCATACATAATCTATACATATAAATGTCTATGTCCTGACTGACTCACTCATCAACGCACAGCCGAAACTACTGGGACTAGAAACTTGAAATTTACACCAGGACTTTCTTTTATGACGTAGGCAACGGATAAGACAGGATTTTTGGAAATTTCATCCCTAAGGGGGTTAAATGGGGGTGCAAAGTTTGTATGGGGGAATAATATTTTTTTTAACTAGAGACTTGAAACTTTGCAGAAAGGTTACTTTTTAAGATACAAAAAAAGTAATTTCAGCGTTTTAGAAAATTCCACCCCTAAGGAGGTTAAATAGGGGTGCAATGTTTGTATGGAGAAACATTAATTTTTGAACTATGAACTTGAAACTTTGTAGAAAGATTTCTCATTAGAATACAGAAAAGTGATTTCTGCGTTTAATAAAATTCCACCTCTAATGGGGTTAAATAGGGGTGCAATATTTGTATTGGGGAAACATTATTTTTTAAACTAGAGTTTTGTAACTTTAGGTTATTTTTATAACGTGGGCTAGGGACAAAAAAGGGATTTTTGGAAATACCTCCCCTAAGGGGGTCAAATAGGGGTGCATAGTTTGTTTGGGGAAATCTTTTTTTTTGAGCTAGAGACTTGAAACTTAGTAGAAAGATTACTTTTTAAGATACAAAAAAAGTAATTTCAGTGTTTTAGAAAATTCCACCCCTAAGGAGGTTAAATAGGGGTGCAATGTTTGTATGGGGGAAACATTAATTTTTGAACTATGAACTTGAAACTTTGTAGAAACTTGAAACTTTGTAGAAACATTACTTATTAAAATACAAAAAAAGTAAATTTCTGCGTTTCAGAAAATTCTACCCTTAAGAGGGTTAAATAGGGGTGCAAAGAGGGAACTTTATATTTTGAGCCAGAAACTTGAAACTTTGTAGAAAGATGACTTATAAAGATACAAAAAAGTAATTTCAGCGTTTTAGAAAATTCCGCCCCTAAGGGGGTTAAATGGGGGTGTAATGTTTGTATAGGGGAAACATTATTTTTTGAACTAGAGACTTGAAACTCAGTAGAAAGATTACTTATTAGAATACAAAAAAAGTTATTTCTGCATTTAAGTAAATTCTACCCTTAAGAGGGTTAAATAGGGGTGCAAAGAGGGAACTTTATATTTTGAGCCAGAAACTTGAAACTTTGTAGAAAGATTACTTATTAGAATACAAAAAAAGCAGGCAGCGTTTTAAAAAAGTCTACCGCGAAGGGGGTTAAATAGGGGTGCAAAGTTTGTACGAGGGAAACTTTTCCTTATTAGCTAGAAACTTGAAACTTTGTAGAAAGATTACTTATTAAGGTTACGAGAAATTGAAAGAGCATTCAAAGCTCAAAAAAATGCATAAGGGCATGAAGGGGTATTTCAGCTAGAGAGTCATGTAAGCCTGTTTTTAAAATACTCAATATCCTCCCGTTGCCATGTATGTACATTATAATAAATAGATTTGCATGCCTACTTTTATAAGGTACTAGCTTTTGCCCGCGGCTTCGCCCGCGTAGTAAAAGTAATTTTCCAATAATTGTTGAATTGCTACGCCGCCTACTAACCTACTACTACTAACTTCCCCTACGAATAACCCTTCGTCATAACCCATTATGGTAAATTAATTTTTATTTACTATTATTTTTATGCCCGTGTGGTGGCGGGTTAGAATTTCACCACCCTCTTTCTTCCCGTGTGTGTCGTAAAAGTCGATTAAGAGAGCAGGGTTGAAGTGTGTTGTGGGTGATGGGCTAACAACCTAAGCAATATCATCTTTTATACCCACATTTATGCTAAAAGTGGCGCTGGAACATAAAGTTCATGTGCTCTGCCTGCCCCTTTTGGGAATAAAGCCGTGAATGTATGTATGTATGTACGTATTTCTGTTATTAAATTTACAATCATGATTAATGAGAATCTGTCCTCTGGAATAAAAGCTACTTTATGTTCATGATAATGTTGAAATACCAAAATATCTCCACGAATGTCAAGTCAAATTTGTGGCCTGGACATTGCTATAGGCTAGTTTCCTAAGATTTTTTTCCCATGCTTTTCGAACCAGTATTTAACATAAATACCCAAAAATTTGTTTTAATTTAACGGCGGCCAAAATGCTTAACTTATAAAAAGTAAGCAGATCTTCGTGCAGCACCTTGAATGTACATATTACGGATGAAGGCACTTTCCCAATGTCTCCTACCCTCCCGTCCCGCCGCGCCGCCCGCACTCGCCTAGGTACCGATTGCTGACGATCGAGATGGCACCAAATACAAACTTTAAAACCTATAACCCTATATAACGCGGGTCTCGTTCCATACCTCAAAAGCAAAAATAGAACCCTTATTTATAGGATCACGTGTGGCTGTCTGTCAGTCCGTCTGTTACAACCGATTTTCTACGAAAAAAACTGGACCGATTGAATTGCAATTTGACACAAATATTTTCATGAATTTTCATGTCCACAACAATACATTTCAAAATCTATGTGATTTTCGTTATTAACGTCCCAAAAAACCGTAATAACAACGCCCATATTGATATTAAGACGCCAAGTTGGAATGTAAAATCGTTGTTGTTTTCCTAATCAGTGACCCGATAAACCATAGAAACAATAGATGCCGATCGATGTTGATTTTCAGATTTTGTCACCACACGTCTCCTTTTAGGGGTTGAATTCCCAAAAAACCGGAAACACTTGTTTACTCATTTATCGTTAGGAATTATCCTGTGAATTCTCGAATAAAATTGTCTTACTAATCTTTTTTCTCCATACAAACTTTGGACCTCCTTTTTAACCCCTTTAGGTGTAATTATTTCCAAAACGCTGAAGGCACTTTATTTGTAAATGAATAAGTAATCTGTCCACAAAGTTTTAAGTACGTAGTAGCTAAAAATAAGTTTCCCTTAAACAAAATTTGGACCCTCATTTAACCCCCTTAGGGGTGGAAATTTATAAAACGCTGAAATTACTTTTTTGTATCCTAATAAGTTATCTTCCTACAAAGTCTCAAGTCTCTAGTTCAATAAATAATGTTTCCCCCCCACAAACATTGCATCCCTATTTAACCCCCTTAGGGGAAGAATTTTATAAAACTCTGAAAGTACTTTTTTGTATCTTAATAATCATATTCCTACAAAGTTTCAAGTCTCTAGTACAAAAAAATGTTTCTCCCATACAAACTTTGCACCCCTACTTAACCCCCTTAGGGATAGAATTTCCAAAAATCCCGTCTTATCCCTTGCCTACGTCATAAAATGAAGTTCTGGTGTAAATATCAAGTTTTTAGTCCCAGTAGCTTTGAAGACGAACTTTGCACCCCTATTTTACCCCCTTAGGGGTGGAATTTTATATAACGCTGAAAATACTTTTTTTGTATCTTAATAAGTAAAATTTCTACCAAGCTTCAAGTCTCTAGTTCAATAAATAATGTTTCCCTTATACAAACATTGCACCCATAATAAACCCCCTTAGGGGTAGAAAGAACTTTTTTAGTATCTTTATAAGTAATATCCCTACAAAGTTTCAAGTCTCTAGTACAAAAAAACATATTTCTCCCATACAAACTTTGTACCCCTTTTTAACCCCCTTTGGGATAGAATTCCCAAAAGTCCCGTCTTATCCCTTGCCTACGTCATAAAAGGAAGTTCTGGTGTAAATTTCAAGTTTGTAGTCCCAGTAGTTTAGAATACAAACTTTGCACCCCTATTTAATTTTCTTAGGGGTGGAATTTTAAAAACGCTTAGGATATTTTTATTTGTATCCTAATAAGTAATCTTCCTACAAAGTTTCAAGTCTCTAGTTCAATAAATAATGTTTACCCCATACAAACATTGCACCCCTATTTGACCCCCTTTAAGGGTTGAATTTTATAAAACGCTGAAAGAACTTTTTTTGTATCTTAATAAGTAATATCCCTACAAAGTTTCAAGTCTCTAGTACAAAAAATAATGTTTCACCCATGCAAACTTTGCACCCCTATTTAACACCCTTAGGAATAGATTTTCCAAAAATCCCGTCTTATCCCTTGCCTACGTCATAAAAGGAAGGTCCGGTGTAAATTTCAAGTTTGTAGTCCCAGTAGTTTTTAATACAAACTTTGCTCCCCTATTTAACCCTCTTAGGGATGAAATTTTGTAAAACGTTGAAAGTACTTTTTTTGTATCTTAATAAGTAATCTTCCTACAAAGTTTTAAGTCTCTAGTTCAAAAAATAATGCTTCCCCCATACAAACTTTGGACCCCCGTTTTACCCCCTTAGGGGGTGAGTTTTGAAAAATCCTTTCTTAGTGCTCCCCTACACCTTATAAGGAACCTACGTGCCAAATTTGGAATCCGGTTGGGTTCCGGCTTGGGTTTGGGCTGTGCGTTGATATGTCAGTCAGTCAGTCAGTCAGTCAGTCAGTCAGCTTCTTCTTTTATATATTTAGATTGACATTAGATGGACATTATTTACCATTTACCATACCATCTTTATACGTACATAATTTTAAGCAAATAAACAAATTTCATTTCATTTCATAAGATACAAAAAGTAATTTCAGCGTTTTAGAAAATTCTACCCCTAAGGGGGTTAAATGGGGGTGCAATGTTTGTATGGGGGAAACATTATTTTTTGAACTAGAGCCTTGAAACTTTGTAGAAAGTTAACTTATTAATATACAAAAAAAGTAATTTCAGCGTTTAAGAAAATTCTATCCCAATGGGGGTTAAAAAAGGTTGAAGGTTTTGTACGGGGAATACTGGTTTTTTTAAAGAGATGTGCTCTTCATTAACATGTCTCCATTTCTCGATTTCCAGTGCTGAGTTTAAGATTGTTTTAACAGCCCTACGATATTTAACTTTTTTTTAAATCTCACTCATAATAACTAAGATCCCCATTTTCTAGCTCCAAATCCATGCGTGGTCCAAGATATAGAGCGATCTTGCAGAGTCATTTTTGCCAAAGATAAAAATTAGATTAAAGCATCAGGTAACTGACGGAATAAGTATGAAGCATTCTGCAAAAAATTCCCGTAATCTGATTGGAAAATCTTGAAAAATTCTTTAACAATCGCATATCAGTGTCTGCCACTGTTTGAAATGTAATATGTCTACTCAGATCATTTTAACTAAGAATAAAATTCACTTAGGTACCTATTTTATATCTTTGTCATCATCAAAAATCTACGCGGACGAAGTCGCGGGCGGCCGCTAGTATTAGATAAAATAGCGAAATGCCAAGAAAACAGTATAAAACGTTATGTACGGCAAATTGGGTAAGTAATATCAATATCCCCCTGGAATTGGGTATATTGACGTAAATAAACTGCGCCAAATCGTGTTCCATTCACGCGTTGCCATTTGTATCTTTTCAGAAGCTTTTATTCAACGTGCTCTGTTTGTATGGTTATTTATTTATTTATTTATTTATTTATTTATTTATAAAAACAGTTTTATGACATTACAGTTATAAACCTATGCGTCACAAAATTTAGATAATAATAAAAGGTTCACAATAATAAATATCAAACAGCTTAATTTGGAACAGTTGAGCATCTAGCATCCATCGCCTCGCAGAATCTCAAGCATTCACTATACACTGCAGCCCATCGCCACGCAAACAAGTCGCACTCGGGTGTTGATGTCAGGAGCGCATTGAGAAGTGAGAGGGCGCGAGGCAACGGCGAGTTCCTGAGCGACACGGTGCTCGACGGCGGCACAGCCAATAAGTCGCGCTGTCGAGGTCTCAGGGCTATCCTCGGGACATCCGGGACAAACAATTGCACCAGACGCTCTACAAGTTCGGGACAGTCCGACTCGCCACGCAAGGCCTGACATGCCGAGATCATCAGCTGACAATTTCGCCTGACCTCCAAGGAGTTGTACCCAAGGGAACCGAGAAGGTACTTCGTTGGGTAAAGATACGGGTAATATCCGAAAGTTTTTTTATAAAGAAACCTTAAAAACGCTTTATGAACCTTCTCAAGAAGTAACGCATACGTTGATTCATAGGGGTTCCACACGATCGACGAAGTCTCTAGCTTACTCCTTACTAAGGCATTATATACCATTTTTATGGCCACCGGGTCGTGAAAGTGGCGGAGGTTTCGGACCACAAAACCTAGCCTCCGAAAGCAGCTGGTGGCAAGAGAAGAAATATGCTCGTGAAAGGTGAGGCGCGAGTCGAACATTACACCCAAATCCTTGACGGAGAAGACACGATTTATCGGCTCTGACCCTAACATATATTGAGCATATATGGCGGCACGAGAGCGGCTAAATGTACACACATAACACTTGGAAGGGTTAAAATGCAGTTTGTTCGCCATACTCCACCGAAACACCAAGTCGATGTCCCCTTGTAGCGTCTTACAATCAGCTACCTGCTCAACCCCGTATACCAACTTTAGATCATCGGCATACAAGAGACATTGAGCCGCCCTAAGAACCGATTGAAGATCGTTAATCATGATCCCGAATAACAAGGGCCCTAGAATGGAGCCTTGGCTGACACCAGACCGGGTGTGGTATGGAGCCGAGACAAAACAACCATGTCGGACGAACTGCTGTCGATCACGCAGATAGCTGGCGAAAAAGGTTAGCAATTTGGGAGAGAAACCAATTTTGTCCAGTTTGCTAAGCAACACATCGTTATCCACGCGATCGAAAGCCTTCGTGAAATCGAAATAGAGCACATTGACCTGAATACCTCTATCAAGATGCACAGCAATATTATCTGTTAGTATCAGCAGATTCGTGTTGACCGAGCGACTGGGACGAAAGCCATGCTGCGCGTCGCACAAGAAGGGCCGAACCTGTGAGGACAGAGTCCGGTGAAGTATGGCCTCAAACAACACTTTACTGGTTGTAAATATATAACCGATTCTTCAGCTACTTGTCGGTATCTGACTGACTGCCTAAGTTCTCGGGGACAACACACTTGTATGACATCACCGAGCTGATGGGGAAATAAGCTGGCTATAGCAATTCCTAAACTAGGTACAATATAGTTATAGATGAACTCGTGTGTGCTTATCGGAACCCTTTCAACTAGAAGCTAACGACTATGCGAAAATAAATACAGTCAGCATTTATTGATAGAAACTTATTCAAGCTTTACGAATACATGGACTTTCCGACAATATTACGGGTAACATACATCGCCTACCCTGCTAACATCCAAAATAAATAAATTCATAATACTATCCCGGATAATCGGTAGCTATCTACTATGTACTCTCAATAGGTTTAATAGAAGGACCAGATGAAAGATAAATTTATAGCATATTCTATAGTCAGCTAGTGTGCATATGCAAATAAAAAAAAACTTGAAACAAAGGTTACATCGTATGACCTAGCCAATCATTCAGAATGGGTAGAGTATGAAGAGTTTAACTAAACTCGTAAGTGATTCATAGTTGTAAGTGCTATTCAATGAATCTTTATCTCTGAGTAAGAAATAATAAGTCACGTTTAATGACAGGTGTCGCGAGTCGCGACTAACTAGATAATATAGAACTTGAATATATAGGAAGGGCGATCTAAATATTAGTACTGGAAGCTTACATATAGTGCCGATCCAAACTGGAAATATATGAAAAATATTTAGGAAACAAAACAAAACCTCAATAACAGTTTCCAATGGTCTGTCCATCGCGATTCAGCGCGGCAATGCGGCGAGCGTGATGGGCACTTTTCCGCCGGGAGTGACGCGGGGCGGGCTTTTTGACTAAGTTAATAATTTATTATTAACCCATTTGTACCCTTTTTTGTAATTCTTTCACATTAAATAAATGACTGTTTCCAATTATTTATTACATTAAATATATATATATATGGGTTGTCTTGCACACCTTGCACAATCTATTATCGTGGGTGTGTGGGACACTTTGTGAGATTGAACAGAGATATAACCGTTTTAATTAAGCAGTCTACGTAATAGATACGTCATGGCAGGTTTATACGAGACGGGTTAAGTTCGGCTGGAACACATATTTTGGCTTGAGACATAATGGCCAAAAAGTCCCCATCCTAACATGTTTGGTTTTGAAACATTAATGGTCTAAAATGAATCAAAGGATCGTAATAACCTTAAGGGGATCCCATACGCTAATGAACTTCGATCTGAATCCCTTAGTTTTCTATGTTTTTTGTAGCTTATTATATTAAAAACAACGGCTTTAAGTAATATAGTATCCCATATTTACTTCAAAGTTCATTGTTTTCGAGATGTTTGGCATCAAAGTTGAACAATTTTACGCCAAAAACCGGTTTTCGGGCCATAACTTTTGTGTTAATTGGTTTAAAATGAAAACCCTGGACCAGTTTTTACAGACGTCACAGACGAACCCAAATATGTAGATTTCGTATATGTTAGATCTTTCACGACAATAGAGATACGAAATAAATGTTTTAAAAAATCATACAACGTCAAGTATTCATTTGTTTCAAAATCCGGTGGACAAAAATGGAGATAAAAGATTGAAGAACCGATAACCGTTTGATTTATAGTTCTATCTGTAGTGCAAAAGTAGGAGATATGATTAAAAACTTGTCAAAAATCGATGAAAAACTCGCCCATTAAGGACCTTAATATTTATCACGTTAGACCCGTGTAAACGAATAATAAAAAATATTTGCTAAAAGCGCGAGAGTTAGAAGTGTTTTATCAAAGGTAGTAATCTACCTACAAGTTATTAATTTTTTTGGCCTAATTAATAGGGCGACGCAGACGAGGTCGACCTAGACGGAGAAGGCGGGACGCCCTGGATGTATCCCTCAGCAATTGAGCTGAGGAGGCACCTAGTAGGGACGCATGGAGATTACGGGGAGAGGCCTTTGCCCAGCAGTGGGACACTCAATAGGCACACATAAAAATATATTTATATATGTATATGTGCGAACGGCTGCGCATACGGTGGGAACGAAAGTTTCTAGTACTAGCAAAGTGTCGGAAAGATTGCGTTAGACGCGACCTTGCTGCCGCCGCAACTATTTGCTTGACCGAATTCATTGAAACTGCTGAATTATTTCAGACATATTTTATTACAAAAAGATTGGGTTATAAACTTGTATACAATTAAATTCTGTTTATAAACAATGGAATCTCATCTCGCTCTTAAATGCAGCAGGGCAACTGGGAAAGCATGCCACCTTTTAGTTTATGGCCTGAGTGCATCCATATAGAATAGAACAAATGCTACGAGGGGCGGCTGATAAGTCCTAAGCCTACACTGACAGAAAAAACCGGAGTGACCTTCCGAATTCTTCCTTCTAAATGCCTTACCTACCAAAAAAATCAACTTTCCCTCCGAATGCTGCCGACCAAACCGGATGGTAATTGATTACCCCCCAAAATTTGGTAGGAACACGAAAATTTCCTTCCAAGTTAGAACGAAATTTTAGAAGGTAACATTTTAGGAGGTTAAGTTTCAGTAGGAACTTGTTGTTACTGTCCATACCAATCCTTCTACTTTAGTGGGTTTTTGAAACAGTAGGTAATGTCGGAAGGAAACTTAACAAATTAGACGGAATTTTCTGATACCCTTCTAGCTTTTACCCACTAATTTGGTAGAGTTGTTCTATCGGAAGGTAACTGAGGGTAAAAACTGACGTGACCTTCCACATATTACCTTCTAAGTGCCTAACCTACCAAAAAACTCATTTTTCCCTCCGAATACTACCGACCAAACTGGGAGGTATTGATTACCTTCCGAAATTCCGAAGGAATATGAAATTTTCCTTCCAATAAAAAACGGATTTAGTCGGTAACATTTTAGGAGGTACAGCTTCAGGAGGAATTTGTTGTTACCGTCTAAACCAACCCTCAAAATCTAGACGGAATTTTGGGATACCTTCTAACTTATACCACCTAATTAGGTAGGGTTTTTAAATAGAAGGTAATTGAGAGAACAAACCACCATGACCTTCCGATTTTTTTGATCTAAATTTCTTACCTTGCAAAAAATCAACTTTCCCTCCGATCAAATCGGAAGGTAATTTATTACCAGCCAAATTAAAAGGGAAGTTTAAGAAGGTATCATTTTAGGAGGTTAATTTTCTGAAGGAACTTGTTGTTACCGTCCATACCAATCCTTCTACTTTAGTGGGTTTTTGAAACAGTAGGTAATGTCGGAAGGAAACTTAAGAAATTAGACGGAATTTCCAGATACCTTCTAGCTTTTACCCACTAATTTGGTAGAGTTGTTCTATCGGAAGGTAACTGAGGGTAAAAACTGACGTGACCTTCCACATATTACCTTCTAAGTGCCTAACCTACCAAAAAACTCATTTTTCCCTCCGAATACTACCGATCAAACTGGGAGGTATTGATTACCTTCCGAAATTCCGAAGGAATATGAAATTTTCCTTCCAATAAAAAACGGATTTAGTCAGTAACATTTTAGGAGGTACAGCTTCAGGAGGAATTTGTTGTTACCGTCCAGACCAACCCTCAAAATCTAGACGGAATTTTGGGATACCTTCTAACTTATACCACCTAATTAGGTAGGGTTTTTAAATAGAAGGTAATTGAGAGAACAAACCACCATGACCTTCCGAATTTTTTGTTCTAAGTTTCTTACCTTGCAAAAAATCAACTTTCCTTCCGATCAAATCGGAAGGTAATTTATTACCAGCCAAATTAAAAGGGAAGTTTAAGAAGGTAACATTTTAGGAGGTTAAGTTTCAGAAGGAACTTGTTGTTACCGTCCATACCAATCCTTCTACTTTAGTGGGTTTTTGAAACAGTAGGTAATGTCGGAAGGATAGCTTCAGGAGGAATTTGTTGTTACCGTCCAAACCAACCCTCAAAATCTAGACGGAATTTTGGGATACCTTCTAACTTATACCACCTAATTAGGTAGGGTTTAAATAGAAGGTAATTGAGAGAACAAACCACCATGACCTTCCGAATTTCTTGTTCTAAGTTTCTTACCTTGCAAAAAATCAACTTTCCCTCCGATCAAATCGGAAGGTAATTTATTATCCACCAAATTAAAAAAGAAGTTTAAGAAGGTAACATTTTAGGTGGTAAAGTTTCAGAAGGAACTTGTTGTTACCGTCCATATCAATCCTACTACTTTAGTGGGTTTTGGAAATAGTAGGTAATGTCGGAAGGAAACTTAAAAAGTTTGACGGAATATTCAGAGACCTTCTAGCTTTTACCCACTAATTTGGTAGAGTGTTTCTAACGGAAGGTAATTGAGGGAAAAAACTTGCGTGACCCTCCGAAGATTTCCTCCTAAGTGACCTACCAAAAAACTCATTTTTCCCTCCGATTAATACCGATCAAACCGGGAGGTACTTATTGATTACCTTCCAAAATTCGGTAGGATTTTCACTCGTAGAACAACGCCATCTAGGCGATTAGTTGTGAACCCGAATTCTTAATCGCTTGACTCTCTGGTAAATCGATATTAGATTAAGCAACTAGCTGATTAGTAAGTTCACAGTGTCGTCAGAAGGGGGCGCTGTTTTAAATTAAATTAATGCTTGGCAAATTAGCATGTATGATTACTTTTTCCAATACACACGATACCAAACGAACGAAGTCTCTCTCTCTCTCTCTTAACCTTCCTAATCCGGTCCAACCACGCGGAAACACAATGTAAAAGGGATTTTAATCGGTAACATTCTAGGAGATATTGCTTCTGGAGGAATTTGTTGTTACCGTTCATAGCAATCCTTCAACTTTGGTAGGTTTTTTTAAGCAGTATGTAATGTTTGAAGGAAAGGTAAAAAACTAGATGGAATTTTGGGTTACCTCCTAGCTTATACCTATCACAAAAAAGTGGCTAATTTATGTCAGCTACCGGATGGAACAAAAATATTGCAGGAGTAACGTAAAACGTATTTTCCTGAAGGAAGGTATTGCATTTTTTTTTTACTTGGAAAGCAAAAACTTTTGTTAGTAAGCTTCTGTGAAAAAGTTGTTTGAATTAACAATTTTTACGACACATTTTTCTCATTCGAATCTGATGACTTTTATTTTTCCCCATACATTTTACTATGGAGCTCAATTCTTTAATTCTCAATTCTATATGTATAAAAATAATTATGAAAGTCTATTTAAATATTGCAGAGTATTGCCAGTCCAAGACAAAGTAGACCTAGCCGTTCTGACCCAATATAGTGGTAAAATCTCCGAACTAGCTGTTAAAAATAGTCCAAAAAATTTGCGCCAACTGACATACCTCTCACCGTTGGTAATTCCCTCTGCTCATAATGAATATGGTAGAAGAGTATGGTCAAAGAAATAAACAGTTCAAATTTTAGAAATACTTAATTTTTAAATGGCTAACTTTTACCGAAAACTCAAAAACGGCTTATCCGATCTTGTTCAAAATAGTTTCCATTTAAAGTCGTTACTAATTCTTACTTCCATGTTTTTTTTATATTTTTTGGAGCCGCGGTTCAAAAGTTAGAGGGGGAGGGGGGGGGGGGGGGGGGGGCGCCTTTTAATCCTATGCACATGTTCGGGATTTACCCTAAAATGGTGTCCCTAATTGAGTAGGTACGGAACCCTAATAACCACATACGCTAGGTCAAGTTATCATTCGTTAATATTCCTGCGCCGGTATCATGTGAACTTTTAAAAAGCACTTCGGGCTGTTATCGAATCTTTGTCCATATAATTCTGGGCGGCACAAGGTAATATAATATTTGAAAAGTTCCCTCGATTTCTTCAAAACCCCATCAAAAGTTCCTCAATCAACCTGATGATAATGAAACCACCTGAGAAGTATATAGGTACCCCTACTTACAAACAAACGTCTTCCGAGTAATCGGAGAACAGAAATTAAAAAAAATAACCGATGAACTCACCTTTTTTTACCTACCAATTTGGTTGGTATTAGACAAATTTCCTTCTAAATCGGGCGCTTAAAAATTACCAATAATATTAGTTTTGTTTCTCTTTGCATAATTTCTAAGAAGTTAATAGATAATAGAAATATAAATAATTATTAGTTACATTTTACCTTAACATTTTACCTACACTTATTTTAATATTACAGAGTAAACGAAATACTATATTTCGTCTCATAAGAGATTTTTTCCATTAAGAGTGATTTCGAGTGCATTTGCAGATACGAAACGCACATAAGACCAAAGACTCAGCAGTGTTGCCATTTTTTCCGTATCTGTTCTGCGTTGGAGTTATTTTGAAACGTATTTATATTACTTTTCGTTTTCACGTCCCGTCCGTCTTTCCGTTTCGTCCGGTGAACCAAATTTGTCAGAACATCCCTTTTTAAGGTTCCGTAGCCAACTAGGAACCTTTATAGTTTCGGCATGTCCGTCTGTCTGTCCGTCCGCGGCTTGGCTCCTTGATCGTTACCTAGTATTGTAGAAACCTGCAATTTTGCATGAATACATAAATCATGCATGGCGATAGAACGGTAAAATAAAAACTACATTTTTTTTTAGGGTAGCTACCTCCCAGTCAAAATGTTTTTTTTTTTCGCGTTAACCCAATGGTGTGGGGTTAGTGGGGTATCGTTGGATAGGTATTTTAGAGCGGATAAGGGTCTCCAACAAACATCTTTAGATAAAGTGAATATTTTTTCTCCAAAAGCAAAAAATATATAATTATGATCCATTCTAACTCCAAATATATGAAAAAAATCGTAAAATAAATGTTTGATAAATACTTTCAATGAAAACTATAGCGAAATAATCGGTCTAACCGGTTTTGAGTTATTGCAAGAAGTCTTCTCTTCTTAGTAAAAAGACGTACAAAGCGCTGCGAAGGTACTCCTTTATGCTTGTAATGTACATAATACTTAGTAATAGCTCCCGTTTAGCCTATTCTTACAGAATGGTAACTACGGAACACTACACTGAGCATACCCCGACATGCTTATGGCCGATTTTTTTGGATTATATCTGCTATGCACGAAAATGAGAGCGTCCCTGGCCAAGCCATGAGTTACATATGCTACTAATATTATAAATGCGAATGTTTGGGGTGTTTGCATGTGCGTGTGTGTGGGTTTTGTTGTTTAATAATAACTATTATTTTTAATATACAGTTTTTACACGATAACGGTTATCCTATGTCCATCTCCAGATTCTTAACTAAGTATATCATCATCCTCCTAGCGTTATTCCCGGTTGTGCCCCTAAAGGAGCTCGGGGTCCGCTTTGACACCTAATCCCAAGATTTGACGTAGGCACTGGTTTTACGAAAGCGACTGCCATCTGACCTTCCAATCCAGAGGGAAAACTAGACTTTATTCGGATTAGACCGGTTTCCTCACAATGTTTTCCTTCACCGGAAAGCTAACGGTACATAAGTTCAGAAAAACTCATTGGTACGAGCCGGGATTCGAACCCACGATTGCCGCTTGACAGCCGCATACCTGAACCACTAGGCTATCGTAGCTTAACTATATTCTTAACTATATGGATTATATTATATACCATAACTCATTCTGTAAAGTAGTACAGCCGTGAAGAAGAAAACGGCAAACAAACTCTCTTTGGCATTTATAATGTTAGTAAGAAAGTTTATTTGATTGTATTTTTTTGCGTATAATTCATAGAGATGCCTAGAGTAATAGGGAATACGAAGTTTCAATTCTGGTCACACCGGCGTGACGTCAAGTGTTACCCCCGCCCCCGCGCGCACGCACTCTACCGCTACGCTACATCAGTGTTTCCGTTCCGACGCGACGCCACGTTTGTTTAACTATGAAAGTGAATTGCAATGGCAGAATTAGAAGAAAAACTACATGAATTAGGTGCTACTCAGACAGTAGTAGACAGTTTTTTGGGTGAGTTGACTTAACTTGCTTCTTTATTTGTACTTACTTATCTAATTATGTTTGGAAATGGTATAAATTTAGTTTTTACTTACTAACCTTAACTTTCACTTTCATTATTGTAGTAAATAAAGATCTGATTAATGCTAATTTTCTTTTTAACCACTTACATAGTGTAAAATAGGCCATTGCTCACGAAAGGTCACATTACAAACGACACGCGTTAACCGGACGCCATATATTTTTTTCCCATCAATTATGAAGGATAATCGGTTAAGCACCCAGGACACCTACTTTTTATGATTTTATAATAAAGGATGCATCAAAATAAGCAATATTGGAATATCTAACTCAAAAGTTGCCAAGATAAAAGGTACGCATGTCACTTTTTTGACAGTATTAATCAGAAAGTGACAGATAGTTCATCTCCCGCAAGAGTAGAGAAGAAAAGCAAGTTATGCTAGGGAATCCGGGGCGTGACTATGGCATATATTTTAAATGATTGTAACCTAAGACTATCCTCTAAAATTGACAATAGCTGAGACAGAAAATACGGAAGGCTTGGGTTTGAATATTGAATCGGTACTTAAAATTTGATTTTTCTTCCTGCCCTTACAATTACCCTTCGAATGTAGAAGGTAATGAGCGAAGGTAAATAACAAATTCGGACGGAAATACATGATTTTGACAGAGAAAATTACCTTCCTAATTACCTCCTTTTGCAGAAGCAAAATGCGGAAGGCTTACGTCTGAATCGGTAGGAAAAAAAGATTTTAGAGAAAAGTTTTTAAAGTTAAATATACTATATTTTGCGTGTTCTATACGTTGCAATAATTAAAATTAAAATAGGTGCCATTGTGACACCACTTCGGCGAAAAATATTTTGTGTTTAAAAAATTCAATCTATGTAGCGCTCCATCTCGATCATTTTTAATTTTTGAAAAAAGTTATTTTAAGGTAAAGAGCTTATTTTATTATAAATTTGAGAATTAGTCTGAAGTGTTTGGACCTGTTTTTTTTTCATTTTTCTGAAAAAAAAAAACTAGTCACAGAAACGGCCCCCCTGGGTACGGTCTGACCAAATAATTGAAATACTGTCCAGATATGTAATAAAATCTATTTGTTATTATATACATTATCATTTTTTTGCAGACTGCTGGCATTCATCATACTCAGTTAAAAAAAGTGACTTCATCATCGTCATCTTCTCAAGCTACTGATAGCGCAGATACTGATAGTATTGGTGATGTAGATGTGTCATTTCTTGAATCATCTATAGAAAACATAGACAAACATGTTGTAATAGCGCAAGATATAGCAGATATTGAGGAATTTGTTAATGACAATGATTTGCATAACATTCAGCCAGTAACAACCCCTGATGACCGTAAACACAACCCGATATTGTTATTATTAACTAAAGGCACAGCAGAAGCTAAAAGAATTTCACAACTTCCAGAAAATAGCAAACTTACTGCGAGTGAAATAAAAGAGATTGCAAAATTAACAGCAAATTATTTGTTTTCTATAGCAAATCCTCCAAAGCGACAAGTTCTTCCAGAAAAATGCATATTTTGGACTAATCATTATTTTGAAAAGCTTTTCCCCAATACAAGTTCTTCAAGGTTTTATTACATCAAAAGAGAAAATTATAAAACAAAAGACGGGAAAAGTGTAAATAAAGGAAGAGCAACGGGGGCATTATATACCCAACTGGGTCAGTGAAGGAGAAAGCTATTGATAACAGATATAAATGCTAGACTTCGAGTTCCAACACCATCATCATCGTCCGCAAGTGCCAACACCGGCGAAACTGCTGCTCACTCTGAACAGCCACAAGAACCGCAAAGAATTTCAAGGGCTTGTCATCGTTCTATCTGCTCGGAGAATTCAAATCTGCCATACACACCTCCAGGTATTAATAAATATTAATTTAATTAATTCAATTAAGTTTATTATAAGTATTAATAAATTAATAAATATTAATGTACTTAATTGATTTTTAATTAGTTACTTTAGTTTTTATAAATTGGTTTGATTTCAGAAACAGACAATGAGGAACTAAAAGCTAAATTGGACTATTTGAGGAGTGAAATTCCCAGCTTCGTGTCATCTGAATTATTGGAGGCTTGGGAAATAACACACGAATATAGAAAAAAAGGAACTCTGTGACACTCCTGGAAACTTATGGGATTATTTGACATTATACAAGAGTCTGACTGTACCAAATATTGGACCTACACTTGTAAGTACTTGAAGTAATCATAATTTATGCCACTTTTGACATGTGTGTATTGGGGCTGAAACCAATAAACATAAATTTAAAGGGTTATTGGTAAAAAATACAAGTCAACATTATACATATTAAAATAAGCTGAAGTTATTTGTAGAATTAGGTGTAGTTAGTAAGTTAACAATTAGTACTTACTAGAATTTGTAACTATAGCAAACAATTAGGGCCTTTATATGTAAGTTTCTGTGTCTGTAATTGTATAAGGCAAAATATTTGATTTTAATAAGATCGTTTTAAGAGCTCAAGGATTGTACTAGAAAGATAGGCTCAGATTTTCGAAATAAGTTCCATGAAATAATAGTACATTGTGCAATAAGGGCCGTAAGTAGGGGATTTCTAACGAGAGGCTAGGCTAGAACCCGACGCCGAAGGCGGAGGGTTTTTAATGACTCGAGTTTGTAATCCCCTTACTGCCCATTACACACAATGTTTATCATCACACTTGCGAGGAAATAAGCAAAAAACTGACAAAAAAAACGATTTAAGTAATTAGTTTTTACGTGCCCAAACTAAACAAAATACGCTTAGAAAACAACAATCAAACAAATAAATGGCACTCGACTCTTGTCAACTTTTTTCAATATAGTCTTCCACAGATAATGCTAAAAATTGCGTTTAGTTTTCAAACTTGACAGGCCATACTGCCAGATTGTACCGATTTTCAAAATGAAATTTAATAAAATAATTTGAAATATCTCTGAAATAATAGTAAAATAGAAATATAATGCTAATTACAATGTACCGTATCAGTTTTATATACAGGAAAATTTGTTTGTAGCCAAGTTTTGAAGATAGGAAAAAACCCCTGACTGATTTTAAACTTCCTTAGTCTCAAATGACGTACAATTTGGTTCTATATTTTAAAACTAAACTCATAACTCCCTCGGGAGTTTTAAAAATCCATAACTCCCGCGGGAGGTAAATCGGCTGTAGCTGCTCTATACGCCTGCGTATTACTCCCTTTACGAGCAAGTGTGATGAAAAGATTTTTACGTCACACCTGTCCATAAAGTAGCAATTACTGCACGCTACGCGTGCGGAAAATCCCACTTCCTGGACAGGGGGAGACGTAAAATGTTGTACCTAACACGGGCGGTAATAAAGAAAGCCTCAGACCGCATATTTATCGCCCTTGCCTTCGGCTCGGGCGTCAAATACATGCGATCTGAGACATTCATTGTTTAACCGCCCTAGTTAGGTAATGTACTATTGTCTCCGAGACCTAATAAGCATGAAACTCGATAAAAACTTTATATTTCTACAATTTCTGTCAAAAGTAGACCGAAGTCTCGTGTCTGGGTCGGAAATCACTCAAGGTCAAACGTCACAAAAATCAGTTCTCGATTATCTTGGTTTCTATAGCTCCAACGATCTTGACATCTATGACAATATTGTAGAGAATCAAATTTGCGACAACCTTGAATAACTTCCGGTCCAGACACGAGACTTTGGTCAGTTTCGTGCTTATAAGGTTATTTTATTATAAAATAATAATAAGGTTAGGTTATTACTCATTCCGAGGTTGTTACCTTTTTTCGAGTTAAGTAATTGCATTAAATTACGAAGGTACTAATTAGGTTCTAAATTGTGGAGTCATCTAATAATATCACGAATCAAAAGATATTTTGCAATGATTGTTGTGCATGCCTCTTTATCGGGAAGAAATCCCTTTGTAATCATTGTCGTTTTATAAATTATCGAGTTGTTTGCTCCCCACTGCCTTGATGCTATGGTGTTTTGTTTGTGAGTGTACTCCTATGACAATAAATCTGATTTTATTAATTATTGTTGTTGTTAATAAATAGGTGCTACATAGTTTTATTGGACCGAAATGAGAATGGGATTTGAATATACCGTTTGCACAAGAGTACTTATAGATTTTATATTTTTTAAGACATTTTCGTTAACTAAGTGGTTTTAATACTTTGACTAGTCGATCAGTGATATCTTTACATTTTAAATGAAGTTATGTAAAAGTAAATCTATTTACAATTCCCATAAACAGTTTCTACATGTTCCATATCTTTTCTGGGATTCGGGGTAAATAATGTTTTATTTGCTTTATGAAACTAAATCGTTACATTATTTAAGCAACTACATCAAATTATAATATTTCAATTGAATACCTACTTCAATTAAAATATTATAATTGTATGTAATTATTTTTTCCTTGGTTCTATAACTTCATCGTCCAGAAATAAGTATAATCATTTATATGCCTATTCTACATTTGTTATTTTCATTCATTATATCAAATCGACATATGTGCTCAATCCCATTCTAATCGCGGTTCGATAATACGTGATTTACCTTTAATCGTGTAAGTTTAAATATTCAATGTTTTCTCCTTCCAGACTAGAATCGCCTAAGGAATGTAGAAGGTAGCCAGTGACGATAAATAACAAATTAGGAAGGAAATACATACATGATTTCCCTACGAATTCTCCAATTACATTCCTAACTACCCCCAATTGCGGAAGGAAACTACGGAAGACTTGTGTTTGTATCGGTACGTAAAACTTTATTTTACTTCCAGTCCTTACAACTACCCATCGAATATAGAAGGTAATGAGCGAAGGTAAATAACAAATTGGGATGGTAATACATGATTTTTCTCAAAAAATTTCAATTACCTTCCTAATTACCCCCTTTTGCAGAAGGAGAATAAGGAAGGCTTGTGTTTGAATCAGTAGGTAACACATTATGTTCCTTCCAGTCCTTACAATTACCCATCGAATGTAGAAGGTAATGAGTGAAGGTAAATAATAAATTGGGAAGGAAATACATGATTTCCCTCCAAATTTTTCAATTACCTTCCCAATTACCCTCCTTTGCAGAAGGAAAATACGGAAGGTTTGTGTTTGAATGGTAGGTAAAATTTTATTTTCCTTTCAGTCCTTACAATTACCCATCGAATGTAGAAGGTAATGAGTGAAGGTAAATAACAAATTGGGAAGGAAATGCATGATTTCCCTCCAAATTTTTCAGTTACCTTCCCAATTACCCTCCTTTGCAGAAGAAAAATACGGAAGGTTATTTACCTTCACTCATTACCTTCTACATTCGATGAGTAATTGTAAGGACTGGAAGGAAAATAAAATTTTACCTACCGATTCAAACACAAACCTTCCGTATTTTCCTTCTGCAAAGCAGGGTAATTGGGAAGGTAATTGAAAAATTTGGAGGGAAATCATGTATTTCCTTCCCAATTTGTTATTTACCTTCACTCATTACCTTCTACATTCGATGGGTAATTGTAAGGACTGGAAGGAAAATAAAATTTTACCTACCGATTCAAACACGAACCTTCCGTATTTTCCTTCTGCAAAGGAGGGTAATTGGGAAGGTAATTGAAAAATTTGGAGGGAAATCATGTATTTCCTTCCCAATTTGTTATTTACCTTCACTCATTACCTTCTACATTCGATGGGTAATTGTAAGGACTGGAAGGAAAATAAAATTTTACCTACCGATTCAAACACAAACCTTCCGTATTTTCCTTCTGCAAAGGAGGGTAATTGGGAAGGTAATTGAAAAATTTGGAGGGAAATCATGTATTTCCTTCCCTATTTTTTATTTACCTTCACTCATTACCTTCTACATTCGATGGGTAATTGTAAGGACTGGAAGGAAAATAAAATTTTACCTACCGATTCAAACACAAACCTTCCGTATTTTCCTTCTGCAAAGGAGGGTAATTGGGAAGGTAATTGAAAAATTTGGAGGGAAATCATGTATTTCCTTCCCAATTTGTTATTTACCTTCACTCATTACCTTCTACATTTGATGGGTAATTGTAAGGACTGGAAGGAAAATAAAATTTTACCTACCGATTCAAACACAAACCTTCCGTATTTTCCTTCTGCAAAGGAGGGTAATTGGGAAGGTAATTGAAAAATTTTGAGGGAAATCATGTATTTCCTTCCCTATTTTTTATTTACCTTCACTCATTACCTTCTACATTCGATGGGTAATTGTAAGGACTGGAAGGAAAATAAAATTTTACCTACCGATTCAAACACAAACCTTCCGTATTTTCCTTCTGCAAAGGAGGGTAATTGGGAAGGTAATTGAAAAATTTGGAGGGAAATCATGTATTTCCTTCCCTATTTTTTATTTACCTTCACTCATTACCTTCTACATTCGATGGGTAATTGTAAGGACTGGAAGGAAAATAAAATTTTACCTACCGATTCAAACACAAACCTTCCGTATTTTCCTTCTGCAAAGGAGGGTAATTGGGAAGGTAATTGAAAAATTTGGAGGGAAATCATGTATTTCCTTCCCAATTTGTTATTTACCTTCACTCATTACCTTCTACATTTGATGGGTAATTGTAAGGACTGGAAGGAAAATAAAATTTTACCTACCGATTCAAACACAAACCTTCCGTATTTTCCTTCTGCAAAGGAGGGTAATTGGGAAGGTAATTGAAAAATTTTGAGGGAAATCATGTATTTCCTTCCCTATTTTTTATTTACCTTCACTCATTACCTTCTACATTCGATGGGTAATTGTAAGGACTGGAAGGAAAATAAAATTTTACCTACCGATTCAAACACAAACCTTCCGTATTTTCCTTCTGCAAAGGAGGGTAATTGGGAAGGTAATTGAAAAATTTGGAGGGAAATCATGTATTTCCTTCCCAATTTGTTATTTACCTTCACTCATTACCTTCTACATTTGATGGGTAATTGTAAGCACTGGAAGGAAAATAAAATTTTACCTACCGATTCAAACACAAACCTTCCGTATTTTCCTTCTACAAAAGGGGGTAATTAGGAAGGTAATTGAAAAGTTTGGAGGGAAATCATGTATTTTCTTCCGAATTTGTTATTTACCTTCGCTCATTACCTTCTACATTCGAAGGGTAATTGTAAGGACTGGAAGGAAAATCAAATTTTACCTACCGATTCAAACACAAGCCTTCCGTATTTTCCTTCCGCAATAGGGGGTAATTAGGAAGGTAATCCAGTTATTACCTGCCAATGTATATTTAGAAGGTTATATTACCTTCCTGAATTTACCGTCCAATGGTAATTACCGTCCATTAGAATTACCTTCCAATAAATTATACCTTCCTTTTTGACTCAGTGGGTAAATTTAGAAGGTAGTTACCTTCCTGATTTTACCGTCCATTAGAATTACCTTCCAATTAATTACCTTCCTTTTTGACTCAGTGGGTAAATTTAGATGGTAGTTACCTTCCTGATTTTACCTTCCAAAAAATTTCCTTCCAATTAATTACCTTCCTTTTTGACTCAGTGGGTAAATTTAGAAAGTAGTTACCTTCCTGATTTTACCGTCCATTAGAATTACCTTCCAATAAATTACCTCCCTTTTTGACTCAGTGGGTAAATTTAGTAGATTATGATTACCTTCCAAAAATTACCATCCATCTGGTAAAATTTGGGTGGTAAGATTTCACAACCATTTCCTTCCTTTCTAGAAGGTAGACTACCGCCTGAGTCAAAAAGGAAGGAAATACCTTCTGAATTCGGGCGGTCTTTTCTCTCAGTGTATGGTATTTCGAGGTCGTATATGCATTTATGGTACTGGCCACTAGAAAGGCCATTTAAAAACAAATTATTAAAAACATAATCATGTCATATTTGTTTGAGTTTTTCTTGAGATATTCAACGGAAAAGTCCACCATGTCTGAATTATCAACAAATATTACGAAAATTGAGCACCGTGCTGTAATTACGTTCCTTACAAAAAGAACTAGCCATTTATTTATGGTGCCTCTGGACCTTCTTATGCTACGGTCAAAAAGTGGAGTCGCTTATTTAAACTGGGTAAGGGAGTCGATTGAAGACGATCCCCGTTCAGGGAGGCCAATATCGGTGTGACTGAAGAAAATGTAAGAAAAGTCAGAAAATTAGTATTAGAAGACCGGAGAGTTGAGGTTTGGCAAATAGCTGATACTGTAGGCATTAGTAAAGAACGGGTTGGGGAGATTTTACATGAACATTTGAACATGACTAAGGTCAGTGCTTGCTGGGTACCGAAAATGCTGACGGCGTTCGATAAAGAACGTCGTGTTGAAACTTCCCAGGCGTTTTTAGATCTGTACGGAGATGGTATAGATGAAGTTTGCTCCCGAATAGTAACTGTTGATGAAACATGGATCAGGCAGTATGATCCGGAGTGTAAGTCTGAATCCATGCAGTGGATTGAAAAGGGTGAAGGACCACCGAAGAAGTTTAAAGTGCAATAATCGGCATCTAAGTTAATGGCCACTGTGTTTTGGGACTGTGATGGCATTCTCTTAATAGATTATTTGGCCAAAGGTTCTACAATAAATGCACTTTATCATGCTAATCTATTGAGACAGGTGCGAGAAGCGGTAGTTGAGAAAAGGAGGGGCAAATTAAGGAAAGGCATTTTGTTTTTGCAAGACAATGCACCCGTTCACACCGCCCGGGTTGCGAGGCAGGCTCTGAAGGAAATTGGCTTCGATGAAATCAACCACCCACCCTACAGTCCAGACCTAGCCCCTAGCGATTATTTTCTGTTCAGTAATTTAAAGAGAGTTACGGGGAAAGAGATTTGGCAGTGATGAAGAGATGAAGGCGGCTGTCGAGGAGCATTTTGAAGGCCAATCTAAAGAATATTTTTTTAACAGCCTAAAAGCATTGTATCAAAAATGTAAAAAATGCATTGAATTAGAGGGAGATTATATTGAAAAATAAACATAAGTTATTTTTTATATATTGTTTTTTTCTACCATAGGCTTAGGACTTATCAGCCGCCACTCGTATCTATATCGACGCTCCACGCCCCGCTCTGAGAGGGCCGTGCACTCAGGCCTTACACTTAGAGAAGACTACAGCCATAATAACACCACTACTTGTTTTGTAGACATGAGGTGTTCCAGGTGGTGAATAAGGTCGCCACTGATTCAGAAGATACGGTGTGTTGAGGGGGACCCGTATTTGTCTCTAGCTATCATCGAATTCTCAATACGATGTGGTCGGCCGATGATCGTTGCAAATATATTTAAAAAATCGTTTTTGTCATCTATCAATTTAGCCAGTATATGTTAATTTCTGGTATCAATGTTATTTGTTCAAGTGCTCAAAATGACCGACAAACGACTCTGATGTCAAAAGAATAAAGACTCCCTAGATAATTTTGAGCGTGTTATTTGGCGTAGCTACTTCCGCTGCTGATTGTACCTACAAACGTTAGTTACCGACTGTACTTTTTTTGCAGTCAATACATCACTCGTTGAGAACTGGTTCCAATGAGACCAAAACACGACAGGTTAATCTTGTGTTATTGAGGATTACCTACGGCCACCTTCCTCCATCATCAGATCAGCTTTATGTTCAATATTATTGCATCGTCACCCGACTTACATAATTGTACAACATTTCAACTCGATTAGACGTCGGTAACTTGGTCAAATTTGACTTGCATGATTTCTTCCGCCCATACTAACGATTTAACGAACGAACTGATCACTTGATCAGTCAAGTTAATATAAAGCTTGTAATAGTAGTTATGATTGCCAAAATAATACCATGCAAATATTTATTTTGTGACTACAGGTCTACGACAATAAAGCTGTCAGTTGTATAAAGATGTACTGTAAAGATATAATTGATTTTATGTCGCCATCACGCGCCTAGCTGCCGTTTAGGTCAAAGGCCAGGGTCTCCAGATTATGTTGCGACTCAAATCGCTACATAGGCAACCGAAAGTTCGTAAAATAGTACACATTATTATACAGAGTGTAACAATTGATGATCTTGAATGGTTTTACACAACAGTGTAAAATAAGTCAGTATAACTATTTTCGGCGAGACAATAGTGTTGTGTTTAACTTGTGGTAATGTTTCCAAATTGTACTGTATCCTAAAATTCGAAATGTGAATAT
Organism: Epinotia demarniana; assembly: GCA_945867215.1. Taxonomy (NCBI): domain Eukaryota; kingdom Metazoa; phylum Arthropoda; class Insecta; order Lepidoptera; family Tortricidae; genus Epinotia; species Epinotia demarniana. The sequence goes on from OX244271.1 coordinate 8,775,967, forward strand.
CTACACATACATCTCGCAAAACCAATGCGTCGTAGAGGGCCTCACTATGTCTATGTCACAGAAAGCAATAAGCATACACTGAATAAAAAGAAAGATTTGAAATTCGCAACACCAAGTCTACGTTGCGTTGGAAGTGTCATAAGACGAACATATCCGCAAAAGTGATTCGGAAGACGTCAATCAGTCAATAGAGATATCAACCTTCTCGCACATGCATTACGGTTAAACTTCGAATTTGACATGACGATGACAAGTGTGACAATTATTACATTCGACATAGAGATTAATATAACCCCCATTATTCATAAAACTTAAAATGCCTCTGCTAAATAAAATGTGCTTTGTCCCTTTATTACGAACACAAATGTCAAAGTGACAGATAAGGACAAACGAATTTTAACGCCATTTTAGTTAAAACAGGCTTGTAGGACGTTTATGAATATACGGCCGTAAAAGTTTAAAAAGTATAACCAGACTGCGATCTCGAAAAAAATTTGACCCCGGAGAATATTATTTACGCAGAATCTTTCCCTCTCGTCACATGTATCTAAAGTTGAATTTCGTTTTGCGAAGTACAAACTGATATTATTATTCAAAATACAATTTCAAAAATAGTAAGAGACCCGGCAGACTAGTATGGCGTTTAGATTGAGACATTTGTCAATTTATATATTTTGTATCCATTCCTAAACTTATCACGGCTTCAATAACACGGTCCGTCAGGTCTTAAAACAGAATTCAACTTCAGTCGGATGAAAAAAATGGCATAACAACGTGTATGGTTGAGATTATTTAATGTGGCCGTCTTTTTATAAAACTATCATTGGAATTGTGTATCTTTAATGCAATTTGGCTTACTCAATGACATTATTTGAGTGAAATAACAATATAATTAGAATTAAATAACAGCATAGTAGGTATAAGCGCAAGCGAGAAACCCGATTTCTACTCTAAACACTCACGGACTTTACTAAGTTCGACACAAGAAGCACAAGGGTACACTCGAAGAAATCGTTGCGGAGGTGGAGTTTTGATATATTGGTCGGGAAAACAGAGTTGTAAAAATTTCTGTCAATGAGAAAAGTTGTCACCGATACGCCGCATCAACATGACATGGAGTTAATGCTATCGCACTGGACTTTTTGACGGATTATCCGTCATTGGCGTTGAACCTGTGGTGCCGATATAACTTTGGCGTCGAAAAGGGTAATTCCCGGTGTGAACGCGTACATTTTTTCGTTGCGCTTTGGTGGAGTGAAGTGGTCAGTGCTCATACTGATCATCCTCCTAGCGTTTTTCCCGATTATGTCATAAGTTCATAATGGAGCTTGGCATCCGCATACAATCCAAAGATTAATAAGAATTGGTAGCGTCAAGAGGTGGATTGAATGTCGACAGTACTGTAGGCTAGGCAAGCACCTCATCGGCGCCCCACTAGCGCATTTTTGTTACTTTTCAAAAATTTCATGCTTTTTTCCCCCTTATCATGTATCTGTTTGGACCTTACTTCCATAATATGCGCATGGACCTTATCGCGATCGCGCGCCCCTAAAGTTCTGGTTTCCTAGGATAGCGGTGCCGGCATGTGCCGGCGAGATAGACTATTCGTCTCTTTCTAATTAGAACACTTAGAAAGTGACGGACAGTCTATCTCGCCGGCATGTGACGGCACCGCTAGCCTAGGAAACCAGAACTTAAGCATGTGTTTAGTTTGCCTATAGGGATTATCCGTAGCTGGGTGGCGTGACTGGCGTGGCTATAAATTAGGTAATAAATAATAAAAGTTTACTTACAGCTCCTCTCGTTGCCGTTGAGACAACACCATTTTCATCGTGGTTGGTGGCGCTACGGCGGCCGGGTTTCCTGCACTAGAGTCTACTTTTCACGCGGGGGACGGACGCTCCGTGGCCATTATAACACCTGTGCAAAGGAAACATGGCTTTATTTACCATGCGTATGGTTATAGATAAAGATAGATTATTTTGATATTCTTGATAATAATAATAATAGGCTATTTTATGTTTTTTTTGCATTAAAATTTATTCTACTATTTTGTAAGGGTAGCTGTTTATACGGTCGAACATTTTTTTGACGAATCGGTTCACTTTTCAGGACTTGGTACAAAAATTGTATATACCTATGCCTGTTACATTTTTGTCTATCCACAATTTATCTTCTTCTAATGTTTCCTCCTAATAACATAAGATACAAAAAATGTATATAATGCCTGTTACATTTTCGTCTATACTTAATTTATCTTTCTTCTAATGTTTCCTCCTAATAACATAAGGTCATATGTCCAACCATACAGTCAAGTAAAAAAAATATGTATTGATTTAATCCTCTCATAATAATGTTCCAATCCGCGGATATAAGAGCCATGGGCCATATTTATGAGTAAGTTGTATGCACCCATATTTTTTCCCTTTAGATTATTGATTCACTGATTTAAAAAATTACTCATCCTAATAGTTCTCGATCTTAGGTACGCCTAATCGAAAAGGTTCAATGTTGCAACAACAGTTTTAGCAAAATTTGGTTGGCTCAAATATTTTCAAGCAAAAACGCATGGCTACATCTAAACATACAGGTCGATTCACGAAAGCTGGCACGAATTAATTGCCCGAAAGTAATATCACTTGTCACTGTGAGTGCCGTTCTTGAACAGGGGCCTCCTAATATTTTGTAAACATGTACCTATTAGTTACGTTTTCGTTATAGGTACAAGAAAAAATAAATTATATTATTATAATCTGCACCAAGTATCATGTAAATCCTTTCAGTAATTATTATTAAAGTCCTTTGTAAATAAAACGTATGTATATTTTCCTGACTTATTTTTAATGTCAAGAATTGAAAGGTGATGGCTATTCGAATTATAAAAAATCTAAAAAAAGAGCATAGCATTCTCTTAAACACAATATACAACTTTTCAAAATATGTAATGATGCCTGAATCGAAAACCATATCGGTAATTATCTTATCTGAACGTAATAAAGTGGTTTTCCCATTTTTATTTTTTCTCCGTTTCCGAGAAAATCACTAAAATCTGTCAAACGCGGTCTACCCCGTGCGTGACGTCATTCCTACGTCTTTTAGTGAAAGATGTGGACAGGTGCCATAGAGAGACATACCTAATAATGACGTCATATTTTACTTACGACCTATTGGAATTCACTACTTTTAATTTTTATATATTTGGATGAAAATAAATATTCAGGGAGAAATAAAAAAACATGTATACCTCACAATTTCATTTTCTATCGAACTAAATCATATAATGGACCAAATTAAACTAAATGTTAATAAAAATAAAACTAAATTAAATGTTGTCAATTATCATAATCACTTTTTGCATCAACCTGTATTTAATAATTATGTGATGCACACATAGACATTATCATTCACTCGTTCAATTCATTCGTGCCGGCTTTCGTGAATCGACCTGTACTAAAAGGTGCAAGAAATATTACTATATATTAATTTGTTTGCAAAATATATTCTCGACATCGGCTCTCGATTTCGATGAGGTTTCCATTGCAAGGGCCACAGGGTCGAGAAATTGATCTAGCTAGGTCTAATTTTATGGAACTACTTATTATAGGAATAGGTGTATCAGATAGGCGCGATGTTGGAACCGCGCCATTCCCGCTAAAGCTAAAAGTTACAGCTTGACTAATATTTTACATACGATTATTAACTAGTGGCTCTGTGAGGAGTAGACCTCGCGAGCATGTAGTTGATAAATAAAATATTATATCCAAAAAGTGTAATCAGTGTTTTTATCGATTACATTAGGTAATTGTCCTTGATGCTTTTCAAGTAGGTTCATTCATGAATGCCTAATTCATTAATTGCACTAGTGTCTGCCCGCGACTCCGTCCGCGTGGAACTCGTTTATATTGCAGCTCCATACAAACTTTTACCCGCCCATTTCACCCCCTAAGGGGATGATTTTGGGGATAGAAAACAATCCTATGTCACTCTCCATCCCTTCCACTATCTCCACTTAAAAAATCACGTCAATTCGTCGTTTCGTTCTGCCATGAAAGACGGAAAAACAAACAAACACACATATACACTTTCCCATTTATAATATTAGTATCGATTCAATGTAGGTCATATTATTTAATACATATTGCATATTTATTCCATTGATAATTGATACCTCCTTATGTCAAAGGACACTAATTCATGTTAGTTTGAAACTACACATAGTTTTTTTAGTAATTGTTACATTCACATATTAAAAATCACTATTGGTGATATGTTTCAAGCTCTTCTGTGTAAAAGTGTGGGATGTGATGCGGCCGCGAGAGCACTCATCCTGAAGAGTTTCCAACCTATTGTTTGGAGTAATAACAATTATTACCTAATTCTATAGTGCATTACAATGTATAAAACATTAAATTGTAATGTAATATAATACACTTCCCTATGTCTTTTTCGTGAATATATAAATAAGTACAAATATACCTACTACATGTGTTTTTATCAACATGTAAACTGTTAAATACCTTGTCTAGTAAAATTACCTTATGTGAATAAATGATTACTAAAATAATAATGGCACAGCTGAGAAACCACTAATCCTGAGGAAGAACTCCTGAAGAGTATGAAACAAGTCGCCCATAGTGTCATTTAATATGCGAGCAGAACCGAGTAATTATTAGCATTATTTCAATGTGTCTCACGAAAGTTTAATTCGACTATATATATGTATAACACACATGTCACTTAAGATTTAAAACATTATTTCTTTTAATTTATTAGTTTACACTACTACAAAAGTTACTCCTTGTTTTGCAGAGAATGAATTCAATTAGTTCACAGATACATTTATGTTCCATTGGAAACTTACTATGGAGGCTTTGTACCAATCCCGCCACTATATTGACAGCCCTTCCTACTATTCCTAATCAAATCTGGCTCTTGCAGTTACTTGCAATACCTAGCATTTCAATCATTAATTATTTTTATTTGTTTATTAGGGGAACCAACAGCTATATTCATACAATAGACATTGACAGTGGATACAAAGAGTCAATTATAGGAACTCACGGGTAGTGTCAATTTATTTTAACTTTAGGTTCTACAATGCTACACACAGCGCAACCGCATGAGCATGAGAAATAAACAAAATTAAAATTGTAACCACACAAGAACGAGAAATAAACAATACATAAATTATAACAAATTGTAAAGTATTAACAATTATAGTGCTGATTGAATCATAAACCTAATGAGAATATCCCCAACAAGATTAGTACATGATATGGTATTTGAATAAGTTATAATAGGATTGACTTATTCAAGTACACAATAAAATAAAATAAACATAGTGATATGTAAACTTTAACTACTTTGATTCAACATTTTACCTGGCTAACACAATGAACCAATAATATTATTGACTCCCTGATAGTAGTAAAATAAAATGACCTGTAATATGATAATTGACAAGTGATAACTCACATTCTGGATATTACTTATCTCGAAACTAAGTTGCAGATTTATTTTATTGATACCTATACTTAAAAACCCAACTTAATGAAGAAAATTCTACTATAAACTTTCTTAAAGACAGATTGTAAATAATGTTGCATAACCTTATTTTAAGAATTTTCTTTATCATCATAATAAAAATATTTCTAAATATAAGGTCACTAGTGTTTCATGCTAAAATGATAGGATCTGCAGCATAATTTAGATTTTAAGAAAAAAGCCATTGCAGTGCTAGTGATATGAATGTTTACGCACCTAATTTATATTTTATATTGGTTTTAATTGTCTCAAATTGATAAAATGCAGTATTGAGCATTGCAGTGACTCAACATCAGAAAAACGTCAAAATCTGTCAATTTGCCACATCAACTATGTAATTAATTATAGCAATATTTAGGGGTATTACAACACTTTTTGTTTTCAATACGTAGCTGCGTACAAGTATCTGAAACTCCAACATAAAACAAACTGCACAACTAGTCAAATAATGTAAGAGAACGGCCATATTGACCACATAACACAGACGGACGGAAAAACATTCCGCCACAACGTAAATTTAATCAAATACTAATTCACTAATAAAACTTTAAGTAATCAATACTTACAAAACCCATAAACACTTTAATTCGCACTTTAGTTCGAAATAAATATCACTGACAATCACTTCACAAGACCCGAGGCAGTAACCGTTCGTTGCAATGGCTCAATAAGCCGTTGTCGAGTTTCGATTTTTCTTTTCTCTGCTTTCTACCCCATTGAAGTTTCATAGCGCCATCTGTGATCGAATCATAATAGTTTGGATTTTTTAGCCTAGCAATACTAATTGCCACAGATAAGCAAAATATGGCGTGTAAATCATAGACAATATATACCATTTTGTCTTATTTTCGATATTTATCGAATGAGAACAACACTATAAGGTGTTTTATAGTGAAATCTTTACAGATTATTTTATTTAATACTCGAGTTCAAAAACATTAATAAGGCCTATAAAAGCGTAGCTTTTTTAAATTATTATAATTTAACAACCAGTGCATTGACGAACACTGTGCCTCACAATAGATATGAAAATGTACTTTCAACCTCAGACGAATAGTGTTAATAAATGAATAAATGTAGTTTTACTCCAGAGAGTTCTCCTGTACAAATTATAAAAGTGTCTGAACTATGATGTGTAACTCAAAATATTGGAACAAGTCACGTACTTGTTCCTAGTATTTTAAGTTTAAAAATTGCCGCATATAAAAAACCCTTCAAACAGATGAAGTACGAGACATTGAGACGTGCCTACTCTACCTACCCAAAACAAATGTCCGATCTTGCGCCCATTTCGTAAGTTCCTCGAACGACTATTTCGATTGACGCCCTACTAAAATTATATTTGGGCAAATGTTTACTCTTAGTTCTTAAAAGAACATTTACGATTCGAGTGTAGTGTATTTTGTTAGCTTATTCAACAATTGAGTGTTTTATATTTAACGTCTCGGCCGTACTTTGACGAAAGGAATCAAGTTTCATTACAAATAAAAGTGTTTGCGTAAGTTCAGCGTAATCATTTCGTCGAGAATAAATAAGTTGTCTCGTGATAGCAGTTATTTGACCGTCAAGATGGCAGTGAGCAGTGTTCACCTTTCACCTGGTAGCGCTTGAACAGTCGGGCAGGATCCTCGATGAGCGTCTCGGCTGAGGGTGTGCGCGGCGCGGGTGCGGGCTCCGACGAGTGCTGTGTGCAATGGTGATAGCAAAGCGCAAAGTTAATAAAAAACCAGTGTACAACACGAGCACTATCAAGAACATGGATTATAACTGGGCGCCGGCCCCAGAGACCCCCAACAACCAGGAGGTTGGGGTGCCGAAAGCAGTGTTCGTTCCACATTCCAACTCTTTGCCGTTTGAAGAGAGAAGGGTCACCCTGGAGCAACCGGTCAAGGCAAGTATCTATTCCCAAACACTTGACTGTTCTAAAAATATTGGCACTCAGGTCAGTGACACTAAACATGTGTTATCAAAAATATAATGGTAAACAAAGTGTATTTTTGGCTATTGTCTCTCAATTAGTGTCTTGTGCCATTTTCGTTTTTTTATTAAAGCTGGAGGTAGGTTCCTGTTAAGCCAACTAATAAGAATGTTTTGTTTAACAACAAATTGTCATCATCATAGAATTTAATGGTAAATAAATTACAAGTATCTTGTAATTTTATGCACTCAGCAATATGTCACTAGGGAAGTAGGAAAAAAGTTAATATTGCTGTTGTTTAGTTCCTTACAATGATCATTAGTAAAACAGGGCTGGTTACACAATTGAAGCTCACAGTTGATAGTATGATTTAGTGCTTCTGATATCATCATAGGCTGGTGGTTCCCATACTTAACCAAATATCAACCCACCTCATTAAAAATCCATATCCGGTAATCACTTCTTGGGTGATATGGAGAAAAAACAGAACTACATTTTTATTATTTGAATGAAATAGTGTTCAAATATTTCAGAGACCATAATATGTTCATTCCCATGGGTTAGAGAATGCTACCCAAAGCAGATTCATTCAGCCTCCTATGGACTATCTATGGCATCTATGATATAATAACTGAACTGATATATGGTCCCTGCACTTTCTAAGAAACTCTGCAACTGCTTACGGGACGGAATAGCAAAAAGTAGATTTAGACTCTTATAATTTGTTTATTTCTTTAGTATATCATGGACAGTTTGACAGTAAGGAGCACTGTAGAATAGCACAGCACTGTACAATTTAAAATTCTTAACATGTAAAAACCGAGAAATATTTTAACACCTAAACATCCATTGCCTCACAGTACATCAGACAAATATGAAAAATGGAAATGCGTTAATCCATCCTCTCCCGCGGCCGTGTATTCCCAGCCAAATATCTATGTATACATGGAAGTCTGGGAGAGGACAGGTTCATCATACTCCCTTACAAAATTCCACCCCTATTGCACCCCCCTAAGAGGATCTTCCTCTTATTAGTCAATCCCTCATGACCGAGGATTGTGATTGCATGCTTATAGCCCTCCATGCAGTGTGGTTCCTCGTGAAGTGGACTGCATGGGAAGGACTGGATTTTGCAGCCCTCTTAACTGCATCAGCCCTGTGCCTGCGCACTGGAATCCTTCCCTCCTGCACAGAACCAAGAATGATTTGCTTCTTTAGATCATGACTAAGAAGATATATGGGTTGAAAAGTAAATACCTCCTTCAGAAGTTTAAGAACTTACCATATCACATTTCTGCACACCGCAGTTCATGTCTATTTCTAATAATCTTAAATGCGAGTTTCTGAGGCCCTAAGGCGCAAAAAAAACAAATTTTACCCATTAAGTATGAACTTAAAAAAATATGCCGCACTCAGCTCACTTTAAATGACATTATGTACTCTTTAGCTCCTCAGCAATACACTATTAAAATTATTTGGAGTCCTCCTGGGCCATGGGGTTTACCCATGTATAAATCTGGGTATAAATCTGTAATGTCCTTGGAAATTTTAGATATGAAATGCAATGTACAGTGATATTGGTTTCAGTTAATCTAGTATCCCAAACAAAGTTCGTAATCTAAGAGTACAAACGATAAGAATTTATCAGGATTTGGATCTTGTTCATATAAGAATTTATCTCTTTTCCAGTAACTAGGTAGGTTAAGTATTTCATATCTATTCTTACTTGTTTTGTTCATTCACTTAATGTCAGTTTGATTTTATGTGATAATTACACTTTGCAGTAGTATATGAAATTTTCAACATACTATAACACATAACATATAACTGTAGATCTTAAAAGAATAATGATTAATGATTTATAAAATGCAATAACACAATGAAAGCAAATAAGTTTATTACGTATATTTGGAGCATTTTGATTTTGCATAAGGTTAGGTATTTGCTAAAAGTAGGTGACACAAGCTTAATGTCATTTTCCTCACTATCCATACCAATATTATAAATGCTAAACTAACTGTTTGTTATACTTTAGGCTTAAACCGCTGAACTGACTTAGAGGAAATTTGGTATGGACATCGTTACAGACCCTGGGGAGGACATAAGATGGTTGCAAGAAATCATATCTTAGAGGGGTATCTCTAAAAGTGCACTTTCTGTACACTCTCTAAAGATACACTTTCCCATTTGGGGCACTTTCTCGAAAGGTGCACTATTTCAAAAAGTGCTCTTTTCCATAAGGCAAACTTTCCCAAAAGGTACATTTGCCCAATTGGGACACTTTCTCCAAAGGTGCACTATTTCACAGGGTCGGACTGGCCATATAGTCAAGGTGGCATAAGGCATTTGCTTATGCCACCTTGATTTGCCATTATATCTGAGAATGTGGTTGATCTGTGAAAGTGTATGTTTTGGAAAAGTGCACATTTCGGTGGGTTTTATGAGCCTCACCCGTTTCTATGGGAGTACGATTAATCCATTAAGCCGATTAACGAGTGTACGCAGACGAAATCGCGGGAAAAACCTATAGGTTAAAACTGGGTCTCTAGAGTACTATGCTTGTTATCCATTGTAACTGTACAATCAAAATAGAACTACATACCAATTTAAATTGTTAATCAGCCTATGCAACCAAAGTTCAATAGTCATAATAAAAGCTATAAGAGCCAGCAGTCGGGCCGCCATCCTTATTAACGTTTCAAAACGCGTCTCCCAATGCACGTAACTGATTCTCCTAAGTATGCAACTCAGGCCTGTCTTTACCACTGACCACAGCTATTCATTTATAGACCTTATGTCCTTAGGATTAAGGTCCTAAAATTGCCTATCTTTTGAGGTAGACTGTACCAGTACAGTCCCTGAGTCAGCGTGACCTGAAGTACTCGAGACAATTGTGCATTGGCAATTAAATTTAATGAGATTAAATTGTGCTATTTCTGACCATCTGCCTAGTGCGGTTGTTATCAGTTTTGCGCCTCTTTTAAGGAGAATGACAGGTTTGAATTGAATTGTGTAAAAAAAGGTTTCGGATAAAGTGATAAAAGTAGTTAAATGATTACACGCAGATATATAATTTTAATTGTTTTTAAAACCTGCATGTACATTTTAATACCGAGTAATGTAAATGCGCTCGTAAAGCCCACACGAATATTCATATATTTTATATGTTTATTAATAATATTTATTATAGATCCGTTTGTGACGGGCTTAATCCAATAGGTCTAGTGCCTTAAGCGTATCTGAGTAGTGTGTAACACGCTTTAAGGCCGAGCCACACCGACTGCATGTGCAGCACGTACACCGCTGCGTTGTAATGTATGAATCCTCATACGACATGACACACCGGATGCGTGTGCGTGCACGTCTACGCAGACGCATCCGGTGTATCATGTCGTATGAGGATTCATACGTTACAACGCAGCGGTGTACGTGTTGCACACGCAGACGTGCTGCACACACGCAGTCGGTGTGGCTGGGCCTTAAAGATGACCACGCGGCCGTTCTTGAATGAGCTGTAATCGCCATACCTCCGATATGAGGAAGTGGCGAATTAAGGATAAGTTGGCAGTTGGTGGGTGGGTAGGTTACTCGTAACATGTTGGTAGGTAAAACACCTATCTGAATGAAAATAAGTCTATCGGGGTTCGGAAAAGAAGGTTGAATACAGGCGCTGCCTCACCGGGACGCCATGGCGACGTTACCATACAAACGTGGTAGCGAAGCGTCGCCAAGTGAGTTAACCTCCATACATTACTATATGATTTGTTTTGATACGGTTTAGCTGGCTCCGTCGCTATGGCGTCTCAGGAAAGCACGGCACTTACACATAACACCCCTGCTTAATCACGCGTGCCTAGATCGGCACAGTATCTCAGTAAATAATTAAGCTATTAATTAATTTTCATTGGCATCAAGTAAGTAACAAATTATGTTCAATCATGAGTGCATTGTGATATATCCTAGTTATGTGCATAATTGATTCGGATTCGCGTGCATCAGACCCGACCAAGCGTCAGCGTCAACATATCGCAAGCATGATTCGAATTTATAACAGACACATGGCGCAAACTACACACTTCATTAGGTAAGAAGTAGAAAGGATTTTATTTAACTGACTTTGTTACGGCAATAAATGTATTGTTAATAACTTTAATGCCCATGCTTTTGACGACCTCTTTAGTCCCTGGCTGGTGGTCCCGGGTTCTAATCCCGGTAAGGGCATTTATTAGTGTGATGAGCACGAATATTGGTTCCTGAGCCATGGATGTTTTCTATGTATTTATCTATGTATGTATAGTATATCGTCGTCTAGTACCCATTGTACAAGCTTTGCTTAGTTTGGGACTAGGTCGATTTGTGTAAGATTGTCGGAAAATATTTAATTATTTATGTGACTTATATTATATCATACTGATCATTTTAATCACGGTCAAAACACTAGTAGAGTTATGATATGAACTCCCTGCCCAGCTAGCACGTTAGGTTCTATGGTCACGAAGGCCGAAGTGTACCAAAATTTCACGTAAAGCATAACCATAAAACTCATCATGCTTGGTACCCGGAAACATAAAGAACCGAACACCTAAAGTCTGTAATTCTAAAGCACAATCGTGTTAATTACGCGGTTCAACATTAAGTAATGCCTCTGTGCACGATTAATATAATGTAGGTATAAAGCCCTGCCTCGGCGATGTCGGTGACGGCGACGCTAAAAAAATATGTATATCTAGATAAATTGAGTTTCGATATCACTGGCAAAAATATCGAATACTTTTAATATAATTATAACATTTGTGCACTAAACCATCGATGTGTTTATTTATTTATAAAGCTACTTAATATTAGACATTAAGGCTGTACATGGGCTGTACTAAGAACAGTAAAGCTGCAAACGCATAGAGAGCGGTGGCGGGGCGGCGCGGCGCGGTGCGGAGGCGGTACCGGTTGTAATACTTGTAATGTTCGAGCTAATACAAAAGGGTCCGCACAGAAAACCGCGCCGCGCCGCGCCGCTCTGTGCGGATCATTTCATATTAGCTCGAACATTACAACCGGTACCGCCTCCGCGCCGCTCCGCCACCGCTGTCAGTGCGTTTCGGCCTTAAGAACTAACTACATTATTATCGCACTACATTACACCTTTACTAGCATCTGTCCGCGGCTTCATGCTGTATAAATTAGTTTATTTATTACTGGAAAGTTTTATTCAAATACACAGACAATAAACAGTTTATAATATTATTTCCGAATTTAAGCTGTCAAATCTTTGTGTGAAGAGATCATTTTCATCATAAGAATATCTTACATCATTTATAAATAATATTAATAGATTTCCGTAGCCTTATCTATTTTAGGGTAGGGCCCTAGGTGCCAAAGTAACCGAAGTTTCCGCCCACGAAGTACCGGCTCTGCTGAACTTCGGAATTCAAAGTTCGGGTCCATCTCTATCGCACTCACATGACCCACATTCGAGTGACAGGTGATGCATGTATAGTATACGAACTTGGAGTTTTGGATTTTCGTGGTAGCGCCGCTGGTTTATTCCATTAATCGAACCCGATCGCGGAGTCTCGTAAACCGTGGTGCAAATTTCAATACTTCTCGATGTGTATTTGGGGCAGATGTTTGATTATTCTCCGACGTCATAGGTCCAGCGCAGTTTGATGTGATTTACGTGTCGAGTTTACATGTTGTATAAATTCTGGTATTGGCATTCGGCAGCAAGGTTTTTGTTGTTTTGTTTTAGTGAAAACCGTATTCAACTAGCCTTCGATCGCAAATCACAGATGTTTTGAGGATGTTCATTTGTTTAATGATTGTCTATTTACTCTGATGTAACCAACTCTTCTGTAACTTCGATTAGGAACAGGTTAAGTGTACAAATATGGGTGCATACAACTTACTCAATAACATAAATATCACATCACATCACATCATCAGCCTATATACGTCCCACTGCTGGGCACAGGCCTCCTCTCATGTATGAGAGGGTACGGGCAGTAGTCCCCACGCTGGCCCAGTGCGGATTGGGGACTTCACATACACCTTTGAATTTCTTCGCAGATGTATGCAGGTTTCCTCACGATGTTTTTCCTTCACCGAAAAGCTAACGGTAAATATGAAATCATATTCCGTACATAAGTTCCGAAAAACTCATTGGTACGAGCCGGGATTCGAACCCACGACCGCCGTTTGACAGCCGCATGCCTAAACCACTGGGCTACCGTAGCTTAACAACATAAATATGTCACGTACATATTATGAGAGAATTGATACATAGTTTTGCACTTGACTATACCTAAAATTGGAGAAATCTACGTTTGAGAGCAAGCATAGCATGACTCATATATTCTTGGACCATTTTGGTCCTTTGTATAGTATGGTTCATCACATTTGAATGTTGCATTTACTCTTCGCACACGACGACCTCGTGAAACAGATTTAAATATGATTGGGAACAGAAGGGAGTAACAATTGTGATCTCCCTTCGCGCTTCGTCGTTTAACTGGCTATAAAGTATTAAAAATCAGATTAAAGATGTGAGTGCAATTATATGTCTGTCATAGATATGTACGAAAACCTTAATCCGCTGACATAATCGCTCGATGGGACATTTTATAATTATAACTCTTATGCGGTTGTCTATTGTTTGCCCGACATTCATATACTATAATAATCATTTGCCCGAACTTCGCTTGCCCGGATTTCATTTGCCCGAATGTTTCGTTTACCATAATAGTTAATTGACATACTCTTGTTTACTCGAATATTGAATGTCATAATGATACGAATGCCATACGTATTGTTTTCCAGATTATTGTTTGCAATAATATTATTTAATAGAATTATTAAACGCCATAATGGAATCCGAATGCATGTTATTCGGATTCATCTTTGTTAATTTGTTGGTTTTTTCGCTCTTGTATAAAAAAATAACCTCGAAGACGAAAGCGGGAGCGAAGCTCCCGCTTCCGTCTTCTAACCTATCAGCGATCCGAGTCGGTTTTGCCACTAAGCCCCTGTTCCCTACTGCCTACGATACACCACTATCTTGGCATTGGGTAATCTCAAAGAAAAGTTTATTTTTACTTAGTGGCAAAACCAACTCGGATCGCGGATAGGTTCGAGGTTTTTTTTTTAGTTTTTTACTGCAATACGTACCGACTTTATTACATATGAATATTATGGATGTTGAGTTGGATGGCAAATGTCATTATGGCATGTGATAGTTATGGATTACAATGATTATGGAAAATGAGATTATTGATATTATGGAAAACAAAGATTCTGGCATATAATTAATATGGTAAACAATGAGTATGGCATACAAAATTATAGAAAACAACATTATGGCAGTTGAATATTATGGCAGATAAAATTCGGGCAAATGAAATTCTGGCAAGCAAGAGTATACCCTCTTATCCACCCATATTTTTACAGTTGCCAGTACTATCTTGATAGGGATCTCATAAAACACTACACCAACAACACAAGTTTCCAGTGGACACACCCATCGTTTCTGACCCGTTGTTTGAACGTTCTGGCATACTCACTAATTACCGCTGCTTTAACGAGGGTAGCACAATGCCTCGCTCGCTCCGTGCATATCTATTAGTCTTAACAATGACTACATAGGCCTGTAGCTTCGTGGAGCTCTTAAGAAAGGTACCATGACTTATTTTTGAACTGTATCAAGTTTTAGTTCGGCGTACTCACAAAAAGTTCAAAGAAAATTGAAAAAATCCCACTGTTGGTATGAATTTTGTACCTTATGTCACTGTAAAATTAAGTCGAATCTAACCTCATTCCATCAAGCGTTTAGACTGCACACCGTGCCGAAAATAAATAACACAACACACATTAACTTCTGTCTTGTGTCAGTCTGCTTTGCCCAAAGGTTGACTGGTAGAGAATGCTTACGGCATTAAGTCCTCCTTTTGCACGATAAATTGTTCTTTTGTGCATTAAAGATTAAATAAATAAATATCTTCCCTTATGCGGCAGTCGATTAAACTGCCTTGCCTCTGCATTTGCAAGCTGAAATTTGTCTAAAAACGGAATTGACAAAATCCATGTAAGGTCTACCAGCACAGCTATCACAAGACGGCGCGCTAGCTCTCTTGATTTTTAGTCTCTCCCTTATTAAAAAAAATAGAAAGAGACGTATATTGCGAGAAAAATCGAGAGAGCTCGCGCGCCGTCTTGTGATCAGCCGTGCAGGTATCACAAGAAGGTGCGCGAGGTCTCTCGATTTTTAGGCATCTATAATATGGTATAATTACCAAACTTTCAATTTAGACGATTGTAATAGTTCTAAAATGTCCAGTTTCGGAGATATCATCGAGAGACACATTTACCCCATCGACGCATTTAGCCAAATGAATCATTCAAATGTGATTTCACGAAACTCGGTACATGTCGACGATAACAGCTGGACATCCGGACGCGGACAGACATACGAAAGCATTTTTTCCCAGACTTCGTTCGCCTTGCTCGCTTGTTCATTGAAACAGGAGTTTAATACCTTTTCGTTCAGTTACATTAAACAGTCCCAATTATCCACATTTCAAAGTCAACGTTGTATGCTATATACCCACTCGGTACATTTAAGGAAATAAACATGGTGCTAAAACGAGACGAGACTTAAGTAGACGCAATGAGATCCTAATGGCTGGCCTTGGGCCTGTAATAATGCGTTTCATCGATATAGCTCGCTGAATAAGCTGTAATACCTATACCTAACAGCTTTGCGAGATGTAGTTGGCGAAGTAGGTAGTGGCCAAGTATCCATACGTGATGGTCTAATTTATCGTAGGCACAAGGATAATTACCTGATGATACCAATCACTGAATAAAACTTCTAAAACGACGTTACGATACGAAATAAATCCACATCCACACACCTTCCTACAATAAAACAATATCTCGGCGATACTTTATGTATTACTACATAACTAGATTCTGCCCGCGACTCCGTCCGCGTGGAACTTGTTTATATCGTAGCTCCATACAAACTTTTTTCCCCCATTTGACCCTCAGGCGATAATTTCCGAGATAAAGACTATCCTATATCCTTCCCTGGGACACAAACTATCTCTATACTAAATTTCATCTAAATCGGTTCCGCGGCTTAAGCGTGAACAGGTAACAGAGAGACAGACATACACACTTTCGCATTAATAATATTATATTGGTATTTCTCCTTCGTTCGTTTAGCGTTAGCATGAAAATTAGTGATTTGCCAAACAACTAACCCGTTAGGTAGGTACATGAAATATTCAATAAACAACACTTAACTTATGTTTACTTAATATATTTTAGATAAGTATGTAAACAAACACGTGCAAATGTATAAAGCTTAGTAATCAGGTAATCACAAACACACGGACCTAAAACGTACGGTATCGTAAATAAACATTTGCTCAGACAATGATCTGTCGGTTTATACGGATATCTAGATCAATTGCAGCGTGAGTAGAGAACTAGCAATGTCATTGTTGTGTGTACAGTAAAACATTCACAGGAAACTAGAACAGTAATATAACAATAACACTGCCACTTCAGTCCAAGTCGATCTGTGGGCTGGGCGGGACACCTGTTGATACTTATTGGAAAGCGATGTCTACACACACTTTGTTGATGTAACTTAAGTTTGTGTGCTTAACTTAACTTAAGTGTTGGATAACAAGAAAATAATACTCAAACAAAACAATAGTGGGTCGGGGTCGGTTCAACAATTTACCGAGCCAAGGCATTTTTTGCCGAAAGCCGAGGCGTTTAACAATATGTAAATATCCCAACTAATCCAATCATCCCATATCTTCTCCACAGGAGCTCTACTGTTACTTTACATTTAAAATATTAATTTCAATTATAATTGTCTCAAGTCACAAAAATATTGCCGAAACACTGTTCAAGCCTCTACAACCGCTTCAGGGTTTCTCAAATTGACCTATTTTTATATTTTTTATCGAAGACCCCTTCAAAGGAATCAGGAGAACCCGATGGAACTCGTCAAATATAATAAGCACATGCAGCTATCGTCAAATATTTTATTTTTAAAGGGAATTAAACGACGGATTCTACGCTACGGTAGCCTAGTGGTTCAGGCATGCGGCTGTCAAACGGCGGTAGTAGCGTAGGTTTAGGTTCGAATCCCGGCTCCTACCAATGAGTTTTTCGGAACTTAAGTACGGAATATTTACCAACAGCTTTTCGGTGAAGGAAAACATCGTGAGGAAACCGGTCTAATCCCAATAAGATCTAGTTTTCCCGCTGGGTTGGAAGGTCAGATGGCAGACGCTTTCGTAAAACTAGTGCTTTAGCCAAATCTCAGGGGTTAGGCGTCAAAGCGGACCCCGGGCTGCTTTCGGGGCACAATCGGGAATAACGCTATCCTTATAGTTGTATAGAAACAGTCATCTCTGGCCTCCGCGAACATCCCCGGACGCACTACAGAAACGAGGCAGGCGCAGTAGCACCCTGAAAGCATTATTATACTGTACACGTAGGGCGTTGTAGTTTTTGCGTATAAGAGACCCCCAGACTCACACTGTCAATGTCAGGGTGGAAAGCTGATTCCATAATTTATCTCGTATTTAATCGTAAAGCATTTTAATGAAGATTCTTTGTTCATTACAGATCGGACGAAATGTGTATCGAGCTACTCCCAGCCCTACGAACACCATATTTGAATGTCGTGTTCTTTCGCGGCACCATGCCACGCTGTACTACGACAAAGGACACTTTTACCTTGTGGTAAGTTTTTCTTGATCGCGACTGTTACTCATGAGATCTGCCCGTCCGACTAACTGCGTCGCCTAACCTGTCCGGCTAACACAATACGCGCCAATCGCGTGACTTGGAAATAATAGCACGCAACTTCAGATATTTTATATTCATATTCAAATTAGGAATGCTGAAGTCGTACCTATAGTCCTATATACATATATTAATTTCACGACATAATTATATTATTAAAGGAAATTAAATTAATTACAAAACACTGACACGTCAAGCCAGTCGCAGACGTCCCTATTGTATTTATTTTGTTAACCGACTTCAAAAAAAGGAGGAGGTTCTCAATTCGGCTGTATTTTTTTTTATTTTTTTTATTATTTTCAATGTTTGTTACCTCCTCAAGTTTATTAGGCACGTGTGTAGTGATTTTGGTATTTTCTGTTATAACTCGTGTATTTACAACCGGAATCATAAATTTGGTGGCGAGGAATTGATGATGAAGACCACAGATGACTTATCGAATTCCTCAATTATGTACATTAACAGTGCAAAAGTACGTCACGGTCTCACGGTTCTGATCGGTTCTGATAAGATTCCGTTGAAATAGGAACTAATGAAGTGCCATTGGTGATGATCTTGGGGAATCGATGGAAGTCCTCAAATATGATCGACCCACATACAGCGATTCGGTTTTTTTCTATACTTAGTAATCAATGCATTTGCTATCGGAAATCAGTTTGTGTGGTAAATTCTAAAAAAAAAATAGGAAATGTTCTCGTGGCTTGGCGGAGTAGTAATTTTGAAGTCGGTTAAAACTTTGTTTTTAAAGTAAATTATTAAAGTACCGGAATGTATGCAGGTGACCTAATTATTAACAAATGACCTCAATGATAATTCAACAGTGGTTGATAAGAACTTTAAGCGCTAAGAACTGCGCGAATCGGTAGTTATAGTTAGGTATTTTTAATCCCATCCAAACGTGGCTGCACAAGCTGCAACTTGTATGTTCGAGTGCGGTATTAGCAGCCATTAGTAGAACGTCATGCGTGTATCAGCGTTAAAAAAATGGCGTATGTTGTAGTGAGTCAGACAAAAAGATCGCTGAGTCTAGTAGGACTCAATGCGCACCGCTCTCAACTGTGTGCCAGTCATTATTACTAATTAGTGCTTAACAAAGCGCGCCACATTCGTAGGTGCCTCAACCTTTGAGCAGATCTAAACCTGATTCAAACATCGATGCAAGAGCGTGTAATAACTTGTCATACTTATTAAGTTAGGCGTAAAACACACGAGGCGTTTTGGCACCACGCAACGCGGGCCACGTGAAGTGAACGCGTCAATGAGACATATTATATAATACTACTTACGAACCTAGGACGTCCTAATATTAGTATTTACGTACGCCTAGTTTTCGGCGTGTGTAGAGGTCGCGTGTTTTACATACATCGTCATAGCAAACTTTTGAAACGCGCTCCTGCGCCGTGTGGCGCGGACCGCGTGAACGCGCATAGGGGCGGAAACGCGCAAAACGGCCTTGCGCGCTATAGCGGTCGCATCGTTCACATACATCGTCATAGCAAAATAATCGAAACGTGCACCTGCGCGTTGTGCGTTATCCTTGTGAAGAGGTCGCGCGTTTTACATACATTGTTTTAGTAGAGTTTCGAAACGCCGGTGCCGATACGGCTCATGTATACTCCGCTTAATCTGCACGACATCGCGATTACGCTGTTGCATCGCTCATCCCACATGTAGTGAAGCGTTACAAAAGAGCCTTGAACGGGTTACGCTGCCCCGTAATGGGCTGACTCTCACTGATTTCCGCCTACGGCAACTACGAGCGTGCCGCCGTTGTGTCTATGCTAATTCCACTTACAAAACTGTGGCTCCGGTTTTGAAGGTTGTTTGCCGACAAACGTTCTGAACGACTGCAGTCGCCTTCAGAAATATTTCACTTTTGGCGTTACTTTGCCGCTGTTAACGCTAATTAGATTTTTTAGCCACTCACGCGTACTTCTTCTACAAGCAATCCTCATAAAACGATAGACTTACATATTTTATTTAATACTATAATATCCACGCGATCATTACTGATTAACTGTGTAGTTCGTTACGTGATTTGATAACGCTCTAAATGAAATCGATTTCATTTGGCAGTTGATGATAATCCACCTCTACTAAAATGGGTGTGAATATTTTATAAAGGTAAACCAGTTCCGGGCAGTCACATGTCATCGATTTGTGCATCATATATTAGTTTCGCCACATTGCTTGGCTACCATAAACACCGCCTCGTTGTTTGAAGTCTTATTAGCCTAGCCTGGTTACGAAACTTCAAAGCAATTAATGAACAGTTTCAAACAATAGGTCATGCCTACGTATGTTGCATTAACGTGTTTTCTATGCCCACTGCAATTTGCACTATACGCGTAAAATACCACATAAGGCTTTGATTATTATGCGCCCGGAATCCCTGCTTCGACCGCCCTCAGGGGCATGTAGTCACAGCTTTTTTTCTGGTATTCATGACTCGTTTTACTGTTTAATTCATCTTTACAATAAAATCTTTCAATAAATTATAAATAATGAACCGTTGATCTAAATCTATGCACTACAAAACAAGTCGGCATTGTGTCCGTATTTTGGAGGCCGATATTAGATACAGGGGCATTGTTGCATTCTAATAATTTGAGTTATCTGACATCAAGCCGTCGGGCATGGAATGTCGTTTGTGTGACTGTTTGTTTGTTTACAGGACAACCAAAGCAGCAACGGGACGTTCATCAACAACAACCGGTGTTCGATATCCAAAGAGCAGGAGCCGCACGAGGTGTTCTCAGGGGACGTGGTCCAATTTGGCATTCCCGTCGTTGAGAATGCTACCAATTCGGAGAAGGTAAATTGTAACGTGGAAATCAAAGGTTAGGTCTGAATCACCACTTACGTTTTAGACGACGCTCGGCGAAGATTCAATTTAGAGAGGTCAGCACGGCTATCATGCAACATGCACGCGAGCTCTCTCGATTTTTCTCGCACTATTGGTCTCTTTCTTATTAAAACACAAGGGTATAGTGCGAGAAAAATCGAGACCATATCGCGGCCGTCGCGTGATAGCCGTGCTGGAGAGTAACGGACTGGTTTTTCTGTATAGTTTTTCGTACTTAAATAATTGCATTCTATAAAATTACATGATAACGTTTGTAAACTGGTAATAAACAGCAGATTATTCACGGACGTTTCCGGCACCATGTATACACATTTTTTATCGTACACGCGCACAATTAGAGCTAATACATCGAACGGTTGTCATTTCAACTATGCGTCGGTTTCCCACGGAAACAACTGACACAGCACAGTTTGTATCTTTGTTTTTGTGGCGTAAATGGAAGTATCACTGTAACTAGCGAAGTGACGAATTAGGAACGAACTTCCTTATCAGTCAGATTTATGCAGCAACATTGGATTGGTAGAGAAATAACATACTGCAAGAGTTGAAGATTTATTTATTTATTTATTATTATTTATTTATTTATATAGGAAGATCATCAGCTTAAATATTACACAGTAGCTAAAAACAGTAGTGACAGTGAGCTAATAACAGATCCTCACCGATGAATATGTAAAAAATAAGTGAGCAAAAACCAAACGAAAACACAGCGCTTTTGCGTCTTGACACGGCTACATAATTTAAGTACTTATTTCTAAATAGACTAAAAAGAAGAGTTACCTACTTAAACCATTTCCCTACCTCTACCGAAAAATTGACGAGATAAGCGTCGTCTTACTAAAGGAACACTTGCACTGAATAGGTCCAGGTCGTCAAACCTCTGAAACACCTCATTCAAGCCGTTGCTCGCTCTGATCATAAAACTATTTTGCCTATAGTTAGTGGATGATAATGGCACGGATAGTGGCGGCTTACGCCGAGCTCTACTGGGTATACGGATGTTCAATTTACCAAGTAAGGTGGGGCTGTCGATTAAGTTCGATGCAACTTTAAGTAGGTATGTAATGTCGGTTATATTCTCGCTTATCACTCAGAACTCTCAGAAGTCTACTTTTGCGGACTTATGATGGTCTTGTTTATCTTCTATACTAATATTATTAAGATGGGAGACCTGTGAGGTGGTGGTAGCTTTTGTATGTTTTTATGGTAGGGGGTTCATCTCTCGAATCCCTTGTAAAATGATAGAATATTATAGAATAGACTATTTATTTATTTATTTATTTAGACTTTATTGCACAAATAAGAAGTACAAATGGCGGACTTAATGCCTTAAGGCAATCTCTACCAGTCAACCACAGGGCTAAACAGAAAAGCCCCTATTTCACTAACTTGACAATTGTCACCTGATACTTATAATTCGTGGTTGCTAGGTTACGTGTGGAACCAGCAATATACGGAGAATTGTCGTTGTCAGGTGACAATTGTCATGCTGGTGAAATAGGGGCCTGGACGGAATTAGGCTATATTTTATCCTGCGAGTTTGCCTGGGCTCTTTACGACACGCGGGTGGAGCTACGCGGGCTGCTAGTCGTGTGATGAAGTCACAAGATCATTGGTCTCTTTCTGGTACAAAGACGTTAGACAGATGCTTTATTCTTGTCTTTATCATGATATGCCACCGGGTGTAGCATGGTTGGCATTTTATCACTTATCGTTGTGGATAATACATCCGTCACTCTTGCACTTGCTTACTTAACAGAACGTGAAGGATATTTATACACAACGATAAGTGATAAAATGGCAAAAATGCTACGCCCGCAGCACGATTTTAAAAAGTCGTGGCGAGATAGACTATTCGTCTCTTTCTAAGTATTCTAATTAGAAAATAGTCTTGTGATAAACGTGCTGATCAGTCGTTTAAGAAAGGAACACATAAGCGAGAGAATACAACTTATGCCAGTCGTGCAGAAGTAATGATTACATGCTAGGAATTCTTAGGAGGCCTTTCTCTCATTTAGTTTGTTAACTAGGTACTAATGTGTAGACGCACGAAGGCATGGTTCTCTAGTTAGCCTAAATATAAGCGGTGTCCATTGTTACTTTCGTCGATCACATACGAATGACTAATATAAGGACTTAAAGATACCTACTTCATTTAATGCTTAACTGTTGAAGTACCAAGTACAAGTTAGTACTTGTACTTTCTATAGTACTTCAAATTTACACAGTACCTATATCGTTGACATTGTATGATTCGAGTTACAGAAGTCAAAGGATTAACATCGGAACTACCCATGTTTCGAATTACAACGAAGCGTGATTTTAATACATTTTAGAACTCAATCAGTCATGGGTGCAAAGAAAGATGGGTGTACAGTCGAGTACAAAGATATGTATACGCCTGAAAGTTACAAAATTATGTATGCATTTAAAGTTGTAGCCATATTTGATTACTTTAATATATGCCCAAATAAGGTGACAGTACCGAGTTTACGCCCAATGTTACAAATGTATGTATCCACTAACAAGTAAACAATAATGTGCACCTATTGATGCAGATTTATATGATTACAGATACTGTTACAATTTTATGTATACACGTCAATCAAATAAATTTTTCGAATATATGAACCTATCAGTAAAAAATATCTCAATATTTTGCAAAAATGAGCTTCATTAACTTTGACATACGGTCGTAATTTGAACAAAGTGATTTGACGCTTCTTGAAGAGTATTAACCTGTCATTGGATATCGCCGTCTCACGATTTAAATCGTGAATTGGCCAGAATTGATAATAAGTCAAAATTACCAGATGAGCCTATCATTGCGTTTCTATGCCCTATATTCATAAGGATCCGTTGAATTGATTGACAGCTAGTCCCTAATGTAATTTGACCCCTAGAATTGTAGCACATATGTGGGTATTCAGTGGTGCAATTTATACTGGTCCATCTATAAATGCAGCTAGTAGTCAGAAAGCTTTGTGGATTCCTCCCCAGCAGTACGAATTACAAAATGGTTCGACTCGCCTAGAGCCTAAGAGGAGTGAAGTCCTCTTTGATATAACTTGAACCCGAAATTCGTAAAATTAAACGAAATCTTTTTAATTAACATAATTTTTTTTATTTAATGCTAGTCGTGTATTTCTAGCTATAAAAAAATAAGATTGATGGGCAAAAAATCCATGTTGAACTTGGTTAGGTAAGTTGTGTTTACATGAGTTTTTTTTCTAGGCATCAAAATATATATATTCTGGATTACTATTATACTTACACCAGAATAGATTTAGATTCATTTATTTCAAGATAAATATTATTATATAAATTTGCTTACAATTAAAAATTATCAGAGTCCTTATCACGATCCTCAATAATTAAGAAATAATAATAAAAATAATATTAAAAATGTCTATACAGAAAGTGGATATACATAGTATTTTCGAAAACAGATAGTCATTTTTTGAATTTTGACAAAACCGCCCCAACATTCAACCAAATATCTTCAAATGACGTCGTGCATAAAATGAAAGAGACAATTATACATATCTGATATGAATCTTCATATATTCGAAAAATAAATTTGATTGACGTGTATACATAAAATTGTAACAGTATCTGCAGTCATATAAATCTGCATCAATACGTACACATTATTGTTTACTTGTTAGTGTACAGATAAATTTGGAACATTGGGCGTAAACTCGGTAGTGTCACCTTATTTGAGCATATATTATAGTAACCAAATATGGCTACAAATTAAAATGGATACATCATTTTGTAACTTTCAGGCGTATACATATCTTTGTACTCGACTGTACTATGTAAAGCTATATGGTGGCTTTGACTGTATGATAAGATAAGTGACGCAGTTATTTATGAAATTTATTTACTTCGGAAAGCAGACGATATAATAATCGATGTTGTTCATAAGTAAATGATACGGAACATAGCTTCAATGACAGCTTCAGATCTTTCTACACCTGGGGACCGATTTTTGAGCGCTCGATAATTAAATACGATTGTAGTGTCAAAATTGCAGGCACTTACTTTCTACCGATAGAACTTTATACGAGTGATCAATACCACTCGTTTCACAAGCTTTTATTTAACTTGCAATGTATACATGTTTGCTGCTATGTCTGTTAGGGTGGAATCTTGCAACTCAATTTTTTTTAAATTATATCGCTATTTTAAAATAGCATTTCATCATATTTGACAGTCATCGAGTGAAAGAATCGAGCGCTCGAATGTCAAAAATCGGTCCCGAAACCGAAAACCGAGACGCACGGGCGGAACGCGGACTGATGTACCGCCGGCTACCCCGGCATGCAGTTAAAAGTTTACTGTACCAAGGTGTGAGTGCGTCGCATCGGCCGTTTGTACGGATTTATTTTACTGCTGAAGCTAGCCTGTGTTACGGAACTCATTGTAAATCATTGCAAGCATTTTGTACATATTTGCAGAACACGTTCCCACCTGTCGTGGCACTACTCAAACTGTTCCACTCCGACGGCAAGGAAGCGAAACTGTCCTTCAACCCCACCATGACCACACCGCTACACCTTAAGGAACTATACCAGCTGAACAACTTTGTACAGGTGCGTTTTTAGACCTTATATATTATTTTCTTACAGAAACCTTTCCCTGAAACCACTTAGATCTAATGGGATCCTATTGCAAGAGATAGGGCTGCTATGATATAAAAAAGATGGTTTACTGCCATAGTAATATCTACACCGAGTTACAGATCGATGTGATTTAGCATACATACAGTGTATTATGGCAGTCGATTTCGTAATAGTGCCTACGCAAAATATTGGGATGAGGTACCAAACCCCGGGCTCGCTTGGGGCACTACCGGGAAAAACTCTAGAACAATTATGATTGATGATAGTTTATGGATGGATCAGAAGCAACATAGGCAATTTTATATTCTGAATTGTGCATGTTTCTCGAAAATACGCGAATTGTACTTGATACACAGGCAATGCCCCATGCCATGGCGATGGATTCCTCCTTCTTCAACTTAAGAGCTCTGCTCTTGTCGGTGGAGTAACCGCCATTCAGCTCTACGCTCTGCCACTGCTTTGAGCTCCTGATACGACACTACATTGACCTCCTTGACCTGGTCCATAAAAGCACGACGCGGCCTTCCTCTGCCTCTTCTTCCCTCTATTTTCCCTTCGACTATAGTTTTTATGTAAATGTCATGTCGTAACAGGTGCCCCAACATATTTCCTCTTCTATTTTCAATCGTCCTTAGCAAGGATCTCTTCTCTCCGACTAAATCCAAAACCTCTTCATTCGTTCTTCTTTCCGTCCAACTAATTCCTTCCATCCTTCGCCAAGACCACATCTCAAAGGCACTTAATCTTTCTCGGTCTCGCTGATGGCAATGGATAACGTGGGATTATTTCAGGAAATAATGTACAAATCTAATTTAAAATAACAATATGGACATTATCATAATATGAATTACAAATCAAGTCGGAATACAATGGTGTAAAGAATGATAAAATTAAAATACGTAAAAATAAATAAAAGTAATACTACGAGTACATCCCGCTCTGCGTCAAGCCCGAACCAAAGGTCCCCAAAATGCTAGCGGCATTGCCTCGCTGAACAGCAATGGAGACCTGTTGGACGAGCCATGACCCAGAGCGGGGGTCAAGGCCCCTGTCCCTTAATCGTCTGCCTAACTCCTTGCACAGCCCGAGAGCCTCACTGCCCCAGGGCCCAGCTGTCTCCACAGCAACCGGAACGAAATCATAAGTCGGTTCCAAGGCAGAGTACTTTGCGTGTTTGAGCTTGGCGGCATTTTCGGCCGCCGAACCAGCTGACTTAATTGTGTGCTTTAGATGGGACGCTGCAAAAGTGCTAACACAAGTTGCATCCCATAGGAGGCACCGCCCTCTCTGCCAGGGAACCAACGTCAACCCGTCTGGTCTTTTTCCGTCAGTCCGAGACAGACCCGGGGGCTCCAGGATGCACGGTACGTTGGCGGACACCATAGCCCGACGCACGATCTCATTGATAGAATGGTGTCTAGGGAACCGACCCGCACATCTTTTGCAGCTTAGCCCGTGGTGGCCATTCTCCTCCACCATTGTCCCACAAACGCATCGGTGCGCTTCGCATACCTTGCTCCCCAGCCTTAAAGCAACTGCTATCCTCAGGGAGTCGTTGTCGAGCAAAGTGCCGAGTTGAGGGGAAGGCAAGGCATGCAGCCACGCACCGGATTCGGGCTTTGTGAGAGCCTTGAGACGTGCTAGGTCAGTCCCCGAGGCATCACTCAACAAATGAGAAAACGTTTGCTGACATAGAATATCGTCCCATCCTCTTTGGACCGTTAAGCTATCCGGATGATCATTGGACGGACATAGTGTCGCCCACTTAGCCAGGGCCTCGGTTACGAATGGAACTCGAATGCTGCTGCCATCAAATGATAATATTCGAGCAACAAGATCCGACGAACCATGTGCCGACGCTAAAAAGGCTACCAGACCTATGTCCTGGACCCGACGCACGCCCAAGCCACCGTAACGAACTGGCAGAGCCGCCTGACACCATTGTTTGTCGTCTAAACTCACATTGAGTATTGACTCTAAACAAGATTTAATAGTGTCATCGAACGATTTCAAATCCGTGTCATAAAGCCAAGTTGGAGACGTCCGTAACATATACACCATGCGAGGCAGAGCAAAGCAGTTTCGCAGCAAGATAAGGGAAACATGTCCCGACAATTGTGTCAAATGTTCCTGTGCCGCCGAAAGTGCTTGTCTTTTGGCTTGAAGGGCCGAACTAACACCCTCGGTGAAAATTGGAGCACCCAGTAAATTGAAAGAATGTTCGTGTATTTGTCTAATGCCAGGTAAAAGTGACTCTATTTCTGCGAGAGAGTTGGTGTCTAAAAAACTGCAAGTATAAAACTCGCACTTAGACGGGTTTATTTCAAGACCAATTTTCTTCAAGGCAGGTATCAATGTTTTCAAGTCGTTTAAGACCACTTCTGGACTTCCTCCTATAGTGCCATCATCCAGATACCACACGTTAAGGGGCGCCTTTAATCCAGAAATAATCTTTTGGATGCCGAGACAAAACATCAAGGGCCCTAATGGGTCGCCCTGCTGGGCACCAACTTGCGACTGTATTAAACTGCCTGAGAAGAAAAGATTACTTGAGGAGGCGTAACATTGGTAAATGAAAGGGTAAAGAGAAGGAGTTTGCTCTAAGGTTTCGTTGAGAATAGTGTCCCTTTCTAGGCTATTGAAAGCGTTTTTGATATCGATTTTAACGATTATGGTATTGGATGATAATAGAAACAGAGATTAGCATTAAAATGCGTATCTTGGTTCCGGATTTGGCAACATTATACGTACGAGTACGTATAGGTTTACACGACACGACACGTAATTGTTTTCCAGAACACAATAAACAATATCTACTGATATGCTATGTTTGTTGTTATGAATTCCTCCTTATTAATGATATTGATAAATAACACCGAGTAATTTTAAAATTGGATGCATTTACGTAATTATTTTGTGATAGTTATTTTTTTCCTAACTCCCAATGACCTTCGATCTGTAACTGTCCGTTTTTCGTGTTTATTATTGCTTATTTATTGTATAAGAACAACGAGTCTTAGCGAAATAATACCACATATTTACTTAAAAACTCGGTTTTCGGGATATATGACACCAAAAATTGTAAATTTTCGGCCGAAACAAAACAGTTTTTTAGACGTAACTTTTGTTAAAATGAGTTAAAATTAAAAATATCTCGTGCGACGTTAGTAATGAACAGTTATATATGTAGATATCATATATAAAAGTGCATATACAACATACTAATATCGAAAGCAGAGCTTGTTTGGACCATGTTTGAATAACACATAAACAAATAGAAACATTTTGTTTTTTCATAGTTGTTCTCGGCGTAATGTAGACAAAGGATTGAAGAACCAATACGCGTTTGTGGCAATAATATATCTATAGTTTTGACGGAGGAATATTAATTCCTCCGTCAAAACTCGGAACTTGTCAATACTCATCAAAAAGCGTGTGGAGCCCCTTAATTTGGCAGTCAAGCTTCGGTAGCCTATTGGTTCAGGCATGTGGCTGTCAAACGGCGGTCGTGGGTTGAATCCTGGCTCGTACAGTCGCCATCAGATATATCGGAGCGGCCAAAGTGCTCACACGTCTCTGATGCCTTGACAATAGAGACGTGTTCAGATATTTGTGAACACCTTGGCCGCCCCGATATATCTGATGGCGACTGTACCAATGAGTTAATATTTAGGTAGCGTCAGCTTTTTGGTGAAGGAAAACATCGTGAAACCGGTCTAATTCCCTCTAGGCTAGAAGGTCAGATGTCAGTCGCTTTCGTAAAACTAGTGCCTATGCCAAATCTTGAGATTAGGTGGCAAAGCGGATCCCGGGATCCTTTAGGGTTCAACCGAGAATAACGCTAGGAGGATGATGAGTTTTAATTTGGAATTTTGGTTGGTTTCGGTGGTTTTAAGTCAACTTGATATTGATTTACTTTTCGCATACATACATACATATAATCACGCCTTTATCCCTAAAAGGGTTAGGCAGAGCACATGAAACTTTTGTTCCAGTGCCACTTTTAGCATAAATATGGGTATAAAAGATCGACAAAATGTGACATTGCAGTGACAGGTTGCTAGCCCATCGCCCACAACACACTTCAACCCTGTTCCCTTAGTCGACTCTTACGACACCCACAGGAGGAAAGGGGGTGGTGCTATTCTAACCCGACACCACACGGGGGTTTTCGCATAATGCGCGTAAAAGCGGTTGGTCGTACTGTTTTTACGACACGTGTATTCGAAACAGGCGCCTACAAGATTAATTCTTCGCAAATTGTACGTAAGTAGAATGTCCCAACAAAATTAAAGTAGCGACCCGCCCCGGCTTCGCACGGGTGCAGAAGGACTCCCTATTTTTATAGACACGCGCCGCCGGGCCCCCGGCCGGTACCGCCGCAACCGCTATGTCCCTGCATTTTATATCTGTGATATCTTCGAAAATATTCATTTAAATTACATGTTGTGTTGGTCCATAGTGATCTATATTAAATGTACATATTTAAGATATTTAATTGGATTAAGATTGTTGTATTGCTTAAATTCGCTTCGTAAAGAAGCCATTATTTCTCGTAAAAAGTAAAGGATAAAAAATGGTTAAAGTGCGTTATACCTAAGAGATAGGCATATACCATGGTGGACTTTCTTGTAGGCCTTTTTAAAGTGTACAATACTGTAGTCATTATTTTGATCTATCTTATAGGGTTCAGCCAGCGTTTGTAATGTAAGCGCAAAGAAATGTGTTTATTTACGACATTACATTAGAAACCTCTAAAATGATCAGTGTTTCTCAAAAAAAAACCGCATTAAAATCCGTTGCGTGGTTTTAAAGATCTAAGCATACATACGGACAGACAGACTGCAGGAAGCGACTTTGTTTTACACTATGTAGTGATTTGCATGTAAAACAAATCGTCTGTCCGGTCTTGCCGGTCTACTCCGGAACTGGTCATACCCGTTTTCAGTCTAAAACCAGGCAAAATCAAACGAATGCGAGCTGGTTCATTGTACAATAACCTGATAGTTTCTAGTTGGCCGTTAAATTATATCATTTAAGTCAGACCTGGCCATAATGCGAGTTTTACTGCACGCTGCGCGTACGGGAAAACTCGCATTGTGGCCAGGTGAAGACGTAAAATTTTGTACTCAACACGGGCGGTAATTCGTAAAGCCCCAGAGCGCATATTTATTTATGGCCCTGACTTTCGGTTTGGGCCAGAAACACCTGCGATCTTGGACATTCACGAATTCACCGCCCTAGTTCCGTAATGTACTATTAATCAATAATGATTATTTTCATCTGGTGGGTTAAATTATCTCCCACATTTTCGAATCTTAGACAGTCGAATTGGATGAATCGGATATAATAATAATAATACAGGAATTTATCTTCCACACCGTGCAGTCCTAGAAGATTTTGGATTTTTTTCGTAATACAAATTCTGTAACTACATATTTTCTTTCGAATTTATAGGCGTTTGATGTTCGTTAAAATATGGCTAAAACAGTGCAAACTTTTCCATACATACTATTATAAACGTCGTTTGTAACTTGTACGTTAGTGTTCACGTGATTGAAAATCGTATTAAGTAAGTACTTGAAATGTTTAGTTTCTAAAATATATAAATACAATTAACGATTTAAAGTGATTTTTGTAAGCACAAAGTATTTAATGCAAAATTCTAAGCTAGCCTTGTCAATGATATAATAAATTTAACTAGACCGCTTTGATAGTTTACTTACCAAACTCGTAACCTGTGTTTAGCAAAATAAATAGATTGAATTGAATTAGGTTTGAGATTTTCGTTAAAGTCGTACGCTCAATAGCTTACTTTGTACCCCATGAAATCGCAACAGCTTCTTCATAATGTTCTCATACAACGACCCTCGCGGAATAAATCCCTGCGTGTCAAAAGATGAGCAACAACTTCTGCCAATATCGAAACTCGCGTCCCTCAGACACATGTACACTAGATACTGATCATAAAAAAATTGGTATGTGTATTTTGTTACACTTAATCCATACTATAATCGTCCTAGAAGTCACGGACAATCATATAGCTGTGACAGATCAAGTGACAATATGTTGAACATTATCCTTACATTCCAGGAAGCCATCCAACGCGAAGCATCACTCGAGGGTCGTCTCCGAGCATTGCGGGAGTGCGTGCAACGCACGCAGGCCGAGGCCCGCGCCTCCTGGGAGCTGTTCGTGGGCGAGCAGCGGCTGCTCATGCGCGTGCACACGCTCGAGACCATGCTGGCGACCGGCAAGCAGCCCGAGGCCGCGCACGTGGCGCAGCTGCTCAACGACAAGAGGAACTACCAGGTCGGCACAGTACTGTACAGTAGCTCGAGTGCGGGCAACGCACGCCGGCCGAGGCCCGCGCCTCAGGAAAGCTATTCCTTGCGAACTATGCGTATTATTCGACCGCAATCGGTATCCCATTCCCTTTCTCAATCAAAAAACCTTGACGTGATACGTCCGCTATAAGCGGTAACTATTACTCGGTAAGAGTTCGTACTACAAATCCTTAGTAATCACCGAATTAAGTTGGAGTAGTTTAAGAATGGATAGTTGTTTCCAGGAAGTGGCGACCGAGAGCCTGCGCGCGGCGCACGAGCAGCGGCTGGCGCTGGAGGAGACGCTGGAGCGGCGCGGGCGCGAGACGGCCGCGCTGCTCGACCACAACGCCGCGCTGCGCCTTGCCGCCAAGAACGCGCTCGCCGAGCTACAGGTAAGTGCCGAGCTACAGTTTCCAGCAGTGACGTGCGGTGGTCCGGTCGGCGCTGCTGCTAAGGGAGCGAGCGCTGGGGCGGCGTTGGTGCTGGCGGCGGCGGTCGTCTGGGTGTCGGTGTCAGGCGTGGCGGGTTGCCCTTTGCCTCGTCGGCCCCTCCCTCGCAGTGGCGCCGCATCCTTTGTTCGCGCCATGAGGGAGTTGGGGGCGTTCTCGGTGCCATCCACCGAGTGAGGCTGTGGCAGGACATTCCCGCGGCGGTTTGTGCGGGGTGTTGTGCTGGTCCTCTTGGAGCGTGCTTCCCGCTGGTAGGTGGGGCACGTGAGGCTATTTGCTAGGTGGGGGCCGCCTCAATTTGCGCAGGATTTCTTGCCGCGCCGCGCCTCCACCACCACTCCCGTCATCCCCAGCAGTTGCCGGACGTCGTAGATCGTTTTCTGCAGCTGCGTATAGAATACGCAGCCGGGTCTCCCTGCACGCGCGTCCACGTGGCGCGTGTATATGGGGGCGAATCCTTTCGCCACCAGGTCCTCGGTGATGTGCTCTGGGTCGGTGTTAGCGGGGAGCCCCCTGATGCACACCTTCAGAGGGATCTCGTCCTTCGGTTGTAACGCCGACCACAATACGGGGGCCCCGAGGGCCTCGAGGTAGGTCTGCACCACCCTGTACTCCTCGTGGTCGTCGGGGCGGAAGCGGACGCCGTTTCCGTAGGGGCGGGCGTTGGGGTGACGGCATTGGTCGCGGCTTCTCGGTCGTCGTCGGTGTTTGGGCCGGGTATATGGGCCAAGCCGGCCGAGGATCCCCTGGATGTTTGGACGGCCTGGGAAACAGGAAGGGGCCTTCTCCGGCCCCCTCGCTGGTCGTATTCCTAGGGTGCTGGGCGTCGATGACGCGGCCCTGCCGGCCGCTGCAGATGCGTTGAGGACGCGCTCCGGAAAGCTCGCTGAATGCGCGGTTCGCGGGCGGCTCTGGTTGCGTCACTTATGCCGCGGGTGCGGCGGAAAGTCCGTAGACGCTTGGTCTTGTCCGGTGCAGCTCCCGAGGGGAGCGGGGTCGCCGGGGGCATCTTGCCTTTACGTGTGGGTGGGCCCACACGGTTTTTCGCTCTACCCCCAATTAATGAAGACAAAGGCGAGGGACGGAGAGGGGTCGGCGTGAATGAATGAATGAACCACACGGTTTTTCGCTCTACCCCCAATTAATGAAGACAAAGGCGAGGGACGGAGAGGGGTCGGCGTGAATGAATGAATGAATGGTTTATTCATAATGAATATATGATACATAAGATCTTAAATATCTATACATATTTTTTCCCATAATATATTCAGCCAGGTCAGGCATATGAAAACTTAGGTCATTAAAATTAAAATTAAGTACATCACATAATATAATTGTAGCATCCTAGTGATCTAATAGTAAATATTAAACATTATTTCATCGCATGCTTCATTATTAGCTACACAGAATTAGATTGATTTATATAATTAAAGTAAAGAAAGTTAATAAAGTAATGTCATTGATAAAATTGTAATTAAATGAAATAATAATAACAGTCCAATATTATTCTATGTCACATGCTTCGTCAAATGTATAATTTAAGAATTCCTTAATGCTATAGAAACATTTTTCAGCTAACATTTTGTGCAATTTTGTTTTAAATTCATGAACAGGGAGTATTCTAAGTGCGGCAGGTAGTTTATTAAAGATATTTACGCACATATTATAAGCACTTTTTTTCCTGACTACCAGCTTATGACTAGTTGGTAATGCTAGCCTGTGCCGTCTATGTGACCTAGTTGTTTCCTTTTCTTTTCTTCGTTCTCGTGATCGCGCGGCTGCCCTTTTCCGTTTGTCACGGCCAGGACCCGTTGAGACCCGCTTGTGGGAGGCCAGGCCTGGGTGCGTTTGGACGGGCGGTACAGCGGCGCGGATGAGACGATTGATGTGGCGATCCGGATGCGGGGGCTGGAGCCTCCAAGCGCGGCGAATCCGCAGCGTCTGGCGCTAGAGCAGCGCGGGCGCAAACTGTCGCCAGTGACCCGCGGAACTGAAGCGCCTTCTCCTCCACCCCAGTAGCCCGGTCTGGTGCCGCGATCAGGGCAGTCTCCTTGGCCGCCTCCCGGTCCAGGCTGCCCAAAAGCGGCACCGGCTCCTTCCGGCACCGGGCGGCTGAACCCGCCACGCGTCGGAGACCCTTAACTTGAACGCTGATATATCGGCGTTGTATATATACATATGGTCGGAGAGGGTCTCCACGTCTCCCAGGACACGCCAGACGAGATCCTGCCGCAATCACACACAACTACTACAGCGCAAGACTGCCCCCCTCCCCC
The DNA here is from genome assembly GCA_945867215.1 of Epinotia demarniana. Lineage (NCBI taxonomy): Eukaryota > Metazoa > Arthropoda > Insecta > Lepidoptera > Tortricidae > Epinotia > Epinotia demarniana. Next base: position 8,810,798 of record OX244271.1, read on the forward strand.
TGCCCTCACGGCCCGCACGGCGTTAGAAACGGGCGCGGGCAGTCATTCAAGCGACATTGCCGCGAAAACACTCATCCTGAGGAAGAACTCCCGAAGGGTTCGAAACATGTCGCCCGTAGTGACATTTAGTGCGTGAGTTGAACCGTTGAAATTTCAACATGTCTCAGGAAAGTTTAAATCGATGTTAGGGCTGATACTAACTCACTTACTCCGTTGGCACAGCGACCCTAAGGGCGGGTTGCACCGACATACGATTACAGACCGATCAACGTTAAATATGGCGCTGACAGCTGTCAGTCCATAGAAACTTGTCAAACGTTCCATACATTCAGATTTTAACGAACACCGCTTACGATTACAGACGGTTTGGTGCAACTCACCCTAAGTGAGTCTGGGCCTAATGGCCTCCGACACGAGAGCGGTGCTTCTCACTTCTCGGTACTGCGCTTGCTTTGGTGATTTGGAGTTCATGCAGATCTGCCTATACCATGTCACTCCAGTTGTCGGGCGTCCTAGATAATATCTAGGACCGAAGCTATAATCTAGGGCGTCAACCTGATGGAAGACCCAGGTAAGGTCTCTTTACTTTCCGATGTTCCTCCACTCTCTCAAGGTGGCAAAGGCAAAACCTCCTGGGACACTTGATACGACATAACATGTACATAAAAATTATAATTGAAGGAAATATACAAGGAACGGAGAGGCAGGGGAAGACCAACACGTGTGTTTAAAAACTTATAGAAATTCGTATCAGAAACTCAAAACAGTAGCAGAAAGAAGAACAGATTAGTCAGCTGACAAGATCCCGGTTCTTAAGATTATATTATTTTGTAATATAATCAGGAAGCCATCAATTACATAATTCTATTATAACAGCAAAAGTCGGCAACAAGTTTGATTCAAAAGTTTGAACATCAATTTTATTAGTGTTACACGAAAACGGATATCCCACACCCGTTTTGTAGAACACGCGATCTTGATTTTATCGGGCCTCGTCGACTCTCCTTTGTTTATTTAGAAAATTCAAGCATTTTAAAAGAATCAATGGTTTTGGGTACAAAACTCCCAGCTGTTACCAGTAGTAACAAATTGGTGGTAATAGGTGGGAATAACCCTTCTTGCGTCATTGCCCCAATGCTTTGGTCGTGGCTTATCATGAAATCAATTTATCCTTGACAATGTTCCGCCATCTGGTCCGGTCTTCGGCAACATAAGCGGCTTCGGAAATTACGATCTCAAGTGTTGCGCGGATTTGGAATGTCCAAGCATGGAGTCTGCATCTCGGCCTCCTCACCTCTTCTTTGCCGATGACGATCAGTTTTATAAGGTTCTAATTTTGTTCAAATAATGGACGATGAATGTTTGAATGTTTCAGAAATTGGCAGCGCGATGCGAGCGCAAGATGTGCGCGGCGCGGCTCGCCATCGCCGCCGCCGAGGAGCGGGAGCTCACCGCGCGGAACCATCTGCCGCTCGCTGTAAGTTATAACATATTAGCTTATGCCCGCGACACCGTCCGCGTGGAGCTCGTTTATATCGAAGCTCCATACAAACTTTTACTTCCCCCCCCCCCATTTCACTCCCTTAGGGGATGATTTCGGGGATAAAAACTATCCTATGTCACTCTCCATCCCTTCAACTATGTCCACTTCAAAAATCACGTCAATTCGTCGCTCCGTTTTGCCGTGAAAGACGGCCAAACAGACAAACACACACATACACTTTCCCATTTATAATATTAGTATGGATTTCGTATCAAACATCCCGTATCGCTCGCTCGTAGCCGATCTCATGGGGAACTCTGTCAATAGAGGAAGGCGCCCAGCTAGTGGGTTCCGGGTACTGAAAGTGTAAATAATGCTTTGACTACACACGAGACAACTACCTAGACAGTGACCTACGGTTATGTGTAAATGTAGAAAGAAGACTGAGAGTGCCTTCCCTGTCCCATACTTTTTTTTCGTCTAGGATATTGTAATTTGCATCCAAATAGAGCTTCAAAAAATTCAAATTCAAAATTATTTATTTGTTTAAAGTACATAATTTTTAGCAAGAGATGGGGCCACCCAGTAAGCATTATTGCCTGTGTTGGGAGACACCGCTCTTCCAGTAACATGAGACACATAGGTACTTATTAACTAATTTGTTACAAAAAGTGAAAAACTTATTATCTAGATATTATTACATTGTAATGTAGAGTATGTGTGTGTGTGTGTGTGTGTGTGTGTGTGTGTGTGTGTGTGTGTGTGTAAGTTTGTGAGTTCTAAACCAATAAGTTCTCTATCTCATCGTAACCTTTTATTTTTAACCATTTTACATGATACTATGTTATGTCATGATACTAGATTATTTTCGAAATTCATCTGCAGGACATGTGTCTTTATATAACTAGATTAGGGTTGTCGTAGAAACAGTTGTTAGTTGAATTACAGAAGGTGCTAGCAATATGCAAAATGATGAGTCAGTGGAACAATGCATTCGGACATGTTGAAAACTTTGCTAGTAACCGAGTGCTCTCTCGCCGCTATGCTGATGACTAGTTAACTAGTTATGTGCCATTTCGGTCGCATTTTTTATTATTCGCACCAACTTCTCCTGGACAAGAGAGAATGTATTCTAATTTCCAAGCAAACATAAGTTACATCGGCTATCTTCGTCCATGCCGACGTGTGCTGACAAGTACCGAATGAAAGCGAACGTATGACCATTTCAATAATGACCTTGTTGCACTATACGTAGGGTACAATATGCAATGACAGGTGAACTCGTGCTGTCCCGCTCATGGCGCCAGACAAAATGGCGGGTGCAGGTGCGACACCGGTACGCGCAAAATATTGGCCAATGGGCGTTGAAGATTTTACCCGCGCAAACGCGCTGCCTTATGAATGGTTAAAATGTTTTCAAAAAATGCTTTCTGCGCAGGTACACTCGGCGTCATATATTTAGTAGCAGCCAAGGTAGCCAAATATTTCGGTTACACGTCGTTATTACTGAGAGAATAAGGGTGTGTTACGAAATATTTGGCTACTCTGGCTGCTATTAACTATATGACGCTGACTGTACATCGAACTTATATTCTGCGGTACTACTGTACGGGCTTTGAACTTCTCCCACACCATATTTGAAACGTGCTAGTATTCCTGTTCCAGTACTCGGTACAAAATGGCGAGGCGAAGATGCTGGTCCTCAGTACGGACAGCAACAAGCTAACGGAGGCGAAGCGCAGCGGCTCGCTGGAGGACGCGGTGCGCGCGTTGCCGGACTACATCAAGATGCTGCTGCCCCAACACCTGCTCAATAAGGTTACACCGCATGTTGCATACCCTTTACTTTGCTTCATTTCGGTTTCCTTTGAAATTATTGAGACCCACTAACGATTGATCTCGGTGAACATTTTGACTTAAAACTTTTTTTTATTCGAATTTCGTGAAACATGTTGAAATAATACCAATAATTACACGGTTCAACTCACGTATTCAATGTCACTCCGGGCGACATGTTTAGAGCTCTTCGGGAGTTCCTCAGCATGAGTGTTTTCGCGGCGGTGTCGCTTGTGTGACCCAAACACTCATCCTGAAGAAGAACTCCCGAAGAGTTCGAAACATGTCGCTCGGAGTGACATTGAATACGTGAGTTGAACCGTGTAATTATTAGTATTACTTTATTTTATAATAAAAGTACGACCTGCATTGGTCAATTGAGACTTCGATGTATTTTCCCAGACTTACTAACGTCCTCAACTTTTTAAATGTCAACATGTGTTGCATGTATTAAGGCCAAATTAAATATATTTGCATGTGTTTTAACGTATATACATTTTGTTTACAGGTCGGCATAAAAGCAGTATCCGCAGAGGGGAAATCGGCGAAAGAATTCGAATTGATATTAAAGAAGAATAATATTTACGATGACGCGGAAAACAAAGGTACTTTGTACGATTAAATTCAATTTACATAGGTACTTCGATCGGAGGTAACAAGAGACGTTACAATATAGATAGAGTTTTATGTGTTGTAAACCGGGCTTGCTTTTCTATCGAATATAAGTAAAATGATTATATATATTCTGGACTCTTAGCATGTTTAGGTCATGCCATATCATATAATTAGTGTTGACATAACAACTTGTGTGTTTAGAGGACCAACCATGTCAACCTTTATAAGTGGGCGGGTGCCAAGTTCGGCCGAGTAATTTTCTACTCGGAGCAGCATGAGAACCGACTATACCGAATGCGGCAAGTGCCTAGTTAAACCCAGAGATTGCTATTTCTGTAACGCATGAATTGTGTTGATACGAAATCTAAACTACCGTTGTTTTGTCCAGAAAAAGACGAGGCGTCAGACGGCGAGGGAGGCGAGGATGGCGGCAGCGTCGAGGAGAAAACCGGTGAGCCCGAGTCCTGCACCGACGACGAGAAGCAGTCGCGGCTCAACCACGGTACGACACGACCTAACGAACGTAAAGAGATAGGCACTTGTCCCACCAAGAGCGAGGAAGCGATTAGCTATCGGCGATTTTCTCGCCCAAGAAACGAACAAAAGATAATCACTCCCGTGTAAATAAAAGAGAGATATATTTATAGTTCATAGCTGGCTGTTCACACTGCCGGCTAGTACTCTCTCTTCACAAGTTGATCGCAGCGATAAAAGCTATCAACGATAAAACTCGCCCAGTGGTACTCGGCGATGAACGCTTGGCGATCAGAGCGATAATTCTACCGTACAACTGAGCGAGTGGTGCGAGTAATCGCCCGTCGCACTCGAACACTCGCTTATAACCGAGCGACTAAACTAACGAAACTACACACTCGCTTCTCGCCACTCGTTTCTAGTTTCTAGTTCTACTCGTTTATCGCTCGTCGCCGGCGGTGGGACAAGTGCCATAAGGTGCCGCCACACACACGGATGACTGCATGCGGTTCGCCGCGTGATTCCGGCCCGTGTGGGGAGGTGCCGGAAACACGGCGTCTTGCAAAACTATCCCATCCTGGCTATATCTCATACCTTCGTACCGCTGGTGCCGTCCGCCGCGCCCGAACGTCTGGCGTCAGGTGCAGACTGCCCGTTTCCGAGTGTTCTAATTAGGTATACACGGATAGTCTGTCTCGCGCGCGGGCTTATGTCAGCCGTGCAGGCACACTTTAGGATACTTTACTCACGCGGTCGGTAACCTTTTGGCAGAGAAGAATCCTAATCGTTAATTGAGTTCAAGCAGAGCAGCGCAGCGTAAACAGATCTCTAAGTCTATTACGCACGATCTGCGCCAGTTCAATACGAATCGTATTGAAGAGGCCATCCACCGTAATAAGGGCTCTAAAGTGTTCTCGAGAGATCTGTCTATTGGGCAGAGCCAGCTCGCCAAGTTGAAAACTGAAGATGATAAAATCGTTTCTTTTTAACCTGAGATTTTGGATGAGATAGAGCGCTTTTACGGACAGCTATACTTTTCAACTTGCGGACCCGAGGTTAGTTTGGTGGAGGACCCTAGAGCTACACTAACCCGACACTATACTGACAACTTCCCGGATATGAGCCTGTGCGACATTGTAATGTCTCTTAAATAGCTCAAGAGCAACAAGGCACCTGGCGAAGACGGACAACCAGTCGAATTCCTGAAGGCGGGTGGAAAACCGGTCCCCTTCAGAAGTTGTTCGATTCCTTCTTACTGGAAATGAGAACGTCAAAGGCATCGAACGAAGGTGCTGTGGTGCTGTTCTTCAAAAAAAAGGTGACAACACCCTGCTGAAAAACAACCGACCCATCTCACTTCAGAGCCATATCTATAAGATGTTTTCGAGAGTCATTACAAATAGTCTCGTACGAGAGCTGCCTTTTAAGTTGTGTCGTTTGGAAAAACTAAAGATTTAAGTGTTAAATGGTATTTATTGTTTTTCAAAGTAATCACCGTGATACGTAATACACTTTTATTCCATCGAACCAGTTTTCGAAACACTTATTCCAGTCCGAAGTCGGGGTCTCCAAAATGGCCATTTTGTATGCCTCAACCGCTTCTTCAGGCGTCTGGTACCGTTGACCACGAAGTCGTTGCTTGATTTTTGGAAAAGTAAAAAAATCGTTAGGGCTTAAGTCTGGACTGTACGGCGGGTGTTCCAGAATTTCGACGTTTTGCTCTTTTAAAAACGCAATTGTTTGCCGGGCGGTGTGCGAGCTCGCATTATCGTGGTGCAGTCTTATACGACGTCTTGGGTTATTTTTTTCGAAACTCGCCGATGACTTCTGGTAAACAGACAGAATTAACCGTTTTACGATCTTCGAGCACGATGGTGGCAACGTGGCCACTTTACGCCACAAACGTGGCGACCATTTTTTTCGAAGTGCTCCGTGACTTTGGTCGGTTTTGGCTCATCTTGGAACACCCAAACAGTCGACTGCTGTTTAGAATCGGGATCGTAGGCATATATCCAAGATTCGTCACCACTGATAATGTCGTAAACATGTTTCGAGTTTCCTCGGTTGAATTGCCGCAGAGTTTTGCGACACCATCGAACGCGAGCCGTTTTTTGGTCTTCATTGAGTAAATGTGGTATCCAGCGTGAGATCAACTTTTTTACGCCTAAGTGATCATGCAAAATACTGTGAACACTGGTCCCTGAAATACTTAAGGAAGCTTCTATCTCACGGTATGTCGCATGGCGATCTTCGACGATCAGTTGCCGTACAGCATCAATGTTCTCCTGGGTTACGGCTGTTTTTGGTCGACCTTCACGATGTCTATCACCAAGACTAGAGCAACCACGTTGAAATTCTAAATACCAGCGTTCCACAGTCCGGAGGCATGGTGCTTTATCATTGAAAACCGTAGTCAACTCTTCGAAGCACTGAAGTCGCGTTAAGCCCCTTTTGAAGTTGTAAAAAATTATCGCACGTAAATTTTCCTTCGAAATTTCCATTTTCACAACTGACTTGTCAACTTTGAACGAACGCTGTACTAAAACGGTTGGGCTGATTTCGAGTCATTCTTTTGTTTTCGAATTCTAAATTCAAATATTTTAAGATGACACTAGTTCTTTTTTATGCAATCACGGGAGGTTTGCAAACGACTGAACTTAAAAGGCAGCCCTCGTACCCTTTCAGCCAAAGAAAAGGCTTTAGTACCGTAGACCACATCCATACTCTCCGTCAGGTAATAAAGACTGAGGAGTACAACCTGCCCCTCTGCTTAGCGTTCGTGGACTACAAGAAAGCTATTCGACCGAAACCTGGGCTGTACTCCAGCGGTACTAAATGAACTACCGCTATATTGAAGTTCTGAAGTGTTACAATCGGGTGGCCGTCTAGTGGCATAACAACTATTGTCATTATATCGATTGTCATACAACATTACACATAAAGTTGATGCTCATATTTTTTTTGGCATAAATTATACTATGGCGTAATTGTTCCCTGTCATAATTATACGGAGTCATAATTTGTTTAACCATAATGTAGAATATCATACATTTATTTAGTCATAATATTGATAGTTATAATTATTTTTAGTAATAATTGTAAATGTCATACATTTGTCAAGCCATAGTATTGATGATAATAAAATTTTAAATTTGATCAAAAAACAAAACCGTCAAATTAACTTTTCTCTGAGATCAAGCAATGCTACTAGTGGTGTATTAAGTTCAAGTTAGTCAGTTGTAGGAAACAGCGACTTTGTGGCAAAACCGACTCGGATCGTGGATAGGTTAGGAGACGAAAGCGGGAGCTTTGCTCCCGCTTTCGTCTTTGAGGTTATTTTTTTTATAAAAGAGCGGAAAAACTTGTTATTAGATAAAACTTGTTTGTAAACTTTTATACTGATCGCCCTTTGCTACTGTGACCCCAACATAAAAGACAACTTTGTAAATTACTTGCTTCTGATTCGAGACCTTCATTTACTACTTAGAAAAACAGGCTTATGCGTTTTGCAGTTTATGCGTTTAAACAGCATGGTTAAATTGTTTTATGAGCAACCAATTTATGTCCATTATAAAGTATGCTTAAATAATTTTTTATGCGCTTACACATACACAATATGTTCTTAAACATTATGACTAAAAACGTTATGCGCATAAATGTATGACTATTTACAGTTATGCGTAATTATGAGTATGACGAATCCACGTATGCCTACCAAAAATATGACTTTAAACTTTATGCAACCCTGCCCCTACCCGTTACAATCATCATCATAAGATTTATTGCCACCATGGTATGTACAGATCTTTAAAAAAACTATTACATGGGCCCTGGTGGGGCTTAGCAAGAGCAAAATACAAATAATAGATAACAAAATGTTTGTACGAGAACGCCACAATGTCAACGACTACAGGACCGGAGCTCGAAACTTATTGCCCTGCAGCGGGGAGTCAGGCAAGGAGATGTTATTTCTCCAAAACTGTTTCCGCCGTACTAGACTATGTTTTCAAGACTCTGGACTGGAAAAGGCTAGGTATCAACATCAACGGCGAGTACATGACGCACCTTCGGTTCGCTGACGATATAATACCATGGAAGATTTGAGTATGCTCAATGACCTCAGTAAAGCCTCCGGGTGAGTTGGTCTAAGGATGAACATGGATAAGACGAAGATCATATCATATGCCCATGTACCTACTCCCATTACAATCGGAAACTTAACGCTCGAAGTTGTAGAAGAGTACGTATACCTAGGACAAACTGTCCAGTTTGGTAAGTCCAACTTCGAGAAATGTTGCACTTGCATATTCGAGCTTCAGCGACACGAACGAACTGCGTTTTCGTTTCGCGGTAGCAGCTCTGATTAAGTAAAGCAGAGCACATTCGAAACTGCGAATTTTCCTGCGAAAATTCCTCGTTCAGACCACTTAGTTTCGTCCCAGCTCACAGTGAACATGCAGCACAGAATCGGTTAACCTAACGTTCATACGTGTGTTTAGTAATGTCGTATGTTAATGACCTTGATTATAATGTAGGAGGAGCACTTATTAATATCAGGCGTTGCTTATCACAAGTGTCAGTTTTGATGGACGCACAATATGATAAAAAGTCACTAGAGGGAATTGAACTTTAATATACATTTTGCCTTTGTTTAAGAAATTATAATGGCTACATACACATACACACTAGAAAAGGATGCATACTTTATTTATGACATAAAAGTGTTTTGGGATTAGCATCCTTAAACACCAAAAACGTCCCCCATGACGCCTTCGACGAGTTATGTACACTCTGAGCAAACGAACGGCTAACGAATGCGAAGCGTTTATATGGTAACTATTTGTTAACCCATTCGCCACTACAGAAAAAAATGCGATGTGGCACGCCCAAGGCAGCCAAGAAGTCTATTGTTTTTGAACTTCGTATGAAGTCAGTGGCAGGTGCGTCGCAACGGTGACAAATTTGAGTAGGTACACGTCACTGACGGAGAATTGAGTTGAAAGTCCGATAGGTAGCCGTTCTTGGTCCAGTGTGTATACGAGAATGACGATAGGCATTTCGATGGGATTTCCACCAGTGTTGGTATTAAATGTAAGAGTAAATTCTGCCAATCAGACGCAATTAAAAAACGACTTTGTGCTCTGACTTTGAGCTTGTTTTTAGAATAGATTAGAATAACATTTATTCTTGACAACAATGCACATAAATTAACATACAAAAGAGAAGATAACATTGCTACGAAACGGTTCCATCTCAGCGTTGTGCTGGCCTGGTCGCCAGCGCTGGTCTTCCGATGGAACCACCCGGTGATTCCACGGCGGGTTTTTAACTTGCGTTTTTTGTCAGAATTGACTGTAAAGGTTGTAAGGTGGGTTGCATCAAACCGTCTGCAATCGTAAGCGGTGTTCGTTATAACTTATAATCTGAATGTACGAGTATGGAGTGTTTGACAAGTTTCTATGGACTGACAGCTGTCAGCGCCATATTTAACGTTGACTGGTCTGTAATCGTAAGTCGGTGCAACCCGCCCTTAGACGTAGTATACTTACAAGGGTGTCCCCGCACAGAGCCGGAGCGCGAGGGCTCATCGAGCCCGCTGGACGGCGAGCTGCTCGCCGACAACAACGCCAACTCCACCTACACCGAGCCCGACACAGAAGACTCACCGGTATGTCGCACACTATATAACTATGTACAGGGTGGCTTATTTAGATGGGTCAGTATGGAAAAGTCTGAAACTATAAGGCATACAGAGATCTGTTCTTAGGAACCATGTCATCGATTTTAATAACAAGAAAAACTGCATTCATATATTTAAAAAAACCTGTATTCTGCCTGGGAATCGAACTCGAACGTTTTGAAAAATAAAATGAAAACTATTTAGATATCGATTGTGTAGGACTAGGTCTTAAGGTGCAACATCACTGACGAATTCCATACAATTTTCGTTCGGACTAGACGTCTAATCTATCGATGTCAGGAACTTGAAATTGTAATATTTAGATAATATATGACCCTCTTCTCCCGCAGTTTGAATAAATACACGTACAAACCAGTAATATTCAAAATATAGCCATTTGAAATTCATAAAATTTTACTCCGAGCCTTGTATGTGTGCGTGAGTTAGACACTGTCCGTGTAAATGACATGGCCGCGTCACATGACAGCACGTGGCCCAAAACCTTCACTAGATGTCTTTGATATCAAATCAAAATTAGTTAGACAGCGGGGTCAATAGTAGTAATTATATTCACCAGACGGCGACACCATCGTACAATCCCGTTTTTTTCTGGTGAAAGAGACGGCATTCATTTTATATTGCTACGCTACTCATTTTGGTAATGACGTAAGAGCTATGTCATTTGTTTATTGATAGAACGAATTTCTAAGAACAATGTATGAAGTTCAATGGTTTGCCTTTATTCGTGATTATTTATTGAGATTGCCATGAACAATAACCTAAAGTCCACACAACGATAATTATGCATACATTTTGCGTCTTATTAGAAAGGAGTAAGATACAATATGGAAAAGTAATCTGTGCCACCGGCCGTATACATATGTATATAGGATTTGATCACATGAATTTGCAACTTGGATTGATTAGTTTCGATTGAGTGAATGTTAATTAATGTAGCATTAAATATAACAGACAAATAAATGTTTTCTTTCTTTCTTTCTTTCTTTCAATTGTGCATTTGGAGTGAACTTGTTAAATTTAAAACGTTTGCTTTAGTCGACTACACAGTTGACAGTAAAATAACTAACTACTGCAACCTATATATGAATCGACTGTTCAAGTGTTCTACTACCGGAGATTAGATTACCGGACATGTCAATTAACTAATGCCTGTTCCCAATAATCAGTCCACGGATAGTTTTCCTTGCAAGCATTTTGACAGATTATTAAAATGTGTCAAATGTCGGTAAGGAAAACTATCAGTGGATTGATAATTGGGAACCGGCCTAAGTCACAAGTAGTCTTCTTTATAAAATGTTGTGAGGGTAGAATTATATACTCGTAGGCATTCTTCGGTGCAGGGACTGATGTCAGTTACGACCGGTGGCTAGGCAGATACGAGACCGGTATTCCATTAATTGGGTACGGCACTGTTATATTGTAAGGTTTAGCCGCGCAGCGACAACACAACGGTGCCCCCGCCACCAGTTAGAAATATTGGTTACCGGTATTTATTGCCTAGTGATACCTTATAATACCGGTTCCAAACAGGTATTACTCCAAAACAGTTTTTTTTTGTTCTTATGCGGGTCGAATTCGCACCTTTACATCTTTTATGAAACCGTTTACGGTACCGGAAAAATTAACCGTAACCGTAGTTTTATGGTAGTAAAATATAAAGGTGCAGCTAACTATCGAAATGGCCCGGAGAAAACTGATGTACGTATTTAATTATTTTTTTTAACGTTCATATAGGGAATACAAACCGCCATCTTGGAATCCCGAAATACCGGAATCCCGGACCGATTTTTCCACTAGTCTAATACCGGAACTGAAAAGGACCAATATCGAATTACTTTTTAAACCTACTAATATTATAAATGCAAAATTTTGGATGTTTCTATATATAGATGTTTGAATGTTTGTAACTCGATCACGGCTCAACCGATTTAGATGAAATTTTGCACGAAGATAGTTTAACCTCCTAAGGCCCATAAATTATACCGATTCAACTGGAATAGAGCTGAATTTGTTTTGTTTCGGGCAATTTTTAAAACAAACGAATGCCAACTCTATTTCCGACACAACACAATTCCAATGCCATTTTGTATTGTATGCTGGGTTTTAAGAGAAGCCGAGATTAAAATAAATGATAGTTTTTATCCCGGGTCCATGGAGGCGGAAACTGGTTTTTAATAAAAAATATAATAACTTCATGCAATTGTAAAAAAAGGAACGCATAATCAAGTTAAGTATTTACATTTATTTGAATAATTTTATTTGTAATGTCTGTGCTCCATTCTTTTTCTACCGAAGAATAATCACTTTTACGCTCTAATGATGATAGTGGTAGGAGCATAATTTGAAATGTTCGAAGGTAAAATAGGCTTCCGCTAAAACGGTCAACTTTTATGAATGAACGTAGAACACCGTGCTCGTAAATAGGGAATTTAGGTAATAATAAATACCTCGTCTTTTTTACTGGTAAGTTTGTTATTTTTTTCACAAAAACGTAGTTTTTCGGGTTGTTAACCCATTATAAAAACGTTAGTTGACATAAAACTTTCTTAAACTTTGGGTTTTTTAAATAAATGTAAAAAAGAAATGTTATTCATTTACTCTTACTACAACAGGTTCAGGGAGGGAAGGTGTATTTGGGTTTCACATGCCGTATCACATACGCGCTGTTTCTATTGTATAGACAGTTTCCAAATACACCATCGCTCCCTGAACAGATAAAAGCAGTGTTCGCAAACAGCTCAATACTTTTTTTTAAGTAAGAAGGTTGGTTTTGCTTTTGGAGATGAGTTTTTTTATTTTACTGTCGAGGCATAAGAGACGTGTTCAGATATTTGTGAGCACTCAAATATATCTGATGGCGACTGTACTTTTTGACGAACAAACTAAAAAAGCTGCAAAACTTCCAATAATGTAAATTCAAGTAATGCAGACGAAGTACACGAACCAAAATTTGCGAATACGTAAAATAACAAATTATTATCCTATCCTCCTATTCCTCTATTCTCCTATCCTATCTTATCCTATTATACTATTAAACGAGGAATACACACGATGATTCTTAATTCGTGATCAAGACAAGTTACATATTACAAGCGGCAGTCTCTTTCTATCAAAAGGTATTGAAAAGAGACTTCCGCTTGTAATTCGTTACTTGTAGCTTCGTGAAACGAGCCCCAGGAGTCAATTTTTCTAATTCTGTAAATGATACCAAACACGATTAACTCGAAGTTACCTAATAAATATAAATAAATAAATAAATATAAGTTGACAATCTTACACAAATCGACCTAGTCCCATAGTAAGCTCAGTAAGGCTTGTGTTATGGGTACTAGAGGACGATATATATAATAGATATAAATACTTAAATACATAGAAAATATCCATGACTCAGAAACAAATATTCATGCTCATCACATAAATGTTTGCCCTTACCGGGATTCGAACCCAGGACCTCTTGCTTCGTAGGCAGGGTCACTACCAACTACAACGTTCTTTCTTTTTCTGAATAAACCTGAACAAGGAATCACTTTATAATTCAAAATCATCGTCACCCTAACGGTATTTTGCAAAAATTTGACGTATGTGTGTTTGACGTATCTACTTAACTTCAAGAAATGTAGGGTGACCAAACATTCAGTGGATATTAGTGTTTACATTATCATTTAATTGAAGTAACTAAACAGTGATTTAATTGCATGAGACCTCATCCATTGAAATCCGTTTTGGCTGTTTATCAATATTTTTCGACTCCTGATCACGGATTAAGAATCATCGTGTATATACATTTTCGATAGGTATTAATATTGAAGTCCCGAAATTCCGGTATTGTGGTCCAATATCACATTTCAGTACCGGTATTGAGAATCATCCGATATTTAATGCCTTATACATATGTACATATATCTTTTTCGTTTTTGAGGATTATAATAATGACTTAATGAAAATTGGCATAGTCATAGATCAGCCTATATTACGTTCGACTGCTGGGCACAGACCTCCTCTCATGGACGAGAAGAAAAGCTTAAGAAAAAAAACGGTATCATAAGTATACCGGTTTGGAAAAGGCATTATAAAAGTGTAAGTAAATACAGTAAAAAAACCGGTAACGATATGTATATCTACACGGTTCCGGTTCCGGTACCGTTATCTTGGCGGCGCGGCTAACTTTTACAATATAACGCTATCGTAATGGAATACCGGTCCCATACCGGTATACCGTAACCGAAATGAGTACATGCTCGTGAATCTGCCTTTAAAAAATATATTTTCGGACAATTATTAAAAACTGAATCGATAACAAATATCCATTACTTATACTTGATTGAACGAGCGAGTGAGGCGAACGAAGTTTTTCATTTAAGCTTGGGCAAATATTCTTTCGTATGTCCGGCTGTCCAGACTTCTCCTCTACATGTTCTCAACCGGTTCTCGTGAAATCTTGTGACCTCGAAACTACCAGAGACGCGGAAATTTGCTCTTAGGAGTCACCAGACCGATTTTAGAACAAATATAAACTGCATTTAATAAATTAACGGTCAAATCTCTCTAAAAACCAGAGTAACTTTTTTGCATATAAAATTTACTAAGCCTAAGTATATCGCCATGAACTCCCAGGGCCCTATTTAATAAACATTACAATCCTACAATTTTGTATAAAGGTGACATAGGTATTTGTAAAGATTTACTAAGAAAATCTTTACAAATATGTCACTTTTATACAAAATTGTAGGATTCTAATGTTTATTAAATAGGGCCCTGAAAGTTCATTCATCCATCACCACAGAAATATTTTTTTATCGGATGTGGTTCCGGAAATTATACCCTACATACAAACACGCAAAAAAATCACAGATTTCTCCTCTATATAGGAATCGTTCCGGTAGCCTAGCGGTTCAGGCATGCGACTGTCAAACGACGGCGACGGTCGTGGGTTCGACAGATAAGTTTCATCTCATATTTACCTAAACAAGATATTCAATAATTTTGTAAGGAAATGTCCACCTCTGAACATTAGTACTGATGAATCTTTCATATAACTGTGAAAGCATCAAGCACACGATACATAAACGCGTGTTCAAACCAAAAAAGTAGAATTCTAATTTTGAATTTTGACAATCATCGAAAACAGTACCATATTGTCAAATGGTATATTTCTCTCTTTCCGACGCGCTCTCGGACGGGACTCGAGAGACTGGCCACTAACAGTTTTGATATACCTAAGAAGGATATAACAAACTCGCCCGTTATTCACAAAGCTCACCATATTCGTCCGGTGACGCAAAGTTATTACCAATTTTGAGGTCTAATTATTTTAGTCGGAGTTTACGGGCGAATACAAAACATTTTGTGAATAATATTTAGCCTTTCTAATAATTAGTCCTGCAAGTCAATATGGATATAACAGATCAAAGTAATATACTAAGTATCTTACTTTACGTACCTTATTCCGTATAACATTAGATTTTCTAGGGAACATATCTTCGTTTATGATCCTTTTAAAATACTGTACTAGTGTTACTTATTTCGATTATTTAATGTGTCTCAAATTAAACAATTACGTTGTTGTCAATCAAAATGGTTTTCATTCAAATAACATGAAGATTTATGCACGATTCGTCTAATGTCAATGGAATTGGGTTTAATAGATAAAGGTTGGGCTTTGATTTGTCAATTGTAAACCTATGTATAGTCATGACTTTCCAATTAAATCAAAGGCGTAACATCTTTGTAAAGGATATGCCTATCCAAAATAGTATATATGTAGTAGGTATGTAACATGTAAGAATATGTCCGCCAAAAATATAGGGGATATTTGTGGATAATCTAGATACAAACATACATACATACATATAATCACGCCTCTTTCCCAGAGGGGTAGGCAGAGATCACGGATCTCCATTTGCTACGATCCTGGCAAACCACTTTCGCTTCACTCACTTTCATAATATTTCTCATACATGCTCGTCGGTTTAGGGTACTTTTGACCTGGCCTTTTGTTAAGATTTCTCCAATTTGATCGGAGAGATACAAACATGATTATCAAAAAAAATTAAACATATTGAAAAAAAATTTTTACACGTTACAAGTCAATCTAATTAGTTGAGACGGTCATATTCGTTAGAAAATCCAAAAAGAAAAACAAAAAAGAAGTACTTTCGTCGGGATTTGAACCCGGTTCAATGATGGCGTTACGGACAGATTTAAGCAAAAGACAGATTTACTCAGGGACCCGCCCGGTATCCCCTTCGAGGGTTTTTGAAAGGGTTTTTCGTAATGCTTTGCTTACCAAAGCCGATGCTCCTCTTAACCCATTCATTTGGCTATTAAAGCGCTCCAAATATGGTATCCCCTTTAAAGGGTTTTTGAAAGGGTTTGCTTACCAAAGCCAATGCTCCTCAATACCCATTCATTTGGCTTTTAAAGCACAATGAATGGGTATTCAACACGAGGAAGCGCTTCAACCCTTTAAAAAGCGCTTAAAAAGCCTTTCGAAAGGGTTTTTCTATCAGCAGCGGTAGTGCCCCGTAAGGGAAACTCCTTCATACGGGCTAAGTTAACTGAATGAGTTGAAGGACAGCAAGTGATTTGGGTTATTAAACTAACGACTAACCCATTCAAAGGCTTTTTTCTGGGAAGGGGTTGGCGGGTCCCTGGATTTACTGCGCTACCGTATGACATTAGGCGACGAGTGAAAAAGTCAGGTGGGTTCATATTGCATTCTAGAGTGCCAGCCACAAGAACATTTAGTTTCACTATTTCCTAATAGAGGCGCTACTATATATTTAGTTTTGCGCCCTCTAGTTTGATTTATGAAAAAGGTTTGACAATGACTGACTTTGAAGTGACATTTAGTTACGTTAGTCTGCGTAAATTCACGAAAAAGCACTTTTATGCATATTTTCGGACTACATTTTAAAAAGAAGCACTGATTAGTGCAGATTGATTGCGATTCATACGTAGCACGCTCTTCGGCTTCCGCAGTTTGAAACACATGTTGGTACTGGTCACGGTTTTGCGTAAAATGATGAGCAACCATCGAAATTATATATCGCGACATCTGTTAGCAACAGCTCGACAGGAACCAGTGATGTTTAACCTTAAGCAGTTAATTTTACGATGTATCATGACGTCTAAAATGTTTAAAATGCATTGTTTTCTTATTCTTTAATTTGTTCAACGCCGATTTCACGTCAATAGGTGTGGGGAGATCCTAAAGTGACCACGACGTTCACGACCGAGTGCCGCGATTACTTAGTGTTGTCTTTAAATTGTGTACACCGCATGTAACACTCAGCAAAAAACTCTAGGAGTTCTCCCATTAGTCAGGGGTATAAGCAAGGGGCGGACACTCCGCGATTTACGTTCATCGCTACAAGTACATGCCGGTGCCCCAACGTTGGGGAACCGGCATGTACTTGTAGCGATGAACGTCGAAGTCGTCGTCGACGACGTCAGAGGGCCATAAATCTTAATGTTTTAGCTGAGAAAAAGCGCCTTTGGTGAAGATCAAAGGAGTGTCCCTTCTGTACTTGTACTATTATCTATTCTGTGGTATAAGTTAAGAACGGTTCCCTTTTTACATAGATAACCTCCTATATACCTCATTTACACTCAGCACCTGCCACTCGTCCTCGCGCTGCCGGAAATATTTCCCTAAATACTTCTGCGGCAGTATCGACGCGAGTAAAGTATTTATTTACACTCGGCCCGCGTACTCGCTTCCCGAACGACGAGCAATAATGGCGGACGTCGAGTTTGTTGCAGCGACGGTATTATGTTTGCTGAGTGTATGTGACTATTTGCGCATAAAAAATGGATGAGAGAAATACATCGCAATAGAACGGCGTACATATAGTTAGTAGCAGCCAGAGTAGTCAAATATTTCGTAACACACCCTTATTCTTACAGTTATAAAGACGTGAACCGAAATATTGGGCTACCTTGGCAGCTACTAACTATAAGACGCTAACTGTACCTACGCCATGTAAAAGAATCTACTAACAATTAAATGCGGCATCGCTAAAAACCGTTAACGACCAACGTGTCCCATCACTACGCTTCTGGCGACATGATGTGACAAAGCGCGCTACTTTCGCAACAGCCAATCACAGCGCGGCTACCGACCTCCCCGCAACCCGCACCTACCGCCAACTGTGCTGACCTTTGCATCGAACTTAATCGCTTATAGGCTCTATCTATAGGAGGTTATCTATGCCTTTTTACCTGATTATGCTAAAGGTATTTATGCAGGAAAAAAAATTAAACTCTTAAATAAAGTAGTTTATTTATTTTTGCACTTAAAACCATGATTGACCATTGAGCAGACAAAGGGCGGCGTCGAGTACGCCAACATCCTCCGGGTGATGGCGGGGCTGAACGAGGAGATCCGCGCGCTGCGCGAGCGCCTCGCGCTGGCCGGCGCCGAGGCCGAGCAGCTGCGCGGCGTGCGCGACGAGCTGCTCGCCGCGCGCGCCGAGCCCGAGCCGCCGCCCGCGCCCGCGCCCAACCACAACCACAACCACAACCACAACCACAACCACAACCATGCCGACCTCGCCTCCACGCAAGCGCGCGCCAAAATCGAAGACCTGGAGGTATTGTGACTTCATCTAATTGATCTTAATCTAATTATATCGAAGAACTTCACTTTCGCGTAATGCATTATATGCTCCAAAAATTTTGCAATCGACCTCTCCCATAACCTCTTAACAGGAATACTGTAAATTACCAATAACCCAGTAATTAATAATTAATTTGAGTTTAATTAAATGTGCGAATGGTTCTCTGCCTGGTTTGTAATATTGCTTACCCCATACGCAATTTTTCTTTGTAGCTAATCTTCTTTTCGTATTTTATCCCGAACGCGATTATTGTAATCGCTCTTTTCTTCCCTGTAGGAAACCCATTGCAATCGCCAAAACGTAGATAAAGTGGCCGTCAATAGAATTTGCTAGCTATGTAAACAAACCGCCATAGTGAAAGACAATTTCAATATGGCGGTTTGTTTACATACTTAGCAAATTCTATTGATGGCTACTTTAGGTTATTTTATTCTTTAGGAAATCAATTTTCAATATTTTTTTAAAGTATGTATACGGCACGACTCATAGTGCCAGTTTCAATTGGCATACATACAAATTTTAAAACCATTAGAATGGGTTACAATTTTAAATGTTTTATGCAATTAAAATTATTAAAGATTAAACGGGATTGCAATCTCATTTAGAGTGCAGATTGCATTTCAGTTCGTTGTGAATTTTATTTCGATAAATATTTTTATTTCTTCATTTAAAACTATTTGAGAAATATTTAAAAACGCCACTTCGATCACTTTCAAAAGTACGCGTTTTGTCTATGACCATTAAAAAAAAGAAAACTTAAAGCAGGCTACAAACGGGCGTGATTGGTCACAGCCACTTGCAATAGTTGGAAAGAGACAGCCATACACTCCTAACCAGTCTAACTAACTATCGCAAGTTGTTGTGACAAATTGCAAGGTCTTTAAACGAGCATTTGGCTGTTTGTAGTGATTTGTCTTAGTCAAAGTATACAGGGTTGAAAGATAAGTCGGGCCCTAGAGGGAAACTACCTTAAATCCTTAAGCTGGCTCATTTTACTCAAAGGAGACATTCCTTTATTTTAAAAAAGAAACAAAACTGCAATGTCTCCTTTAAGTAAAATGAGCCAGATTAAGGATTTAAGGTAGTTTCCCTCCAGGGACCGACTTATCTTTCCACCCTGTATAGTTAAAAATAATAAAGTGTACAATAAAGGAATTTCATACACTTTCCTGGCCGCTAAAACTGTACAGTAATGACTTAACTTTTTAAATCTGCGTTCGTCAGTTCCCCGTGTGGTGTCGGGTTAGAATTTCACCACCCCCTTTCTTCCCGTGGATGTCGTAAAAGTCGACTAAGGGAGCAGGGTTAAAGTGTGTTGTGGGCGATGGGCTAGCAACCTGTCACTGCAATATCATTCTGTCGATCTTTTATACCCACATTTATGCTAAAAGTGGCGCTGGAACAAAAGTTTCGTGTGCTCTGCCTACCCCTTTTAGGGATAAAGGCGTGAATGTATGTATGTATGTTCGTCAGTAACGAGGAACTACACGTACTATTTTTGCTACAGTAAGGCCAACATTTTGTGTCGTTCTCGATAAAGCGATCGGTAATGAATCTGTATTATTTTCCGCAGGCCCAGCTGAAGCGATCGACCGCCGTGGAGGAGGCGAACCTCGCGGAGATCCAGCGGCTGACGTCCAGCGCGGCCTGGATGCAGGCCGAGCTCGCGTTCCGGCCCACGCGCGCCTACGTGGACGACCTCACCGCCGACCTGGCCGCGCTGCGCGCCGACCTGCACGCGCGCGACCACCCGCCGCCCGCCACCGCCACCGCCACCGCCACCGCCACCGCCACCGCCACCGCCACCGCCACCGCCGACAAGGCCGTCGAGACTTCCCGCCCCGACGACGACTCCACGGAGGACGAATCCGCGGACACGAGAAAGATCTCCGCCGACATCGACGAGATGTTCCGGCTCGACTACGACGACGAGGAGACGGAGTCGGTGGCGACGGAGATCGAGGCGCCGGGCGGGCAGGCGGAGGCGGAGGCGGAGGCGGAGTGCGAGCTGCTGGCACAGGGGCTGGGGAACGGGACGCTGCACGCGCTGCAGGAGGAGCTGGTGCGCGCCAAGGAGAGCTGGGCCGAGGTGTGCGCCGAGCGCGCGCGGCTGGCCGCGCAGCTGGCCGCGCTGCAGCACAAGCCGCGCTGGCCCGTGCCGCGCCTGCTGGCCTTCGCCGTGCCGCTGCTGGCCGCGGCGCTGTACCTGCTGCTGCCGTACCTGTCCTGATGGACGGCCACCTGGGACCCGCCCGGGTACAAGTAGCGCCGCCGAGGGCTCGCCGCCGCGCCCGAGAGTGACCGCGAGGACGATTTCGTGTTCTAAATTTTTGCTCACCTCTCTTTACCTCATCGATGCGATCCGAGCGCGAGCCCGATTCGGACCGACCCGCCCGCTGCCTGTACCTCGAATGAATATTATATGCGCTCGTTTAGCCGCCGCTCGCGGGGTCTCTGGATATTTATTGATATTATAATTCGAAGCTAGATTAATGTAGAGTTTAAACCGATAGTTGATAGTTATTATTTTCTAGCCCCGATCGAGCGACTAATTACTGTTATGTATCTGCCGGTCGGTGCGAGTCGCGGGCCGCGTGACTATTTGTGAATTTGAGCTTGTATTGAAAGTGCCATTTTCCGAGGGCGCGTCGCGGCGAGCGTGAACGGGCGCCTCGGCGGAGCGTGTATATAGCCTTAGAGTATCGTTTCTGTAAAAATTGACAGTATCGTATTGATAGATATAAATTGATTGTTGATATCTGCCATAATAAATAAATGTACATTTTATATATTAAGGCCTAACGACTGTCCTAAGTTATACATACCTATAAATATTTTTGAACGAGGTGTGTTGCGAGTCGCCGTTCCCTTGTTGAATGTTAGATGAAGATACTTCGCTGTGTTCAGCGGCCGCGGGCGCCGCCCGGGCCGCAGCAACCGACCTGTCGCCTTGTTATCGCTTTGCGGAGCTAAACATATCAATTATAGGTTTACGTGCGGGCATTATGCACACCGACTGGGTCGCCGGGTTTGTTTGAATAGTTTGCATTTTCTAGTCTATATAATCGACTTACAATTTCTTGCATAACTTTTCTACTCTTTTAATATGGCGAGCTGGTAAAAGAAGTTTGTATGGAATTATTATAAAAGTTTAAATGACGGTGTCGATTAGTCTTGATGACGCATTTAGAAGCATCGATGACATTTGCATATGTTTTGACTACTTGCAGCATAGATGCGTGTTTATTTGAAGGTGTAGAAGCACCCCAGTGGTTGGTGGGTTCAGTGCACGCAGCTGTTTGGTTTGAGTTTGCCCGGAGAGGTGCATTTGTAGGTTTGAGTTGCGGAATGAGTTTGTTTAGTTTGCAGGCGTGCGGCGCACGCTTCTGTCGGTCGACGCTTCAGATCGCTTTGCTCTGTGATGTGAAGGCCAATAGATAATTTTTGTAACAAACATATATTGTGTAACTAACGATTGATTAATTGTAAAGTCTTAGATTTACTATCACCTTACCACGTTGAAGTCCCATGTCTATATTTATTATTTAATTGTTGCACTAGTTTTGTTATGTTCGATGTTTATTTGTGTTTAAACCACCTGAATGTAAATAAATTTTATCTTATAGTCGTTCTTATGTTTATTTTCAAGCTGTCCATGATTTTATGTTATATTTTATGGAGTAAAATGAATGTTGCATTCAATGTGGATGTACTGATAAATTTATTGCAAATAATATTGAATTGTTTAAACATTGGGATTTTCTATTTTCTCCCTGAATGCCCCTGTCTTAGTGTCTACAAGAATCGTCTTGAATTATCAATTTCAACTGAAACTTACATTCTGTACACCTAACTGACGAAAGCAGGCGAGTCTGAACAGTATAAGTGGATAGCTAAGAACTTCGTTCAATCCTTTGCATATAATTTTAATTGTCATGTTAAGAATTGTGACCTAAGATCTTTTTACGATGCCATTCGAACCAGCTTTTGGAGAGGAACACATTTTTTTAAGGGAGTAACTACAATTAAAACAAATACCAAAAAATATATTGATAGAGCTCGGAACTCGCTCGCGGCAGCCGAAACGCTCCATATTTATTAATATAAAAGTATGACGTCACAGTTTGCTATTTGTACTAATCGTTGTATGGAAAATCAAGTCAATTGGTGTTTTACTACAATTTCGTTTTAGTACATTGTGATACAAGTGAGGTATGGGTGAATATACAAAAGATGGGTAACTTCTATTTATACAAATTCGCTTATTTAGGATAGCTAATCTAATGAATATATTGCTCGTGTTCGGGCCAGTCACTTTTTCAAGTATAGTTTTTTCTGAATTTGACTGCCAGGGGACTGACGAGGGTGACATGGTACTGACAAAAAACATGCATTTCATTGTCTGTAGTTGAAGGACTATTCTGGCGTACAGAATTATCAGTAGTATGTTCCAAGTGTTGTTTTTTGTATACTTTGATGTATATTTTTTCCATTTTTTAAGTAGGCTGCAACCGCAACCTTTGTTTCTCTTTGTATTCGGCTAATTTGATAGGGTCGCTTTTGATTCTAGCTAAGCGAGTCTTTTCTGTTTTTTTTTTAATATATCTTCTCTATCCTTAGATCTTTTAGGGTTTATTTAGGGGTGGCATAATGTTTTAAACAGAAATAATACTAAAAAAACACGCTAAATGTCAGTAATCTGGAAACACTTTAGTCCTCTGGCGCAATTGTCGCGAATTGTGACAGGTGATGATATCGCGATGTATTTAGCTCATGGTTAGAGCGTGTGAGATCGCCTTAAGAGATTATTTAGTTATTACGGTACGTTGTACGTTAAAGTGTTATCAACGAGGAATTTGTAGACAACACAGCTAGACCCGCAGACAAAGCTAAGTGTCTTAAAATCATAGCAATATATTCGTTCTATTTAGAGATATTGGTCCGCTATAATTATGATCCTTAACATGCATAATTCTAGATGGTCTCTCAGAGTGGTATTGACTGATTCCACTGTAATGTAATGATAAGAACTTGCTACTCGTAGCCTGAGCAGGAGTGTAGACCCAGCGTGGTGAAACGAAGACGTATTATGTGGACAGCCATGTATCCCCTACAATAGGAGAATACGATACTTTAACTGACAATAAGCATTGACGCGAGACACAATGACTAACCGAGACTAATATGACATGGGTGAGACCTTCCCTTTGTAGATATTAAGTTGACAAGAGACAGTATAGTGGATAGTGGACGTCTAAGGTTGCTCGGCCGATAGGCGAGAACCTGGATAGCAATAAGTATATTATATTATAGTGAAGGAAAAACATCGTGAGGAAACCTGCATACATCTGTGAAGAAATTCAAAGGTGTATGTGAAGTCCCCAATCCGCACTGGGCCAGCGTGGGGACTACTGCCCGTTCCCTCTCATACATGAGAGGAGGCCTGTGCCCGGCAGTGGGACGTATATAGGCTGATGATGATGATGATATTATATTACATACACTGTAGTGCACACACCGTATGTGACTAACATATGAATAGTACAAGGAACTGACAGTATGTAATTGAGATGTACGAGACGATTAGTATATCTACATGAATTAGAACGATTCCAGTAGTTTGGTAGTTAGGACTTATATAGCTGTGATCTGAGGCACGCAGTGACGGTGTTATGATGTCACACTTCCCCTCACAGGTGTGGCAGATAAGTCCAGCAGAGAGCGAAGCAGAATTCTATGGATTGCGTAGAAGATTTAAGGTAGGATTCAAAGTGTTACCTTAAACCGTAGCCAGACATTTTCGTGACGTCCTCAAGATTAACGCAATCCGATTAGATTAAACGAGAGTAATAACATGTAATTTAACATGTAACATTCCTATATGACTGGACGTGACGACAGCAATATCGGACAAAGGAATGACGCCAACGGACTGAGGAAAAAGACTCAAAATTTGATGTTATATAACGTTTATTTTGATATAATTGAATATCAACAAGCTACGTTTAAAAAAACCAGAGCTACCTACACAGTGTTGTCACATCTACCAACTTTGTGGTAGATCTACCTATTTAGCCTCCGTTCTACCGACCTACCACCCTCGGTCTCAAATCTACCACTTTTTAATTGTTTTACGATAGCAAACAAAATTATATGCATGATACGAAACTTTATTAATAATTGCAGCAATTTTACCAACATCACATAAAACGGAACGCATTGAGTACATAGTGACGTTGACAAGTTGATGAAGTTGACATCTTACATAAGTTCTGACACTAGTGACAGCTGACAGTGACAGTTTCGCGCCGGCTCGCCTGCTCAGCATTTGAATTTGACAAGCACGATTCCTATGATAGCTGTCATTCCAGTACCTTTTTCCGATTTAAGGTTATATTTTGTATGGAGATGGCAGAAGTCACAGCGACCACGTGTCGCCGCGCGGGGTACCCGGGGTTATAAATTTGAGTGGTAGATCTACCTACAATTCATTTTTCTTCTACCACTTTTTGTATCCTGTTCTACCATTATGCCAAAATAGTATGTGGCAACACTGTACCTACATATAAATTAAAATATAATATAGGTTTTCAAGGAAATAACGACTAACCATAGGACTGAAATTTTGACTGGATCGGCACGTGTGTAGGTACATGACAAACACAACGCTAGCACTGCCACATACTTATCTTACTCTTTGTGCACTTTGTAATTGACCCCATTTGTTGGGGCTCATAAAACATGGCTGATCTTGAAACCTGCCAGCGTTTGGGCAGGCAACCCATGCGGGTTGTTATCTACAAATGTGTCCCTTTCGATGAGTAAACGTTTCGATCTGCCACCGAATGCTGTAATAGTAGAAACGAAAAAAAAAAATTCTAAGTACCGGGATATGGTATGGCAACCAACTAAAATCCAGTGTTCCTAAGTAGTATCTATCACTATATTGCATTTCTGATCTGCCACCTTGTGAGGTAGGGTTTCGTGCAACGGGAGCTCTAACCATTACTATTTTAACTGAGCAGTAGATTGAGACAAGTCGCAATAGACTCAATATGCCGTACTTTTCATCTCATTCTTACTCACCTCTGCTGCCCATAAGAAGTGACAGAGGCTACTATTTATATGAAACATCGTCTTGCTTTATAGTGCGGGACTGTATTAGTCTGTGTTCCAAGACGTATCCACACTGGTCAAATCACACGGATTTGAATTAGAGTTGACAATATTTAGCGGGAAATTCAAATTCGAACAACACAGCGGACTGACGAATAAAACTGAACACAAAGTTTTCTTATTATTTTACAACAACAGTAAGAATATTATATCATAAAATTTATGATAACTACATCTGTGGTAATTGTTAACTACATCATAGATTGTAGTGAAACAGTAATATTGCTTAAATTAAAGGTAATATTTAATGGTAGCCATACACGAAGCGATTTACTTGCGCCAGTTTAGACTTGCACAAGTATACTAATAATAATAATAATCGTTTATTGAAAAAGACACATTTTGTAACAATTTTTGACAGGGGTCTCCGCACTAGGCTTCGCCTGTATCGCGCTACTGTAACGTATATACTGTAACGTGTATTGGAAGAAATTCAGAAATTTTCGCAAGTATCTTCCAATACACGATACAGTATACTTGTGCAAGTCTAAACTGGCGATGTATTGGCTACCATAATACACAGCCACTTGATTGCTTGTTTTTGGGATTGTGACATGCTAAAGTACTGACATTTTGAAAATATATTGAGGAAATTTACAAACTTGTATATAAAATAAATACCTGAAATTGAGTGACCAAATAGAAGGCATAAATTTATTGTAATTGTATTAAAATACCTATATACAAAATTTAATAAAGCATCGTTTCTTTGTCTGATTACACAGAGGTGAAATTGTTCACGCGAACCGCAGGTGAGCATGATAACTGATAAGGAAGCCAAGGATGTAATTATCAAAGCTCACGCGTTTCATACGGCGTTTTTCAACACATTTTGCGATGAAAAATCCTTTTCATAAGATGAAAATTTTAAAGGCCTGCCAAGTTATTTTATTTCCTTATATTTTACTCACATATTGTACATCGCCAAGAATTTCCAGTGGCGTCCATTCTATTTATCACTTTTCTATTTACCACGAGTCAACATTTTTGATAATAACCAAACACGCATCAACAATGTTTACAAATATTTGTGAAATAACCTACATGTAATGGAATGGCGCGCAACTGTTTTTTTTTCGTGAAGTTTGCACAGTGCGCGCGCACGTGTTAGGCCAGACTTAGATGAAGTCTCTAAACAGTAAATACAAAATAAAATAAATATTTTCGGGTAACCTATCGCAATCACTAAAATTTATTGACCGAATATCGTTTGTCCGAAAATCAAATCAAATCATCAAAAATCAATCATCAAAAGCCTTCTGATACTCTTGTTCTCAATATTCCACTTACGCCCCTCGTTAAACAATGTACTATTACGATACGAGTGCCGAAAATAGGAAATTCGCAACGTGTGGTGATAAATTAAAACACGACCGAAGGGAGTGCTTTAAATCGAAACGAGTCGCGAATAACCTATTCGCACGTGTATCGTACAACGTTTTACTGTACATAGGGCTCTTTAAAGTTTCGACATATGCACGGAAAGTACTCTTTTCCGCACTAGTACAGCTACTTGTGCTTTAAACAGTCACACCTGACATAACAGCTCCATATTTCGATATTATTTTCCCTGCCTACTCCGATCACTCAGCAGCACAGCACCCCTCTCTACATGCACGAATGTGGGCAACGACCAAGTGATTATATTATTCGGGAAAACAAGAATATAATACTTGTGTTGGCACCTTGGTAGGTGATGAGAGTGAAGTTCTGGACGACCTGCGCGTTTTGATTGAAGAATTTCGCGGTATTGGTTCAGAAATTAATTTATCTGAACTTTTCTTTCCCGATCTTTCCGATACATATAAAGACAAAGAACTCGCTCTATCCAAATTCCGTCTCCTTACCCCTAATATTAAAACTACAGAGAAAAGCTCACTTCACCTCCTTGGAGCACCCGTTTTAGCAGAATCATTTTCCGATTTTGTATACAGTAAAAGTCAAAATTTAAACGAAATGTCGGACCGCTTACTTATCAAACATAAATGCTCACGTAGCGTACCTATACAATTATTAGATATTGTCTTTTCGTACCCAAATTTACGTATGTCCTCAGTACATAGTCCTGCAGCAATTTTTGGAGATTTCATACCCTTTTAGACAAAATTGACCAAATAATTCAAAACCTCATATAAACAATAATAAATATACATTTGAACGACCGCTCATGGATCCAGGCTTCCCTTCCAATAAGGCATGGTGGCCTGGGTATGCGAAAAAAAACCAGTGTTTCACTCCCCGCATATCTGTCCTCTGTACACAGCTCTCTAGAACTTTCCTCCAAAATTTTAAAAACACCGCCTCAACAAGTCTACATCCGCTTTATGTCTGAAGCCATATAGGCCTGGACCACCGCTTGTCCGAGCACTGACCTGCCTAGACACCCAAGTTCTCAACGACTCTGGGACGAGCCGCTCTGTAGACTGGCACGGGATAACTTGCATCAAACGGCAACCAGTCTCCCAGAGCGCGCTCGGCTCCTTGCCGTTGTTGAATGGGAATCCGGACAGTGGCTCCAAGCTTTGCCTTACCCGCAAATTGTAACGCTGATGGACAACTCCACATTCCGCCTTTCCGTCGCTCTCCGCCTGGGAGTGACCTGCGTTGCCCCACATCGCTGTCGCTGTGGTGACCGAGTCGACCAGCTCGGGCAACATGGTCTCTCCTGCTGCAGAAGTGCAGGTCGTGCACCTGGACATGCTAGCCTGAATTATATCATCCGTCGAGCCCTAGCCAGCGCAGGAGCACCTGCCATCTTGGAGCCATCCGGTCTTGGCCGAGATGATGGCAAGAGGCCCGACGGTATGACCCTCGTGCCATGGAACATAGGTCGGCCTTTAGTATGGGACGCGACATGTGCCGACGCCCTAGCTCTCTCTCATCTCCGTGGCACCTCCATGAAGGCTGGCTCTGCAGTCAACTCGGCCGAGCTCTTTAAGCGGCGCAAGTACATATGCAAATATTAACAGTGGTTGCATATTTGAGCCGTTTGGGGTTGAGACCCTAAGACCCTGGGGGGACAGTGCCCACAGGGTCTTTAAGGAGTGCTCCAAGTGACTCGCCGAAATCACGCTTGACCGGAGGGCTGGCTCATACCTCGCACAGAGGATAAGCATTGCCATCCAACGTGGCAATGCTGCCAGCCTTCTGGGCACGTTGCCCAGCGACGGCGAACTGGGGCAAATATTTTATTTGTAAGTTAATTTATTTTATTTTATAAATATAGGTATATTAAATACAAATATTGCACGTTTAATAGTATCGGCGAAGACTGCTAGCGCCATCTATTATGGTGTTCTTCACTCTGGATTTCTACATACAAACTTTGAAGCAAGTTCTAATCCCTTTAGAAGATAGAGCCTTTATTTATAAGAAGAGTACAATACACTTGTGAACATAAGAACTAGTAGGTAATCTATATTCTGCACGTAAACGTAAACATTCTAATATAAATCAAAACAACCATTTTACGAAGTTTCAAGTCCCCATGTCAAAAACAGTTCACTCTCCATAAAAATAATAATAATATAATTAAAAATTAATTAAGTAATAGTTGCTTTATTGTGGCTACATAAATACAACCTTTGAATCTAGACACACGGCAGTGTGTCCGCCAAGTTCGAGCAAAAAAAAGCGACACACCGGCCGTGGGTTATATTACACGAACCATTTCGGGCCAATTTCGACCACCCTATAACTCAAAACATATTTTATCTACGCATATGAAATTTCGAGTGTCTGTTGACATCCCTTTAATTGTCTAGAATACAAAATTTCGTTATTCTACCTATAGCAGTTTTTGAGATATTGACGTCAGATAATCGCTATTTTTACTATACACTCACTGACTCACTGACTCACTCATCAAAAACCTAGACCACTTCCAATGGTCGTACTGACTTGAAATTTGGCATTGAGATAGGTCTTAAGGTCAAAGTAAAGGGAAAAATCTGAAAACGGCCAAGTGTGAGTCAGTTTTAAAAATAGCGAAGGTGTAACTTTGTTCTACTATGAAGTCATAATGAACTAAATTGGTCTATCTTCCAATGGTCGTACCGACCTGAAATTTGGCTCGAAGGTTTGTCTTTAGGTCGAAATAAAGTAAAAATCTGAAAACGGGCAAGAGTGAGTCAGTTTCGAAAACAACGAATGTGTAATTTTGTTCTACTATAAGTAGGTATGGAGTGGAAATGAGATAAGACTTATTTAAATTTAGATACATACCAATTTAAGACAATACATGTTTGTCTTAAAGACAAGAACAATAAAACTGTTCCATTTCCAATAAAGGGATCCAGACAGTGCCACGCAAGCGTAGAAAAAAGAATTAGACGCTTAGTATAAAGGGTATAGTATAAAGTACATACCTAAGTGGAATGAGACATTTCCTAAAGCAAAAGTGATAAAAAAATTATAAAGAACCTACACCTAACAAAAATAAATGAAATCCCATCAAAAACATAAATGTGAAAGGCTGCCAAGTTCGATACTATGGGAATGCTTCGCCTATAAAAGAAGTGAGATCTGAATAAGTACCAAGTTCCATAAAAATACCTCAAATCATAAATAGTTATAGGAATGCACACTTGATTTCCAACAGTTTTTAAGGTACATTTTGAATAAGTATCACGTTACATAGAAATACCTAAAATTGTAATAGTCAGAGAAACGCACACCGGTTTTTTTTAGCAGTTTCCTGATAACATTTATTATTTTCAGTACTTTTTAATGATGTAACTTGGCAAGTTTTAATAGAAAATTATACACTCGACACATTGCAGTCCAAAGGTGTCGATTCATTGCATTGAAAAGGTGTGTGGTGTGTGAAAAACTTGGCAAGTAATATCATCAAAAAGTACCGAAAATAATAAATGTTATCAGGAAACTGCTAAAAAAAACCGGTGTGCGTTTCTCTGACTATTATAATTTTAGGTATTTCTATGTAACGTGATACTTATTCAAAATGTACCTTAAAAACTGCTGGAAATCAAGTGTGCATTCCTATAACTATTTATGATTTGAGGTATTTTTATGGAACTTGGTACTTATTCAGATCTCACTTCTTTTATAGGCGAAGCATTCCCATAGTATCGAACTTGGCAGCCTTTCACATTTATGTTTTTGATGGGATATTATACATACAGCATTTATAAATATTATTTAAGCAGCACAAAGAAAGCAAACACCTACTTATTTTAGTATTTTCGAGAAAGTATGCAATTGCAAGTATTTTGTTAATAATACACCAGTCATTGAAAGGTCATCAACAACAGACATGTGATCCATCGAACCGGATTTTATTCAGTCAAGTGCCAGATCTAGTACATAATTTTAGTACCTATTACTAGATTTACTATTTTTTACCCCTTAACCAGCATATTATATAAAACTATGGCAAACTAATAAAACAAAATTATAATGCTTACATTAAGTGTGGATATTTGTTATTCAATTACGCAAAAACGGTTGAACAGATTTTGAATTGGGATAAATATTTTATATCATAGATTAAATATAGGCTACGTTTTAAATCGGATGGCAGAATCTCGATTTAATTTGATTCTATTAAAAGTTTCCGCTTCTTCTCATTATTTGTAGTTTAGGCACCTATACGGCCGAAATCGCGGACACAAGCTAGTAGGTATAAAATGATTTTGAGCTTATTCATCGTACATTTTTTTTAATATGTTTACAAAAATAACGTTACATTATTTCTAACTAACGTAATTTAGATTTTTTCCCCCCCAACTGATTAGCCACATTATACAACAAATCAACGAAGAAGTTGATCTGAAAAAGGGTTGCCCCGTCGGCCGCCGGCTCAATGCGCCATGGACAACTTGGACAAGTAGAGTTCATAGCTCATTAGTTTTCATCGCACTTGCTCGTCAATTGCATTATTACTTGCGAGCGTACAGAACAGTTATAGCCGTTTTACCTCCCACGGGCTGTTAAGTTTAGTTTTAAAATATAGAATCCACTCATACTTCACTTCGGACTGAGGTTGTTTCCAATCAGCCAAGGTGTATTTCATATTTTCAAAATTTTGCTACAACCAACTATTAATACTCGTATGTATAAGACATATATGTTTATAATAAATTTGACTGTAATTTAATGTTTAATATGTAGTTCAGTGTCTATGTAAAATGTTTTTAAGTGTTTTCAAATCGTGGATGTATACCGAAGGGTCTTTGCCATACGCGCCTCACGTCAAATTCAACAAAATGGACGACAGACATGTTGCAGTTTTTATTACGATTTGCATTAATTTCATCTAAAATATATTTGTTTCCTCGCAAATGTGATGAAAAACGGGCGTAAGAATATTATAAACTTCTGATAGACCCTTGTTCGCAATATCCCACTTACGCCCCTCGTTAAACAATGTACTATTCTTACATTGCAATTCTGAATACTTATTTAAACTAAGTATATGAGACATTAACATACAAAAAGTTAGCTGTGCGTCACCAATTATAACAAAACAAATGATAATGTCAAATTATACAGTAATAGGGTAATAGGTTCCACATCGCTCGGTCCCTATACACACACAAATTAGATGCACCACAATATAATTATAGAGTTCTATCAAGTAACCGCAATAAACTGTGCAGATTAAGAGATAATCTCCGGGTAATAAACTTTTACTTTGTTGATAGGTGTGGTACCAACGTAGAACGCCTTCTGTATTGTGTTGTTTGCGTGGTCGAATAAGGTGACACGTCACTTATAGCGATTGTCCACAGGAACTGTTCGCTCTAAGTAACTGTCCCCAAAAATATCCTTGTTTGGTCCCGAGAAGGTGAGGTGGGGTAAGATTAACAGAGTTTTAGGTGGGGGAAAGAAAAACAGTTTCCCGTCCAATACTCTTTAGGTTTAGTAAACGTCCCCTAGGTTTTCATCTTTCCCCAGTGTTGCTCTTGCCCCACCTGACCTTAGATAAATCGTCTGGTGCAGGCGTCTGGTATCTGGTACGGTAGTAACACGTATAAGCGATACAAACGGACGAAAATCCCACCGACCCGTGCATCGGCCGAACTGGGAAGTTCGTCCGGGCGTAGCACTTGATACTTCTTCTTGATATTTTGTTTTTCTTTGTTCAAAATCTTCGCGGCTGTATCACTGCGGGGCGTTGCCGGCCGACGTCACACCTAACATTGAATAAGATGTCACGGAAAATAGTGAAAAGTAAATGATGCTGGGCATAAATGTCTAACAGAAATAGGCTGTGTAGTTATGATACAGCACGTATTATAATTATATATATAAGAACATAAGTATAAATTAAGATTAAGTAGAGGTTATCTCTCCCTCATTGTTTAGCGAAATTATCACATAAGAAAAAAGAAGTTTAGCGTCGCATAATGTCGTCAAGCGAGGCTAAAATGAATTAAATCTTTTAACATTAATTAATTTATGAAATAGCAACGCCATTCATCACAGAATGATAATTTATAGCACCGGTTTTCCTGTGGCAAAAATAACACTTCACTTATCATTAAACACACTTGCATCAAACCGAAGTACGGCATTATTTATATTACGCTTTAATAATTCGAAGTTTCACCTGTAATGAAGAGTGGATCCGGATGCTAATGAATGTATCTTCAGTGCAAAACGGGTGAGATAAGAGCTCGGCTGCCTTCTGTCGACCTTCGATCGGCGCGACACGAACGAGTGAGCGATAGTCGGCAGCGGCGCGGGCGCCGCGTCGGCGGTGAACGAACTCACCTTGACAAATGCACCATTTGGCATTGTTCGCGGGAAAACCGGCGGCCTTGCGCCGCCGCCGCGCCGACCAATCGCGAGGCTTCGCGCCACAGCCTGCGCCCGTTTTGGCGGGAACCACTCGTCTGAGCATTGCCCGCGTGGCGCGAGCGTCGCGAGCCGAGCGCGATTTCAGCGTCGAGACCTTTCATTCAACGCGTTGTCTGCCACTGACGGCACTGAGGCAAGACACGGACAATTACATACGTAATGTAGCTTTATAAAGATTATAATAACTAAACTATCGCTTATCTATTACTAATATGTCAATATCTATAAGGTAAGTTACTTACTGGGTTAGTACGAATATCAGTTGTGTTATTAATAACAGACAGGAAAGAATAATACAACTAATTAATGAAGTGAATTGAGTTTAACACCCATTCTAATTACTCAATTAACTATGGTAACAAGACAGTGTCTGGTGCATAATAATGGAGAGGAGATATCACGGTTGAGCGAAGTTGGGACTCACGTGAGCAGCCAAGAATAGATAGTTACGGCAAAAAACGATATGCGTTATGTAGTTTCCCGTCGGCCAATAATTGACTATTATCGGCGAGAAGCAAACCGGACTCTTAAAAGCTACCGGAAATGGAGTAATTTAGTCTGTGAAAGGTTCTCTTTATAGTTATGTTTATTGTATAAATTATTATATGCGGCTCTCCACTACACATAACTACGTATATAATGTTTTCAGGCGAATCAGAAACTGAAGCGTTTCGATGCTCAGTTGGCTATTTAGTTGGAAAATTATAACAGTAATAACGCTCGTTTTATTCACTGGATACAGTCAACACATCAATTTTACATCGAGCGCGAAAAATTGAACGCGTGAGTGTTGGTAATTATCCATTTTATTACCAAAATGGCGGATGCAAGGCGTCATCGCGGTGCAGGTTCGTGGAACCGACGCTATTGAATCACCTTCAAGCCTTAGGGAAAATAAACAACGCAGAAACATTTTATTGCGGTCGCTAAGGCGTTACAATATAATTATTTGGAACTCATTTAGTCATACACATAGGGATAACTTTAATTAATATTGAAACCAAACACAGGAATTTCATGATTTCACCTTTACGAAAGCTGGTACGAATTGAACCAACAATACGAGCATGTATATTATAATCTGTAAGTGCCGTGCCATTTTGTCATATTAGACTTAACATTCAATTCACGCATGAATCTTCCACTAGCTAGTCAGACAACACCGTGTACTACCTACTCTGATAATCTACATAACTACGTACCTACGTCAATAGACTGGCAGTTTACGTAATAGGCAAAAAGTGACCGGCGGCAACCGCCGAACGTTTTAAGGCAATTCGACAAAAATGTATAACCATTTATACAATTTGTCTAATTGCTCCAAATAGCGCGCTGAAAACAGACATTTACGTGGATTCGGCGTAACTTGAGGTCGCTGTCAGCTTTAAGATCACTTTATTGATATTGTACGTCCACACGTTTCATTAAAGCATACACATTTTCGTTTCATCTGGCCTATACCTAGGCTTATTTGTAGGTTTAAAGATGGAAATATGTATATAACCTGCTCGTTTAGTCTGCACCTGGCGCTCGTAGATTGCAGGAGCCCATTTTCGGCGTTACAGCACGACAAACTGCAGTACCACCAAATTAATAACAATGAACATAGTATAGTATGATTAGTGATTACCACATGTACATACATATATAGCTCGGTAAGTGGATTAATCAGCCCATTATATTTATAAATAGGTATAGGCAAGTGCAAATATCGTTAATAAATACTAGCTATCATTTCAAACAATCAGATAACAGTGATGGATACCCTTTTTGGCTAAATATTATATATTAAAAATGAAACTAGGCGCCATAGAATAATTTACAAGAAATTGTGTGATTTAGAAACAGTGTTTAAAAATGTCCTACAATCGTATTTAATAGATATGTATATGTGTGTGGGTTGATCGGTGAATGCAGTCCTGTCTAAAATCATTTGCTAATCAACTCCCACGTGCATATCAAATGAATTAGTGCGATAAACATATATATTTAGTATCTCTGAATTTATAGACCGTGGCTTGCATTGGTATTTTACTTGTCTGTTACTACGTGTAACTACATACTAACTACCAACTAGTTGTGTTTATATCTCAAGAAAACTACACGTATAGCAAATGGGTGAAATTAGGCATTCACCGTCCAATTCTCTTTTGATCAACAACTGACGACACACTGCGGAGCCTAATGTAGGACCAGAATCCGTCAGGGCAAAGGGCGCTCCTACGGGCTTCGTAGCACTGCTACGCGGCATCTACGTCGTAGCACAGCAGGGAATATCAACCATGCACGACTATGAACAGTATGAACATCTGTCAATGATAACGAGACGATATATGTTTTAATTATATTACAAACAACGCGAAATAATTATTCACAACATATTATTTTTATTTTATTTTCCCTCACGGAAAAATATGGTTATAAAATGTCTGCAGCTTCTCTCCATATTCTGTAAAGTAAATGAACAAAAAACAAAAATTTCCTTAATTATTGTTCCTTCAAATGGCGAGCTTTATATGGTGTAACTAATTATAGTTCTTTATGTTGCATACATTTTATACAGCACATTATCACTGATATTTGATGAAAATAGTTATTTGTTACGCAAGGCTGCAAAGTTGTTGTTTGGCGCAAGTGCTTGTATTGAAAGCCGAGCTAGCGAAGGATTATAAAAAGTACAATCCTGAGCATAGCGAGGCTTTCAAGGCACGAGACGCCAAACAATTTTGCAGCCGAGCGAACACAACACAACATTTCACCTCACCACCGCGAGGAAAATTGTAGGTAAGTAAATGTAATGGAAGAAATTTGGACCTTATACTCATTTTCAATAAAGGTTTGTTTACATCTCATCAAGATCTAGCATTTTAAAATTATTAAATGTAAGATAAATATTTATGCATGTTAACTTCTATATCTAAAATAACCTCACGCTTACCTACACTAAAAAAGTCAAAGTATTGTTGGGTACTCACGGTTTCAACTAAGGCTCAAATACGCTTATTTCACTTTTTCCGCTAACTTAGCAGGCATCAAAATTCATTGAATGTATATCTACTGCAGTAAAATCTATAAATAACCACCATTATTTTGGTTTTACTGTCTGTGGCTTTAGAACAAAACAAAATTAAATGTAAGTATATGAATTTTTTCTTAAATTAACTTTTCAAACGGAGCGTTCCAAATTTGGAAGAAGCGGAATTTATAGAAAAATAAAACGACACTAGAAATATTTATTCGTATTTTATCCTTATAAGTCAGTCTAAATATTAATATTTAATACCTAACTTTTTTAATTAACCTACTTAATTAAGAAAGAATAAGTATTATTAATTTTATTTTATCAAAATAATAACAATTTATTATTGGCATAACATCATCAGTTTCTGAACGCACCTCTCATTCTGTATAGAAAAAAGTTGGATCTCGCGATTGACCGTCACGTTCCAAATTCAAAAACTCTTTCCACGCTAGCGGATAAAATGGACTTTTGGGCGCAGATTTTGAGCGATAAAGCAAGCCTTTTCGAGCCGGTGAGGTGAAAAGTGTTTTTTTTATTTATTATGTTTTACCACGTTTACTAACACATTAAGCCTTAGTTAAAATAATGAAAACAGTTACAAATTTTTACTTGATATCGGATCTTCATCCCTATTCTCTATAATTTTCGGGAAATTACTTTCTTTTCATTTAATTTCTTATAAGGAAATTAAAAAAACACAGTTGTAAGGTGAATTTTAACAATGGAGCTAAAGCCGTATAATATTCGTAGTTATGCGCCGGAGCCGAAAACATTCCTTTTATACCATGTTCAAAATTTTATAGAGTATTTTACCCCCGAAATGGGATTTTATAAGTTTAGGATGTGTATCAGTGTGTTTGCCTGTGGCATCGTATTTCCAAAACGGATGAATGGATTTTCGCGGCTTTTTTGTCTGTAATTCTCTGAGCTTCAAAGGTACTCGTACGGTAAGTACCTTCCTTTTATGTCTTACTAGCTGCCCGGCCCGGCTTCGCACGGTTAGTTTTCCGTTTTCCCGTAGGAATGAAGCATTTTCCCGCGGTAACAAGTAGCATATGTTCATTCATCAGGTATAATGTCGGCTTCTAATGGTAATAGTACATTACGTAACTAGGGCGGTGAATTCGTGAATGCCCAGATCGCAGGTGTTTCTGGCCCGAACCGAAGGTCAGCGCAATATGCACTCTGGGGCTTTTTACGAATTACCGCCCGTGTTGAGTACAAAATTTTACGTATTTACCTGGCCACAATGCGAGTTTTCCCGTACCCGCAGTGTGCAGTAAAACTCGCATTATGGCCAGGTTTGACGTAAAAGAATTTTTCAAATCGGACCAGTAGTTTCGGAGCCAATTCAATACATTATTAAAACAAAGGAAAAATTGAAAAAATAATGCTCCCAGCCGGATTCGAACCGGTGACCACAGGCATTCATGGCCCGTCGCTACTAATCAACTGAGCTATCGGAACAATCTGGTTCGGGCACCAAATCCTTCAATCAGTTCCTTCATACAACGCCTTAAGGGAGGCGTGTTAACTGTTATTCCTCAAATTCGCATTGAAAAAATCGCAAAATAAAGGTTCCTCAAGCTTTTAGACACTCGTGTTACCGTACTCGTGATATAATTGCAGTTGTAATCCCTTTGTCTACGGCGTGGTAGGTATTCTTCGAGCTGTTTTTGTTGCATCTGACACGGGGTCCGTCCCGATATGGCGGGATAATGCAGCGAATAATAATACTGCCCGTCTGGTGATTAAGACTTAGAGAGATAGACTTAGTGAGATTATTGTAATCGCACGGTATATTTCCATCGCCATTTTTAGAACAATTTATTCTATTGAATTCAAAATGTTAGGGCAGAGTTCGTTTTTGTAATTTTGATTATATTCGTGGTCAATATAATGCACCAATTATATATTACTAGCTTTGTGCAGTCATGTATACATTTTTCGCATTTGGAATAAGGCAGGTACAATGAAAAGCTTAAAGATATCTTTGACGACGAGTGCAATCATTGATGAATAAATAATACATTTACAATTCACATGAACGTCATTATTCATTATCAAAGTCGGCAAATATTTCTAAATACAATCACGCTTGATTTCCAAAACTTTCGACAAATTACCTATGGTGAATTAGATTGTTTAAACGCTTGGCTCGTCCTATTCAGCACAAATATAGAGGTTCCATTAGATTAATGGTTAAGGCAGGTATTGACCCAACAAGAATGGGGACTTAACCTGGGGTTAAATGACACAACATACTTGTAAAAATAATGTGTGAATTGAAACATTTTTCGCGATCGATCGCTTCCTAATATGGCGCGTTTGGAGGCAAGAGCTTGCGAGAAATACAAAACATATTCCAAATCAATTTGTTAAGTTGAATACAGCCTTAGGCAATAACGAAATCAACAATTTTAAATTCAATTTTAATGTAGTTTTAGCACTATCTCTTTCGGTATTCTTATGTTATTGTAACTTAATAAAAACACACTGATGCTTCATTTTATATTTTACTTGTATCACGTTGTAGCAGTATTTAGTTTGGTTGCAAGTAAAAACGATATAAGCTAAGAGTATCGAAAACATCACTCTATTACACTCCTCCATTTTATTACACTCGTTGGGCAGTCAAATCGTCGTCGTCGCGTCGTCGACAATTATCTCTGAGTATTTCATGTCTTTGCGGTAAAAGGAAACGCTGAGCATTTTCATCTAATCATGGCGTTCTCTTTCATTCATGAGAGGAGGCCTGTGCCCAGCAGACTAGAACGCTGATGATTCATTATTTTTACCGAAATTTCGGTAGCAAACGGGTATTTTTATAAACAGCAGTGATAATTAAATACATATATTATTTAATAGAAATGTAAAGTCAAACGCGGGCTCTTGCTAGTCTGTCTGAACGTGAGTCATGAACTGGTCGCGCAAACCTGCTACACAGCTTTCGTTTAGAGGTCGTCGCCAGACTTATTAGTGGCTGGAACTAGCAATACAATGGATTTTTTTGCATTGATTTGAGATTTGAAATATAACATTGGGCTCGCAGTGGACTTTGTAGTTTCGCGTATCCTCAGCTGCTGAATAAAAGTCACAGTGCTCGATTTCGGCCCACTTTTGGTATGATTTTATTCAAATACCTAACTATGTTTAATCGAATGGTATTAAGTACTTAATATTGGTTCGCTTGAGGCATATAAAGTACAAAAATACCTACTTGAAGTGTTTTAGAATTGTCTTTAGGCAGGTAAAAGGGAAATTAGGCCCGGAATTGTTTATTAATCGGGATTTCGGGTAATCGGCTTATTATAGATTTAAATATTTACTACAGACATTGTTAATAAGGAAATGCTATTATGATTTAAGTGAGTATTTTAACGACATTGACATATGAATGTAAGAACTTGATTATGATATTATGAGATATTTATTCCTTTCTTGATTACTATAAGATCTAAATCAATGGAATTTACTAAGTAAACAAACCGTCATACTGAAATTGACATTAAATGTCATTTTCAATACATTGTTTGTTTACATAGTTAGCTAATTCCATTGATTTAGATCTTATATATAGGATTGATATTTATTAGTTATTTTCTATGCCTCTTCATACGTTTCTATCTCATTTAATGCCTCCTTGTTACGTTTTTACCGTTAATTTTTGCCATTAATTAACTTATTGTCATTTTTTACTGTACCTATTCGACATTCTTTATTGTAGGTATTTTTTTAAACCAAAAACCATAAATTTGAAGAAAGAAGAAAGAAACCTACACTGCTTAAGTCCATAATACAAGTTTATTTTTGCAATCACTTCGCAACACACTTCATTCTAGTAGTCGCAACACCGGTTTTTTTATTTGGCTCATAATGAAAACGACCGGCAACAGGAAGGTGTGAAATAATAAAAAATAACATTTCTCCAGCGTGCCGGTCAGCGAGCATGTAAAATATCTTCAGCGTGTGAGTCAGGTGTCGTTCAACCGAGCGTTCGCGTCGCCACAATACCTAGTCCGCCATTACGAGTACATTTTACGCCACTTTTTATCACTCGCTCTTTTGAGACTTCGTGTGTAGTGAGGCTGAGCGAAGGAATCTTCGAATCATCCATTAAATGATTTTCATCTATCAATGTACCGATCTATTTTTTTAATTAAATGGTATTACTTTGCTCCTGGTGACTAGTGCTATGTTAGATTGAACAATATTTGAACGAGTCTTAAATCTGCATAAACAAATCAAACTCTGACTGGATTCTAATAGTACAGCTTAAATTAGTTAAATTATCAATGTCAAATTGACGATTTAAAATATGTTATGACTACCTAAAGTACCTAAAAAGTATATATTAACCAAGTAAAAAAAAATAGGGCTTAAATCTGTTCAACCTCCAGCCTCGACGATGCATCATTGCCCATCAGCAGCATACTTTTAACGTTGCCACCGGCGAAATTTGCGTAATAGAGCCTTGGTTATAATTGTGAATGAATATTCTATTAGATGTGCATCCGGGACCGTGATGCCGTGAGTCAGCGATGGCGCAGCCCCGCCGACGAATCTCCTGGCTTACTTGAATTACTAGTTGGTTTTTCCTTATGCCCTGTCATCAGGCCTATTTTATTTAGACTTCGTAAGAACAAGCTAATAAGTAAATGAACTAGGTCAAATATCTGGTAATTAAAAAGCCATCTCTTAACGCTGACTGACAAGTATTCATAGGATGATATTAGTCAGTGTCCGGGATAGCTACAGATCTATATATCTCTGATCTAAGGTTGAATATTATTATTATTATTGTTGGTTTTTGGGCCTTTGTTTGCCGCTTCGACCAGCAGGTGATCTATTGTGGCAGCCCTTTTGTTATTAGATTTCACCGTTAAGACCCGTTGCCTCTAGGAAATTCCAGATTCTTTGGGCGGTGATATGTTGTACCTCTTCTGGGTGCACGACGTGTCGCCCTAGATAGATACTTCTTTTTTGCATGAGTGTTCCGCAGGAGCAGAGAATGTGCGTTGCTGTTTCCTCTGTCTCCTGACAGAACCTGCAAGTTGCATCCTGTTTCATACCCATCTGAAACAGGTGTTTGTTTAGTTTGCAGTGACCTGTCAGGATTCTCGTCACTGCGCAGGTTTTGTGCCTTTTGAGTTGTAATAGCTCTTTAGACAGTTTATCATCAAACCCTTTGATTAAGGCTTTAGCCTGTTTTTGTCCTTTGGTGAACTTCCACAGCTTTATTGCCTCTGATTTTTCAGTATTGTTTAGATAAGAGAATATGCTT
Source organism: Epinotia demarniana (assembly GCA_945867215.1). NCBI lineage: Eukaryota > Metazoa > Arthropoda > Insecta > Lepidoptera > Tortricidae > Epinotia > Epinotia demarniana. The sequence goes on from OX244271.1 coordinate 8,852,834, forward strand.
TCCGTTTTGTGATACCACAGAACGGTTCTGGGCCGACCAGGGTTGTGTCTGCGCCCTTCCTTGCAAGTTCATCAGCTTTTTCATTTCCTACTATGTCGGAATGTCCTGGTACCCATCTAAGTATGACTTTGTTGGTATTGGCCAGGGCATTTAAATTGTTTTTACAGTTCTGGACTAGTTTCGAGTAGGATTCTAGGGATTCTAGTGCCAGCAGAACAGCTTGGCTGTCCGAATTGATGTAGATGTGTTGGTTTCTTAGGTTTCTTTCCAGATTGATCTCCACGCATTTATTTATTGCGAAGAGTTCAGCCTGATAGATTGAGGCCTCTTTCCCCATGCTGACGCTAGCTTTGAGCTTTGGCCTCTCACCGTAGATACCGCATCCAACATCGTCACCTTTTTTTGATCCATCTGTATACCAAATGTGGCTTCCCTCCTTGAAGTCCATTTGGTCGTTTATCCATTTGTCTCTCGGAGGTATTTCCACTGTATACAGTTTGGTGAATTTGCATTCCACGTAAGTGTCGTCAGTGGGCATGTTTAGTTTTTTGTTATCAAAAACAAGGGCCTCAAGTTTGATAAGCGCTTGCGAGCGCCATTTTGGCCTTGTTAGTGCGCATATCCTATAAATGCACTGCTTCGCCTCCTTTTGCACTTGCAGGTGGAGTGGCGTTAGATTGAGCAGTGCATCCAAGGCTGCCCCCGGTGTTGAGCATAAAGCTCCTGTTGCTGTTAAGCAGGCTGTACGCTGTAGACTGCTTAACTTTGTGATGGCTGTCTTTTGGTTTGTTTTGTTACACCAGACTGCAGAGGCGTATGTAATTACAGGCCTCACTACCGCTGTGTAAAGCCACATAGCAATTTTGGGCCTTATACCCCATCTTGCTCCTGCCATTCGACAGCAAGTCCACATGGCCATTTTTGCCTTTTGTATTATGTTATTCAAATGAGCGTTCCAAGTTAGCCTTTGGTCAAAAGTAACTCCTAGGTACTTGACCTCATTTGAGTATGTTATTTCCTGTCCATTCAGTTTTAGCTTGGCGAGCTTGTCTAGTTTCCTTTTCTTTGTGAAGGGCACTAGTACTGTTTTACTCGCATTGATGGACAGGTCATTTTCTTTGCACCTTTTATTTATGGTGTTGAGCGCTCCTTGCATTAGGTTGGATATTGTGTGGAGGCACGGACCTCTGATTATCACTACAAGGTCGTCGGCATATCCTTGCGTGTCATAGTCTAGGTCCTTCATAGTTGCTAGGAGTTGGTCCACTGCTAGGGTCCACAGTAGTGGGGATAGTACGCCTCCTTGTGGACATCCTCTTGTGGTGAAGAATTTATGCTCAATTGCATTGAGGGTCAGAGTGACTATTCTATTTGAAAGCATGCTCTGGATCCATCTGACGGTGCTTCCGTCCACGCCCTTTGATCCCAATCCTTTAAGGATAGTTTCTGTGGGTGTGTTGTCGAAAGCACCCTCGACGTCAAGGAAGGCACAGGTTGAATATAGGGAAGGGAACTGCCATTTAAGTCTTTAAAAGTCGGGGGTGTGCTGTTGAAATCTCATTTTAATCTTGTTAGGAACCACCCCAATTCTTTGTTACCATGCTTTGTAGAGGTAGGTGGGTATTATGCTCGGTAATTAAGGTAACAAAATTGATTTAATTACCTACTTAAGTAGGTACTCATATTTCTCGCTTGAAAAGCAAAAAGTCCATGGAAAAGCACTTCAGGTCGAAGGCTCACTATTTCTTCTAGTTGTTTTAATATTGTGACCCTGTTCAATTTCAATTACGCTGTGAATGTAAAAACAAAACAAGTGACATCTGAGTTATTTAAAATTTTAATTCATCGATTCCATTGTGTAAATAAAATTTAGTCATACGGAACCTCCGTTACACATATTATCATATAGTTGAGTTGGTAACGAAATAAGTGTAAGTATAAATATCCTTCAAAAATTCATAGTGAACATAAACCAGGTTAACGGACTGTATTGGTGACGTAACAGTCACAACCCGTTTCTTATTCGACTACTGCTTTACTAATCATAATATCCATATTTTATCACATTTCATTACCTGAGTCTCATGAACTCCGCTTAATTGACGTGTAAATCGATTTAAAACGTCTTACTCAGCAACCACAAATTTCTAATATCGACGTGACATTCTACATAAATTCAAATTTACTTCTTCGAATGATGCCTCAAAATCTACATTTAAAACATTAACCTCTACTCTATATATGGCGTGAGCTTCCGTCCGTGCGCATTACGATTCAGTTCGTGTACCGGGGCGGGGGTGATTGAATCGGATGAATTTTGTATGCTGTTAAAATACATCTACGTCAGAATGAAATTGATTTACAACTCAGTATTACTTTCAGTTAGAATCGATGGACTCGTACCGTGGCTTATTCACTGGTTAAAACTTTTTACCTTATTATCTTAGGTACTTAATTTAATTTGAAGTTTCATTCACATTATCTAACTTTTATTTCACCTATAAACGTAGAAAGCAGCATTGAAAATTACATTTCATGAACAAATGCGGATAAACAGGTAAGTATATATGCACTAAGGCCGCCCTCACAGTCAGAAGCAGTCGTTGGATTCAGTATATAAACCACCCGAGAACAATATAATTAACTTTAAAAACAAAGTTTTAACCGACTTGAATTTAGTACTCCGCCAAGCCACGAGAACATTTCCTATTTTTTTTTACAATTTACCACATGAACTGATTTCCGATAGCAAATGCGTTGATTACTATAGAAAAAAACCGAATCGCTGTATGTGGGCCGATAATATTTGAGAACTTCCATCGATTCCCCAAGATCATCACTAATGGCACTTCATTAGTTTCTATTTGAACGGAATCTTATCAGAACCTGTGACGTACTTTTGCACTTTTAAGTACATAATTGAGGAATTCGATAAGTCATCTGTGGTCTTCATCATCAATTCCTCGCCACCAAATTTATGATTCCGGATGTAAATACACGAGGTATAACAGAAAATACCAAAATCACTACACGCCTAATACAATTGAGGAGTCCCCTCATGGATCCCATCATCTAACTGAATTTTGAAAAAAATGGGACCCATCTGGAAGTATATACATACGAACAAAAAAAAAAAATCGAATCGGCCCATCAATGACGGAGTTCTGAGGTAATCATTGAAAATGATAAGAAAAAGAATACAGCCGAATTGAGAACCTCATCCTTTTTTTTGAGGTCGGTTAAAAAGGTATACACCAGAGTAGAAATTCTGCACAAAAGTGTAGGTATCGTTTAATAAGTGTAGGTTCCGTATGATTCAGTGACGTGAGGCCAGCCTTATGGTTGAGGCTATTTAATGTGGCCGTGTTTTGAACAAAACTGCCATTGGAATTGGATCTTGGAGGGTATTTGCTTTTTAAATGGACTACTTTGATGCTAATCGGCCGACTCAAACATCTATGCCTAGTATAAGTAGGTAGTATTTTATGACTCTACCCCACACTTACCTGAACTCTCTTTTTGCATGCATCGGATAATAAAACAGTTTCTATGAGTTTATATATTAACTATAGGTATAGAAGCTTAATTTGCACTAAGTATATGATTCCTTAAGTAGGTAGATACTATACTTTATAATATTAGACACGAGAATCGAATTTAAACTTTCGAGATATACGTCTGATATAAAAAAAAACATCCGAATTGAGAACCTCTTCCTTTTTTTCAAGTCAGTTAAAAGGTGGGAATCGTACAGTAGTATTTGGTACGAGTATAAACGGGGTGAAACACATGATTATTAAACTTATTGATTAAGTAATAACCACCATAAAAATTACTGTCATACCCACCGCGATTACGAACATATCAACACGGCCGAGTCAGGAGGGGTCACAAGTCCTTTGATTAAACCTGTAAAATAGAGAAAAAAAACGTGAGTAAATGTCATATATTTTTGGATAGTCTAGTCACGATGGCACTAGCGACTGCCACACTGGATTTTTTGTATCCAATTTGGATAGACAGACAAAAGTAAATACAGAGAGGGACTTTTTTATGTTTTAAAATACTTTATAATAATGCAATAATATGAGCGACGGTTAGCCTAGCGGCTGTCCAGCGGCGGTCGTGCGTTCGGATCCCGGCTCGTACCAATGAGTTTTTCGGAACTTGTGTACCGAATATTTACCGTTAGCTTTTCGGTGAAGGAAAACATTGTGAGGAAACCTAATCCCAATAAGGTCTAGTTTTCCCTCTGGGTTGGAAGGTCAGATTGCAGTCGCCTTCGTAAAACTAGTGCCTATGCCAAATCTTGGGATTAGGTGTCAAAGCGGACCCCAGGCTCCTTTAGGGGCATTACCGGGAATAACGCTAGGAAGATGATGATGAAATACTTTATAATATACGAGATTTACAAATAAAAACAAACATCGTTTTCAATAATCAATGAATATTGTGTTTCCTGTACCTAAATATGAATAAATTATGTGCTAGCTTATGCTGGTCCAACCATCGAGGTTTTACTTTAGAGGCTGAACTCATTATTAAAATCATGAAACGTATCAAAAGGCTATTGAGCTCAGCCCTAGCCTGTTTCATGTTCTAGGAAAACGAGGAGTATTCGTAAACAAAACAATACGCGAAGTGCGAATTGAATCACAAGCTCAATGACTGCATGATGTCACCTGCAGATGTGATTCGAAACGTGTTTTGGACGTTACTCATTAGGAAGTCACATAGGGGTCTTCAACACAGTGATTACTAGTAATAGTGATGTCAAAAGTATTATTCTTCACATACGACGCGGCCCACGCGGCCCGAAGAGAAAAAGAAGAAATCTGTAGCCTCTGTAGGTACCAATTTCAAGTCGATGCGACCAGATCTAGATCATATAGTTTCACCTACCTGACCTAGGTACCTAGGTGAAAATGGCGAAAAGTGCCTTGTTTTTAACACTTACAATTTTTTTGTCAACTACCTACATAAAGATCACACATACCAGGTAATTATTTCGTATTTCTTGTTGTTTTGTATAATTTGCGTACGATGCCAACTACACAGAAATTGGTTTTATGGATAAGTTAGTTGATAGCAGTCATCGAAAATAGTCACATACTTAGTGTAAACCTACTGGGGAGTTTCAAAAAATGGCAGATTAAGGTTAACTAAAGTGATACTTAGGTACTTAAGTCACATCTAACCTGTCGGTTACTGTTACTAAATGTATGCAATTGACATTGACTGTCGGTTTTGTTACCTACTATCCGTAACGATCCGTTAAGGGCCATAAAATATTGAATATGGCCTACTTACTTGTAAAATAAGTAAAATAACTATAACTACCTAGTTTCCCGATTACGGCAGATCCGAAAGGAAGGTTTTTAGCAGTGTATTATGTTTGTATTTAATTACCGATTTTGATAAGCGAGGAGTCGCAGGAAGAAGCTAGTAATATATTATCGCCAATATGGATATGTAAGTAGAAGTCATAACCAGCGGCTAAATCTGATGAATGACCTGGACACATAATAATGTTTTGTAAATAAGATATGCAGATATTTTATGCATAAATAACATATAAGCTCCATCGGAAGACCAGCGCTTGCCACCAGTCTAGCACAACGCTGAGATGGAACCCTTTCGTGGCATTGTTGTTTTTTTAACCGACTTCAAAAATAAAGGAGGAGGTTCTCAATTCGGTTGTATTTTTTTTTTTTTTTTCAATGTTTGTTACCTCAGAACTCCGTCATTGATGAACCGATTCGGAAAATTTTTTTTTTGTTTGTAAGTATATGCTTCCAGGTGGTTCCCATTCTTTCAAAAATTCAGTTGGATGATGGGATCCATGAGGAATTTAGGGAACTCCTCAATTTTATTAGGCACGCGTGTAGTGATTTTGGTATTTTCTGTTATAACTCGTGTATTTACATCCGGGATCATAAATTTGGTGGCGAGGAATTGATGATGAAGACCACAGATGACTTATCGAATTCCTCAATTATGTACTTAAAAGTGCAAAGGTACGTCACAGGTTCTGATAAGATTCCGTTGAAATAGGAACTAATGAAGTGCCACTGGTGAATGATCTTGGGGAATCGATGGAAGTCCTCAAATATTATCGGCCCACATACAGCGATTCGGTTTTTTTCTATAGTAATCAACGCATTTGCTATCGGAAATCAGTTCATGTGGTAAATTGTTAAAAAAAATAGGAAATGTTCTCGTGGCTTGCGGAGTACTAAATTGAAGTCGGTTAAAACTTTGTTTTTAAAGTAAATTATCTATTGTATGATGACTTATGTGTATGTATATGTTGTTGTCACGAACAAATGTTATTCTATTCTATTCTATGCTACCAGTCGGAGTGGCGATAGTAATAGATCAAATACCCCTCGAGGCAAATATTTTTTTAATGGGCACGGTATATCTTTGAAACATTTTATTTCCTAGTTTTAACGCATTTTTCCGGTGATCCAAAGACATCTGATTCGATTCCCGGTCGGGTCTGCTACTGCTATTAGTGAACGCGTTTCTATTTTTTCTTAGTGCTTTATATCTATGTTATTATCCACATATATGATATAGATATAGATATAGACGTTGGTTCTGATGGTGCAATGTGCAATATCACTAATGATGATATCAATAAGAGATTACGAAGCAAATATTTTTAGGACATTTGGCTTAAATACTTTGTCAACGCAAGCGAATTAGTACCGATACAGTATACATAACTCCAACCTCTCAATACGAGTGTAGCTCATTACAGAATTGAGGTCATTGAACTTATCTAACTATATCTTCATGATAATGATAAGGACTTATATACTCATACTTAACGACTTTCGGCTACCATCCTTTTGTCGTGACAAATAATGTTCCCTACGTACCTATCTGTTTTTAAAAGACAGAATATACCTAAGTACTTGAAAGTGGAATAGCCCTGTGACATGTCGGAATCTTGTCCACTGGGCCCCTGGGTATATTAAAAGCTGGTAATTCTCGTCATGAATACACGCGCAACCATGTAAAATGTATAATGTGTTGTATAACCGATGATGTTAGTGTGCGTGCGTCACGTTATCGCGGCGATAGTGGTGTCACAAGCCGGCTGACGTCACCGTCAGCTGTAGCCGCCATTTTGACAAAAAAAGCCATTCGTGGCAAGGGGTTATCAGAGTCAGCAGTTGGTAACGGATGTAGGCATAGTTAAAGTTACAGCAGCATTTGCAACAGGTGAAAGGTGGACATTACAATTTTATTCTACCGGAGGTTACGTGTGTTTTTATAAGAGTATCGTCTATTGCGTTAACACATTCCACCGGTAACATGATCATATAATGTTCATATTATCGAACTACTTCAATTTAGTAGCTTTTAATTCGTCAACTGATCACATCATCCGCCTATATGTACTTTTATACCTACTTACTTCCAACTGCCGGGCACAGACCTCTCTTGGACGAGAGGGAACGGGCAGTACTACCCAATCCGTCAACTATTAAAGTTTTATCTATTTTTGATCATTCCACGATGTAACGCAAATTACCCATACTATTCGATGAAGATAACTTTCGTTACATTGTTAAGGCGCCGTAGGTTCATGGTCTTCTCTCCCTCTCACTGAGCATAAGCGTGAGCGAGATGGAAGTGCGTGCTCGGAAGCGCGGAAATCATGTTTTTTAATTTTAATTTTTTGGCCGTTTAAATAAATAGAAAAGTAAACACTGATTTCCCTCAAACATGATATCGCCGATTTTTAGAAGCCATTTTAATATGTTTAGCTATTGTTCGTAATTTGTAACAAATATTTCAAATGTATTTTAGACCCTTTTAGACCTATGTTCGTGATTTTTTTCTATCGAGCGAAAAATGCTTAATCATGTTTCTAAACACTGATTTCCTTGCAGAAAAGCCTCAAGATTACTATTCGTTTTTTTTTACCATATTATTATAAACAGACGCATTATATTGTTTCAAAAACACTGTTCGCTTAACTTCGCTGAACTTACGCGCCTTAATCAATAATCACTCAATGAAATTAAAATGCTACAAGTCCTTAATTATTCCCTTTTTTAATCCATCATTCACTCAACCTTTGATAGTTAAAGACGGCGTTTAGGAATCAATCTGTCAGTTCCGTGAAGCGACACGTGACGTCACGGCACAGCTGGCGGGAACAGGTTCCCGGCATTCCTGAGGGAACGCCGACGCGGCGCGCCGCATTCCGCGACACAATCCCATAAGATCCGGTAGCCATACATCGAGTTCTCGAGTGATAGTGGATACGTTTGTGTTATTTATTATATAAGGTTAGGTACTTAGATTAGTGACTTGAAATATCAGGTCTAATATGCTCTGTGTGATTAGTGATGTGTGGTTCTCAGCTGTGTCGTTTTGAAATGTAGTTTGGGAATATGGCAGTGCTTTATCTTGGTCAAAGATATGGCGCCTATGACACCGGGAATAGTGTTTGATAATATATAAATGAAGATTAGAAATAGTTGTTTTTGTGAACTGGTTCCAATAATTTAATTGTGTAAAAGCTAATGATAGACTGTGTATCGAATGGGGAAACAAAAGCTTACTCTGGACTGATGGACTCTTGACTTTCTTTAAACGAAGTTTAGGTTCCAAAATAACGAACCTTATATTCCTCGCAAGTCGCGACCTACGCTGCTCAACTAGGGCGATCTGCCAAATACTTTACACTCAGACACTCACTTGCACTAGTTGTGTTGCTACTACATTGTTGCTGGCAGATAATCTTATTTGAAACGAAACAAATACACAGGTTATCTAAGTACTAAATAACGTGCATTTCGCAATGACTACATGCACAGGGCTAAGTACCCTGTACAAATTGCACTATACATAACTACTAAATAGGTAATTACTATTATTTATTATCACTATTCTCAGCTGGAGATTGGCCAACTTACCGTATTTGAAACGAAACAAATTATAAGTGAGCATCTGTGAAGGGAGATCAATACGAAAAACCTAATTTCTGCAAAGTTCAAATTTGCTACGACGTGTTGATGAGTGACTAGGTACATACCTAATTGTAGAATACCTATCTGAAGTGGTATTACAAAGGTTAAAACATTAATCGCTACCGTTCCAGTTTAGCACAAAACTTGCACTGAACGAACACTTTCACTGGCAGGACAGGAACCCGCCTAGCGGGCCCCTACGCCCTAGCCGCTTTAAGCTACTTAGCGGGAAAACCACGGGATCGGCAATTCATAAAAAAAAAATGATAGACATTGTTGGCGCCTCACCCTCAACGTGGCGCGTTGTTCAAGTGTAATTTGGGACTCAATGCCAGTCTATTATCGTCGGGAGTGTGGTCACCCGTTTGTTTACGACGACAATTCTACTGCTGGTGCACGCATCATTTAGTCATTAAATTAGCAGTGTTTTCATCATTTCAATTACACTTTGTCTTTCTGACATTGGAACTCGACCTTTACAGCTTTATAATATAGCTGTCCTAGTGTTTTTCATGAATTTCATGAACTACAAAATAAATTATTAGGCTGGAAGCCAATCAAGTGTGTTCTGCATTTAAGTACGAAATAACCACTTGATAAGATGGGCAGTTGTTTAATAGTTTAATTTTTAAAGGGTTGCCTGCCATGAACCTACTCTTTTTTTACTACCTATTCTTTTTTATGGGAAGAATGTTGCAAGTTAAAAGCCATAACTAATAGACCTCACCACAAGATATCAGCAATGAATATATAGTAATGACGATATAGCCTTTCTCATAAAGCAATGGGCGGTAATACATTACACATAATTTATAATGTCCTAATTAAGGAATTCTCGGTGTTCGTCCGTCACAGTTCGTTAACTGATTAGATTGCGGGCACGCCGCCACACAGTATTTTTTCCTCTCTTCACTATTTTGATACTTTTTTTAATCACACGGCTCTTAATTCTTCGGTTGAAATTGGAAGCAAAGGCCAATAGGTTGAGGGAGTTACAAAGTAAACCGCAAAGTTAATTACTTGATCGCGTCACTATTCGTAAATTAGATACACTACCGCAAGCTGATTATTTGATTTTAATTACGATTTTGCAATAGTTTTAACAATGTTACTGAGATTAAATGTAAAAAACCGGTCAAGAGCGAGTCTCAGTCGCACAACGAAGGATTAAGTTAGTAGATACAAACTTTCATACAACATATAGGTACCTATCTTTCCCCGCCCATCATTTATCGTAGCATTTTGGTACTATAACTTCCGCGACCAAGGAACTCTGTGAATCTAATCCGTATTTGAAGAAAAAAACATACAAAGGTCTAGAAATTATTTTGACTATGTATTTAAGAAAAAGCAACGTAGAGTTCCAGTAATATTTTTCTTGTAACATTTATAATTGTGTTAATCTTATGAGGTAGCACATAAGATTAACACAATTATAAATATTACGGTAACTCTAGTTGCTTTCACCATTAATCATGTTCCGGTTATACAAATTATAAGTTCCAAAGACGTCTTACATACCTGCCTATTTCTATGAGTCCAGAGCCTAAATTAGCCCTGAAAACGGGATGTCTCCAGAGAAAAGACTAAAAACTAGCTCATGTAAAATTTATCCTTATTGCCAATCATGAAGATATGTTGTAGGTAATTAATAGACAGACTTGATTAAGGCTTGCGCTTACTACATTTAGCATAGGTGCTGTTATCAAGATATGGAACATAATAGAATAAGGGCGGTTAAATATAAACAAACGATAAAATAGTCGTATAAAAATAATCCCTAGAACTTTAAAATAGTAATCCGGAAGATACCACAAACAAAAGCTTAACATAGTGTTTTAGCTGATGCCATGAATCTTTGTGAAAGTTATAGCGTAAATTCTTGTGTTGATGCCAATATTGTCCGGAAATGATATGTGTAGGCGTGTGAGGGGCTGGTTGTGGCATTTTTCGTTGCGTTCTAAATATACAGCTGACGGGCTGACGGGAGTGACGCGCGCTGACGCCGGCGCACCCACGTCAGCGCCCACTGAATCGCGCGCAGCCAGCACCGCGCGCTCGCGAGCTGTCCGCTGTCGATGCCAACATCTACAACGATTACCGACAGCTCGACTCAGAAACCAGTAAGTACATAAGTAGTAATAGGGCGAATCTGACAAATACTCTGTGTATTCAATTGTGTTGCCAAAATGGCGCTGGTAAATGCCACAATGTTGCGAACTTGGCACAAAACCGACGATGCCAGAGTCTTTCAGCCATAAAAATATTTTAATCAGGATCATACTTGCTCCACACAAGCATACAGAAATACAATATGTCCTATATTTTTGTCATGGGATGTTGCAGACATTCGTGTCAAAAATAGTTTTTGCGGATACGGATGTAGTATTTCTTGTCTATGGCTTCTTAATTATTAACTCGAATGGTGTATGAAGTTCTTTTACTATATAAATATAATGTTAATATCAGACATATGAGGGCACAATAAAATCAAGATAGCCTAGGGACAGCGATAAGTAATAATTATTAAGAAGGTATCTAACCATTATTGCATTAGTGCATATGGAGCTTCTACTTTAACTTTGGAAATTCGCAAAAATATCTTCCGCACTCGTAACAAAATTGGACTACATGAAATTTTGAGCAAATTTGTTAGTATATTTATTTTTTAAGAATAATAACTACAGTTACTAATAAAATAACTCCCGACATAACAAACATAGCTAAAAATCGTCTCGGCATACAAGGATTTCACACAGACTATACACATGTTTATTATACAACACCCCTATTTTTCATCGGAAGTACATGGCAATTGAGGTGCATATAGAACAGAGTTGGAAAACTTGTGACGGAGGAAATAAAGGCCATTTTAGAAATATTCATAAATAATTTACTTTAAAAACAAGGTTTTTATCGACTTCAATTTAGTAGTACTCCGCCAAGCCACGAGAACATTTCCACATTTACAATTTACCACATGAACTGATTTCCGATAGCAAATGCGTTGATTACTATAGAAAAAAACCGAATCGCTGTATGTGGGCCGATAATATTTGAGGACTTCCATCGATTCCCCAAGATCATCACCAATGGCACTTCATTAGTTCCTATTTCAACGGAATCTTATCAGAACCTGTGACGTACTTTTGCACTTTTAAGTACATAATTGATGAATTCTATAAGTCATCTGTGGTCTTCATCATCAATTCCTCGCCACCAAATTTATGATTTCTGGATGTAGATACACGAGTTATAATAGAAAATACCAAAATGACTACACGCGTGCCTAATAAAATTAAGGAATTCCCTCAATTCCTCATGGATCCCATCATCTAACTGAATTTTGAAAAAAATGGGACTCACTTGGAAGTGAATACAAACAAAAAAATGTTTTTCGAATCGGCTCATCAATGACGGAGTTCTGAGGTATCAAACATTGAAAAAAAAAGACAACCGAATTGAGAACCTCTTTTTTGAAGTCGTTTAAAAATGCATTCATACCATCAATAAAATCAACATTTCTACAACTTTACTTTAAGTACTTTAAACTTTGCAGGTTTTAACAGCGCGAGACCATAGTTTATTTATCACTCCGACTGACTACGGAAGGTTTTGTATTCTAAAAGGCTTTGTGTTCCAAGCAAACCAAAAATATGCGTTTTCTAACTTAATTTATTTTAGAGCGGTAAGTTTTTTTGCGAAAAAGTTACCTAAACGAGTGCGCGTCGTCCAAAAGTCAACGTCAAGCCACAAACGGGTGATAGTTAACCTAAAGTCATTTCAGATATAAAAAACCAACTACTTATGTTTAAAAATAAAATCTTAAGTACTTAAATGTATAAGATAGAAATTGATCTTTGAATTTTAAATGCCGTATGACACAAAAAACACTAGTTTCTCTTCAAATTCTTCAATAGCAAGTGTTCATCTTTCTAACCTATACATGCCAAATTAGGTAGTGAAGTATTTTTTTTTTCAGTACAGCAAGTAAAATTTAGTTTATCTAACAATTTTCATCACATGTTTGGGAAAGAAAGAGAGAAGTTATAACGGAGCACTTGTGTTTTCACTTTTAACTTTACGTGGTATTTGCTCTTAATTTATAGAAGGGTTATTCACGGTTACATACCAATATAGGTACAAATATTGAAGAAAAGTTAAGATCTGTAGCCGTGGTACTTAATAGTACATTGTGATACAAGTGAGATATGTTGATATTTACATCAGAGGCGGAATTGTTTTGCAACACATTTTTCTTATGAAAATGTTTTTTTCATATTTTCATAAGTTGAAATTTGTATAGGCCTGCCGAGTTATTTTCTTTGCTTAATGATGACAACAAGTTTTTACTCACATAAGTATTGCACGTCGCCAAGAATTTCCAGTGGCGTCCATTCCATTTATCACTTTTCTAGTCACCACGAGTCAACATTTTTTAATAACCAAACACGCATTAACAATTTTGACAAATATTTGTGAAATAACCTTTAATGGCGCGCCACCGTTTTTTTTTAGTGACGTTTGCGCAGTGCGCGCGCATTGTGTTAGACTTAGATGAAATCTATAAACAGCCAATACAAAATAAAAAAACATTTTCGTTTTAAAATGTTATCTTTATTAATTCATGTAAAATATTATAAAAGGTGAATAGTTTTACTAAATTAAACGTTTCTATATATCATATCCAAAAAGAAATAGTCAATTAATTAACAAAAAGGATTTTTAAAAAAAGCTGTACAATCTGTACAACCCAGATCTAAGAATGCGCCGAGTTCATGCATACATCTTGCTGCAAGGTACCAACGTGACTTAATCGGGATATAACTATAACACACAAGTGTCGTATAGTTATAAAACACGCTTGTTTAATATCCAGGATTATGAGCTTAAAAGCGGCACAATAAGAGGTACCTTACGAGAAAATGTGTTGAATTAGTACCAAATTACCTACAGTTGTTTTTTTAAATACATTTGAATTTGTTTTTTTATCACTGTTATACGCACAACACCGTCTCTATACATAATTCGATATCGAACAAGAAAAGAAGAAAATGCTACTTAAATGCCATTGCCTCAGCAAAGATGACAAACCAAACAATCTAGTGTCACCTAGAAAAAGGTACATTGCCTAAATAATGCCGATATTAATCTATAGACCCAAGGAGCTTTTCGGCTGTATCTAGCTTATCTGACGAATCGTATTAGATTGAAATCAAGTTTACATTTGGTTACTTACACATAGTAAGTACCTACATAGATACTCATTCTGAAAACTTACGTCGCGAAACGAGTGCGTGCGCGCGTCAAATGTCAATTTAATTTCAATAAACTTGTTCGTTTAATGATATACGAGTAGGTCGAGTAGCCCCCTGACTCACGCAGTTTGGCCTGGCGGGTGACCCCGTCCCCGACAAGTCAAGACTTGCACGCTTGCCCGGCGCTCCGCCCTTCACCGGGGAGGAGGATTCGTTGGACCCTCCGATCATTTTCTCACTTTTCATAAAGCCTCGCTATGTAAGTTGGTACCTAACTGGCTACCTATCTGGCAGACTATTGCTTGATAGTTGCTATCGTGTATTAGCATGGAGACAATTTAATAATATACATTATTAAATGAGCAATATTTGTATATAATATTTGTAGTCACGTTCTCGAAAAGGCTCTAACGATTTCAATAAAGTTGTAGGGCTTTACGGAAGTGAGAAATTGATTTAGCTGGGTCTAATGTCTGGTATCCCTAGCTATCTATAGTTGTCTAATCCTTCGTATTTTCACTCGAGCAGAGGCAGAGCTCGGTCGCCCGGGGACTAAACATTACGTGAGATAAGCCGTTTCTTCCATTAGGCTGAATTTTAATAACAAAGTTTTAGGCGGAAATTAGTTAATTTAATTCTCGTTATCAGTGACAATGCCTCAAGGTTTAATGTTCAATGGGGCCAAGTGTCGCGCGCCTCTGACGTCACCATGATAGGTGTTTTATCGTAACTTTCTGCCAACCAATAAGACAAACAGTTTCACAGATTTCACATGGCTAGGCAAATGATGTTAGATATTTCTACACCCGGGTACTCATCTCATGTACTCAGAACAATAATAATTTATTACTGGTGATAAGATAACCTATGTATCGTGACCTTTGCGGTGATGGCACAAAGGAAGATACAGATTGATATACCAACCTAAGTTGGTATACCTATGTAGCTCATTAAAGATTAATCTACTTCTGCAGCAGGGACAAAAAGAAAATACGTTCACTAATTTGAGGTTATGTTATGATATTACCTCGTTAAGGAACGTGTTCCCATGTTTCCTTCCTTCGGGCATTGTAAAACTTATTGATCACAAAGATACTTATGACGTTTTCAGGATTCTTCATAAGGTGCGATGAGAGAGTGATGGGTGAGCGTTCTTTTATTCATAAGTATTACGTTCATTCATACATCACGTTTGGTAATGCGGAGTCGGTGACGGTATCTGTCTAATATGGGAGTCAAATTACTTTCCACGTTCCGTGAGGTGGTGGGGCAAAGCGGCGTAGATGAATGAGGATCCAATTACGCTCATCGATGAAGCGGTTCCTTGCCTGCCATTAAAAGGCCATCGGAAACGTGCGACGGAAGATTCGCTGATGTCAGAGGAACTTCTTCTTTTCACCGGCCTACCCCCGGGAGAGATGCGATAAAAAGAGGAGCGGAAATGCTCGTCCGTCTGTCAATGCGGCGACAATGTCGTGCTATTTGTGTTAACGAGCGATTTATTTCAGTCGGTCGCGGCGTGAACGGCCGCAGCGGAATTTCGGCCGCGAGGAGTCGGTTTCCGTTAGCTTGCAGCGTCTTGTCAGCTCGGAGCGGTCGGAGTCCGAGCAGGCGGGCAGCACTCCAGTTGACCATCGCACCACTCGTAATAACACCATTATTTGTACAAAGAATTTTCGAGATAGAGCTGACTCATACCGCGTCAACTGACGTCGCACTTCGCTTAGTAACAAACACTCATAATGAACACTGTAATTCGCTTTTTGACATAAATCCCCCGGTGGCGGTAAATTTTCGCCAACGCACCAGTTTTCGGGTCTTACCTGGTCGAGTTTGGTCACAGTTGATGGACCTCCATTAGGTAAGCGGCTCCGGCCAGAGCGGTCACTTGTGCACAGTAATGGCACTGAACGAAGGCGGCACGCGTCGGTTCGAGGGGCGCGCGCTCACGGAACTGACTTGAGTGCGCCGGCGCTGCATTTGGGTCACTGTCAAGCGGTATGGTGGGGCGGACAGTCGCCTGAAAATTTATTAGCGTCTCGCGAATATTTTTCATCGGCGCGGGCGTTTTCCTGTCGCGTCGTGCACCAATGCGCTCGCGGGCAAGAGCCGACGGCTTTTGGCCGCTGGAGGCGCTGGACGCGTGGTCGCACTATTCCACGGTTTTGTAGTTCTGGCACAAGGTGCTTCATAGGGTCTCTAATTACTCTGATACTGCAAGCAATTTAAACATTTTCTACTAGTAACAACTACTTATCATTAATTTGCATTACGTGTATGATTATCCGCCGCTTGTACGATAAGCTCTTCTTTTGTATAATAAAGATTACATGAATTATAAAATAACTACCGGTATTAAAATACCTAGACGTCATTGGTAGATAAATCTAATTCGAGCTACGATAATTAATAATTGAGTAGTAGTAGCCGTAATAGAACCTCATAATAGGTGCTATAATAATACATTTCTCTTAGTTGCTGGAATTTGTTTGTAGTAATTATTATACATTATTATTAGTAGGTAACGGTCTCTGGTTAATGCTAGCCCTATCCCAGTCGCGAGTCTTTTGACATGAGACTTGTCTTTGGTAACCTCCATAAGTAGGTGTGTAATTTGTCAAGGTTAATTATTGCCATATCGAATATCACACAACGCTAACAAGCGTTTTACTAAGATGTCACTTCGTTATTGGTAATTGCATTTCATTGTCACATTTTGCGTTTTAGCTAGATGGGATTTAAAGTATTTAACTTTATATTGTTATTTATTTTAGTATACAAATACTCTCACACAAACGAAACAGTAACAAAGAGAAAGAGAACAATAACATGTAGGTAGAGGTAGATAACAGGCGGTCTTACCGCCGAAGAGCGATCTCTATCTACTTTAATATTACGCAAATAAGGTAAATTATAAATTAATTTAATTCGGTAGGTATTTATTTTGCCGCACTCTCATACTGTTTAGGCTAAAATCAGTCAGCTAACGTAAGGCAGTGGGTATTCTATAATCTATACGTTAGTAGGTACTATTTATTCTGTGATTAATACTTAATACTGTCTTGTCTTGAATCTGGTTGTAACTCCGTCCCACCTCGAATCAGTAAGCAACTTGCCACCTGCGCAATGGATACGTCAAATGTTATCATTAAACTGCTATTACTATTAACAAATTGCCTTTACGAAAGGGTACCACGTCACCATGTTATTGGCAAGCGCCGTTTGTTTGTGAATAAAACAAAGTAATGTATATAACCTGCTGTATAGTAACATAGTTAAACGACTCTATCTTACAACAACGTACAGTCTTGGCTTACAGCAACGTGCAAACATATGTATCGATTTAATCCTGTCATAAAAATGTACCAAAACCTCATGAGTAATCCGCCGATATAAGAGCCATAGGATTTATTTATGAGGAAGTAGTATGCACTCTTATTTTTTCACTTGACTGTAGGTACATAAATGGGTGATTCAGGATAAATTCGTATTTTCTATCTCAGTTCAAAGTAAATTAAAATTAGTCTCCTTCCCATTAACTAAAAAAATGCATGCATGGACCAGAGCTAGTTAGTCACAATAAATAATTTATCATGCAAGACTTCTGTCCTATCCCCGCTATCTAAGCCTCATATGACACAGTTTTCAAGCATAAGAAGTGAAAAGCTTATTAAATATAGGAATAAAAACCATCTTAATTAAACATCTATAATATTTCCACATGATTTTGATTAAATGGGACTTAATCGCTATAAATAAATATCGTCTGCTCGCGACCAAGAATGTTACAAAACGCCCGAAACGTCGAGTGACCTGAAAGAGGTACTTAAATATACCAAGTGTAATTTAATTACATTATGATATTCAGTCCCGTAAATTAAAAAAAAGTTGCAGAGTATAGGAATGGAATTTACAAACTTTGTACTAAAACATACTGTTTGTACTTATACAACAATATACGATTCTTTATGAATATGCGATTCCACTTACTTAATCTAGCTTAACGAGAAACATGTAGTCTTAATTGTAAAAATTAATACACGTCATCAAGCACGACAACAGCTCAATCAAATGGATCCAATTTAGAAACAACTCTGGCTCCGTTTGGAAATTAACAATCCCAACCAAGTTGTGAATGTAAAAAATACGCCAAGTTCTTGTTGCAGCGGTAATCTGAAGCGCCAAGTTTGGAATAAGATCCATCATCATTATCAGCTTGTTACTGCTGAGAATAGCATCTCTTCGAGTACGCCCCTAATCCCGGCAAAACCGTTACATTGTTGCCACCAGAACAAATATATCTAGATTAAATGTTATCGTAAAATTGCGAATTATTTCCTAGTAGGTACATGAAAACAGTCCCACCAGACGTACTTCTATTACTAGGCAACATCCAAGAAGTACAGGTAATACAATTTTTATGCAAACTTTAAATGACTGACTTAACTTTTGATTGTAAAAATGTAGCTATGTAATTCCTACTCCACAGAACGCAGGTGAGCGCGCTCTGTTTTAAATCTAGTTGAACTAAAGAATTCTCCGAAGAATGTTCTATTGTCATTGATAATTTGGCGCCGAGTAGTCTGCCACGAGGCCGAGAAAGTTCCGCAAGTGACTGTTCGGTATGCGGGCAGTTAGTGGTTAACGACCGCGCACAGCCTCGGCGGAGTTGTATGGACACTCTCGTGAGACGACCAGTTAATTTACGACGGGTCGTGGGCTTTTTAGGCCCAATTGCTTAGGTCTGAGATAGTTATAACAGTTAGACATGTTTAGCCTGGTGGGTTAGGGTCGGCCACGTGCATTCGCACCCCTGTTGTTATTCGCTACGCGCTAATGCGGCTCACTAGAAACTAGACCTCTACCTACGCTGTTACTACGCATCGCGGTGTCAAGATATATTTGTGGGTGAGCGTTGAGGTGAGCTTTAAGCAAGTTACAGAATAGGGGAGCTGGTGTGGGAAGCGTCCATAGGTTAAGGTGTCAAGCATTGAATAGTTTTTTCTGTTAATAAGGATATAATCGCTCTTACATGATTCTTTTTTTTAAATCAGAACGACAGGGACATGACACTAATCGATATCCTAGGGAAGTTCCTACCTGATAATAAGACCGATGGAATCGCGACTTTGTTGAATAAGCAAGCGAAGCGAACGAAGTTCTCCGTTTCAGCTTAAGCCAAAATTATTTCGTCTGTCCGGATGTAAGATTTCCGGCTGCTCTCTGCAGGTCGCATTTCTCAACCGATTCTCGTGAAATTTTGCCAGCAGGTTCAATTATTATATTTTATTTTTTCGATTCAGAGTTCCGTATTTTTTTAAAGACCCAATCTTTCCCATAGATAATAAATGGAGCAAGGTATATTATTACATATGTAGTATCACGATGTATCCAAAAATTTTAAGGATGTATAAAATTCTAGAAGTAGTTATTACATATTTTAGTCAAGTTAGATACCCAAAAAGTACAAGGCCGGGCCGGGCGGTTAGCTTAGAACTAACCCCGCTAGTAACTAATCTATACATATATTTGTAAGGGTATATGCTGGCCCCACAACTACATATATCAAAATCCTCGTGACATCAACGTGTTACATTACATATATCTACTACATATATCATTAAATTAAATCACGTGTACGTACTTATCAAACCGAAGTTTTATATTCACTAAATAGTTTTTTATTTTTTCATCAATTGGCGAAGATATATACATAGAAAAACTTACGTCGGTTAATGATAGTGCTATAGGTGTCTATAAATGAAATAATTGAAGAATTCAATAATAACTGTCAAATACATTAAATAACACAATCTTAAGATTCGTACAACTAGTAGAATAATTATGAAATATACTTGTATATATTTGTACAGTTCGAATAGAGAAATGTTAAGCTTGTACGCTTTGTTGATTTGATTACTTGCAAGAAGATACACAATAGGTTACTGTTGTGTTCATGTTATGGTACATTATACATTGCATCTGTTGACGTCTGTAGATGGCAATGAAACACGAATGTTTAGTACCATTCGAAAACAGACACAACAGCAATATAATAACACTAACAAAATACTCATATTTTTTTATATAATTTACATATTCCACCTTATGATTTTTGTTAGTAGTTAGATATACTTCAAATTCTTTATCTTCAAATAAAAACACGATGACGATGACGTAAACTTATCAATAAGTATTAAGTATTTAATTTAATTTCGTAAAGTGGAGTAACGTAACTACTTCTACTACTAGAGTGTGCCGTGTAACACAGTGGTGTGCACAGTGGTGAATAATGATATAATCGTTCTTTGTTATCGATCCACTGCCAAATAGGAGTTTAACTAATTAAATAAATTCTGTAGCCTAACCTAATTCTATAACACGAACAAATAATGAAAACGAGGCCTTACTTTTCATTATTCGTTGATGTTATAGGCAACCTCGGCCTCGTACGAGGGCTATATTAATTTCTACTGTAACACACATTCCTCGAGAAAAAATATTCAACCTGGATGATAAATTAATAGCGGGTATTAGCGCATGTTATCATAGATTACGAACTAGTTTGACAGGTTTCCTTGATAATATGCTACATATGATACGAGCGAATAAATTACGAACATTAATCTTTGTCTGGCGATTTTGGGTTGTTATATACATACAAGATTACTATAATCGAGCCAGTATACCTTTAACCTCCAATTAGGTACATTTTTCGCGAATATGGAGGCCTAAATATGCTAGGGATGCCCCTCAGTAGTGTACAAAGAGTTTGTGAATAGATGGGCTGGTCGAGTGGCATTCCATACGTCTCTACCTTTTACTTTTTGACTACTATTGATCATATCGATCGATATAGTGGGTAGAAATTACTATGGAATACATTTTATAACCTACCTACGCCATTAAAGTATTGTCATATAAGTTACAACGCATACCTAAGTTCTAATTTGTCATTTTTGTGACTAGTACTCATAGTAAAAGAGGGAGTTTCAAAAAAATAAAATTTCAACCTAAAGTTTAAGTCACATCTAACCTGTCGGTTTCGTTACTATCCCTAACTATTAGTTTAAGGGACATAAAATAATGAGTATACCAGGGACGTTACGTTACTGCCCATACTTACAGGCCTAAATGACGTAGGAAAATCTACTACATGAGGACCCAAAAGACCAAAATAATGTTTCAGTGCCATTAACTTTCTGTATCATTTTAGCGCAATTTTGTTAAAAATCTGAATCTTATTAATAAAACTTTTAAAAACGCGTTTTAAAAAAGCTTATTTAACATGAATCAAAGAAATGGACGGATGTGTAGAAAACCGTTAATATTTATTGGTTTTCAGATACGTCTAACTGTAGGTACGTCTCTATCTGAAAACCAATTAAAACACTGCTAATAAATTGATATGAAACGAAAATGTGTTCCTATAGTACAATCTCTGCTTAATTTGGTCGACATAGAGGTTCCCGTATATTAGTATATCATATATTACTTTTTTTCCATTTTTAGGGCTCCGTAGTCAACAAGGAACCCTTATAGTTTCGCCATGTCCGTCCGTCCGTCCGTCTGTCTGTCTGTCTGTCTGTCTGTCTGTCTGTCTGTCTGTCTGTCCGTCTTCGGCTTAGCTCAGTAACCCTTACAACAAGAAAACTGCAATTCGGCGTGGGTATATAAACCAATCACGCCGACAAAACAGTAGAAAAAAATTGTGAAAAAAAATTTTTAGGGTACCTCCCCTACATGTAAATTGGTGATGTATTTTTTTTTCTCGTTAAACCTATAGTGTGGGGTATCATTGGATAGCTTGTTCAAAAATATTATGGTTTTTCTAGAACTATTTTTCAACTCAGTTATTCGTTTGCGAGATAATGGGATTTAAAGCCCTAATTTTTGTTCGAGTCGTGTGTGTCCCTCCCCCCCTGCCGGCAAAATGGCTACTACACGGGACGTGAAAAAATTCGTGGCTGTAGTACATATAATTAATTTAAAAGGAAAACTATCACAGTTAAGTAGACATAACTAGTTAACGAGTAGTAGAGATAACTAGTTAAAAGGTAAGAAATGCACTTAATTTCGAGTGCACATACATTGTCATTGGAATTTGAACCTTTTACCGTGGACGGTTGTCTTGCTTTTTCACGGCACGTTATCTTCAATAGAAAAAAACCTTGTCCTTCAGGTGGTCGCTAACCGAAGGTGGTCGCGTAACCGGCGAAACGACGCTATACATTGGTGTGTTATAAAAATAATCGTATTTACGTTATTTACGAGGGTAAGCTATAATAAACACCCCAAAAGCCCCTTTTAAGTCCGCATTCTTTGACAGACGGGCAACTACGGAACCCTACCCTGCGCGTGGCCCGACACGCACTTGGCCGCTTTTTTGTTTTGATATGTCGTTCAAAGTGGAGCTCTCCAAGGCATTTCCAAAAAAAACAACGAATTCATCTATCGGAACACCATACCAAAATCAAATCATATATGTTAAATTAAAGAATAGGTATTCAATTTTCAATTCAATTCAAATCATTTAATGCCTAATAACAGCACAAGTCAACAAGAAGTAAAACAATAATTATACAAAACATTAATTACAATTTAAAATTTGAATAATACAATATTAATAACATACCTGAATAATAATATTAATTAAAATGTCCCTATACTAATTTCCTATATTTACAAAAATCGTCAACACTGTAAAAAACATTATCCATTAAAAACTGCTTCAGCTTTTTAACATACAGCTCATAAGAAGGAGCCTCTTTGACTTCCGGGCTCAATTTGTTATAAATTTTAACACCTACTACCCACAATGAATTTGATGTTCGCGTCAATCGGGCCTGCACGGGTTTCATGTCGCGACCATTTTTTCGTTGATCTGGACGACGCATTTTGTAGTCGTCCTTGTGTTTCCACATAAATTTTGCGACTTCCAAGATGTAGAGGCTCGGCACCGTTAAAATTTTTAGTTTTTTGAAGTGCTCTCTAGTAGGAGAAAATGGAGGCACTCCAGCCAAAATCCTAACAGCCCTTTTTTGACCCTGTCCCTGTCTGCAGCAAGGCCCCATAAGTCAATACCGTACACAATGATGGAGTTTATGTAAGCATAGTATGCCACTCGGATATTTTCTTGCGAAAGGACAGGGGAAAGCCGTGACAGTGCGAATGATGCCTGCGCAAGCCTACCGGTGAGTAAATCTATGTGCTTGTCCCATTTTAGACCCGCATCGAACTGAAAACCTAAGAAACGCGTGTCATGAACTTGAGGAATTTTTATATTGTCAATTACAATTTCCAAGGGGGTTGGGTACTTTCCTTTTAACCAAAAGTGTATCACTAGTGTTTTGCCGAGATTTATCTGGAAACCATTTACTTTAAACCAATCAGTCAACTTTATTATTATATTTGTAACATTTACTTTTAGGTCAGAGAAAGTATCACCCGAGACAACAGCACAGCCGTCGTCAGCAAACATTATAAAATCACCATGTTGAAAAATATTGATTAGATCGTTAACCATAATAAGGAATAGGAGATTTCCAGCCGCAGAGCCCTGAGGTACGGCGCAGTCATCCAGAGTCCTCACCCCCGATCTGGTAACGCCACCATCAACCGATACCACCTGCTCTCTATTTTTTAGAAAAGACTCAATGAAATTTAATAAGTTCCCGTGTACTCCGTATCTCTGTAACTTCATAACTAGCAGACCGTGATCAACACAGTCAAATGCTCGCGACAGGTCACAGAAGACAGCTGCAACATGTTTTTTACAATCAAGATAATGCAAGAGACGCTGGTGGACTGCACGAGCAGCATCAATAGTCGATCTACCCTGACGGTATGCATATTGATGGTCGTGCAGTAGATTGTTGCCTTCAAAGTATGTAAGCAACCTATTACAGAGCCCTAACTCAACAACTTTAGACAGCGCTGGTACTAGCGATATTGGTCTATAATTTCCAATTTCCTCTTTCGACCCCTTACCCTTGTAGATTGGGCTAACCTTGACGATTTTCAGTGAGCTAGGATAAATACCGAAAATTGAACACTGATTGAGGAGAGCACAAAATATATCCAAAACATTGTCAGGAAGTTTTTTCATAAGGTCTGCAGACATATCATAATAATCAGTCGAATGTTTAGATTTTATTGTTTTTAGTAATTGCTTTATCTCTGTTATTGTATATAACGTTGTGTCAGTTTTAGTCTTAATTGACGTAGTAACTTTATTTAAATAGTAAAGAGCTGCTTCTACATCAGTTTGCCTGTGTACGGGGTTGTTCAGGGCTACATAATGGTTATTAAATTGATCAGACAGTTCCTTCTGGCCTGTAGTACTTCCAGTCTTCGCTAACAAGAGTAACTCAATCGGATTAGGTTTACAGTGCTTTTTCCACGTTTCTGTATTTATTATGCGCCATAAAGTTTTACTAACATTTTCAGTACGTTCTACCCTTCTATTAATGAATGTACTACGTTTTTCGCGTTTTAATTTGTCAAGTACAGACCTATACTCATTTACAAATTCCATTAAATTTTCATTATTTGGGTAGCGGTTTACCAAATCGTATATCTCGTCATAGAACTGCATTTTTAGTCTGATTTCGTCATCCACCCACATTGTATGTTTATAATTTTTTTGTGGGTACTTCCTCAAAGGAAAGTGTATGTCAAAAGTATTTTTAATTATTGTAATGAGTTTATTCATCTTTTCAGAAGGATCAATGTCAGAGTGAAACAAGTTATAAAAAGAGCGGTTGGAAAGATCTTCTATAAAGTTATGAATCTTTAATTCCGATATAATTCTTCTTATTACTGGTGGTTTATGTACGGTTTGACGTGATATATGTAATTTAAAAATCTGAGCGTCGTGGTCACTGAGGTGACTTCCTATGAGCTGTATTTCCCATGTTCCTTTAATACAGTTAGAATATACGTGATCGATACACGTCCCAGTAGATTCCGTTATTCTTGTCGGTGACATATGCATAGGTCGTAGGTTGTATTGAGCCATTAAATCCAATAATTGTCTTTTTGGAACTGTATTTTTAAGTAGGTCAATGTTAAAATCTCCCATTATAACAATTGAATACTCAAGACTGAATTGTTGAAACAAATAGTATAGCAAGGACAACAATACATTTTTTAAATCTTTTTACATCCGATGTATACAAACATATAATAATAGTTTTATATTCGTACAAATCAATACCACATAGTTCAATGTCCATTTCAATCGACATTTCAGATACCTGTGTTAATTCCTTGCATTTTAGGTGTTTTGATAAGTAAATGCATACTCCTCCATTTTCTTTTTGGGACCTGCAAAATCTTGCTGCTAAATAGTAATTGAGTACATTGATATAACACAATTCATGATTTCTCATCCAGTGCTCAGACATACATACAACATCAGGATTATTATTCACTTGTAAACAACTTTCCAAAGACGACACCTTATTACCTAATTTTCTAATATTTTGATGGAAAAAGTTGAGGCTCTTTACTTCTTGGACATTGTTATGATAAGTATTATTACTATTATTACACATTGGATAACTTGTCACTGAACTGTTATACATTACATTATTATTAACGAAAAAACGATCCGTCAGTTTGAGTGCTTATAGAGGTTCCACCAGTTTGAGTGCTTACGGAGGTTCTTTTAACAACACTAGCATACGTGGTGGGGACCGCGGGTGACATATTATGGATCCTTTCCTCCCATAAGTTAATTGTATCAGTTAAAAGTGCCGCAAGTTTGTCAGCTTGCATGTAGCCACCACGCAAACATATATCGTTAATGTTCACGTATTTAACGTACGCAAACATGGTATTTTTTTTACATTTTTCTTTATAGATCAAAATTTCACCAATGTAGAGAAAAAACTGTTTGTCCGTACTTATATTTAAAATTTTCAGTTTCCGTGCACGTGGATAACTCTCATTTAAAACCAGTCCAAATTTCAAATTGATAGCTTAAGTAGTTCGTGAGATATTTCACTTTGTGACTGACAGACAGACGGACGGAGTCGCACCATAAGGGTTCCATTTTTACCTTTTTTGGTACGAAACCCTAAAAAGACTTAGGTATGCGAAGGGCTGGTTATTTTTTATATTTTACCTACAGGCCATCACTCTTCAAATTTGTACCAATTTGTTGTTTGTCTAATTCTTTTGTGCTTAAAACTTCTATAAGGTACTTAAAAACAAAAAAAAAACTGTATATACATTCCTTAAGGAATCAAATAGGTGATGGAAATTCGTATGGGCATCCGCTAGTAATTATTTAATTAAGAGCAATAAGTATTTTTTTCCTCAAATTATTCCTCGGCTGAGTACCTACTCTACAATGAAACTATTACCTCTAAAGGAAAATACAGCACGAACGTTCTCCCCGTTCCCCCCTAAGGTGCTGGAATTCCCACCCAGCAAAGATATAACAATTTTGATTCCGGCCACTATGTAAACTTACCAGTTTAAAATTATTGTAGTACCAGAGTATTTCTAAATAACTAAACATTTTGATAATTCCAAATGCTGTTTCCTCTCCATGGCTCGTCAAATGAGCACTCCTTTTGCCATTTTCCTAGGCTGTACGAATGAAAGGCAATTGTCGCTTAAAATGTTAATAAAATTGCTAACTCCCTACTTACAAGCTATGCTGTATGAATGTATGTAAGCACTTTATTGCACACAATAACAGGTTAAAAAATATACATTTCACACAATAGATCAAAGTACAAAGGCGAGCTTATCCCTATAAGGGATCTCGTCCGGCTAACCGTTGAGCCATAGATAGGCAAACTTATACCGTGTAAGTACAACTGTGTACAGAAAAAAATCCTAATAGGTATTAATTCTAAACAAAATTATTATATTTACTATTATATATATATATATATATATATATATATATATATACATACAGTATACATATTACATACATTCACATCTTTTAGGGCACTATGTATTTTACCCAAAAGGGGTAGGCAGAGCACATGAAACGTACATGTTCGAGCGCCACGTTTACCATAAATGTGGGTATAAATGATCGACAAAGTGTGATATCACCGTGATAGGTTGCTAGCCCATCGCACACAAAACACTTTAACCCTACTCCCATAGTCGACTTTTACGACAGCCACCGCATATATTTGGTGAAATTCTAACCCGACCCCACACGGGTAGATATACAAATATATGATATGTATATATAATACGCACTTATAGGTAATATATAATATATATCGCAAGTATACAATAAATCCCCAATCCGCACTGGGCCAGCGTGGGGACTACTGCCCGTTCCCTCTCATACATGAGAGGAGGCCTGTGCCCAGCAGTGGGACGTATATAGGCTGATGATGATGATACAATAAATAAATAAATACTATATTCCACCAATTCACAAGTCATTGGAAAGCTACAACTTCATCAAATTTATCTTAAGCTGTACCACGTACGTGTTATCAACAACCAGTACGAAATATTCAGCTCTCAGAGTAGCATTAATCAAATTAAACGAATTCATCATTCGTTTCCTAAAGCTGGTGTCTATTGTAACAGGGGAAACAATTTGGTAAAAACTGTTTTACGTGTAAACAAGCAGCCCGAGCAGTACTCGTATAGCTGCTTACCTTTATTATTATCGAGCTAGTCATTGACTGTTTGGCAACATATAAGAATGACGCGAGGTAGCTGTGATTGAAAAAAAAGCGCGGCAAAATAATGGCTGGCTGGGCGGGGCGGGGGCGTGCCGGGGGCGGGTCGGGCGCGCCGCCCCCTGAGTCACCGGCGCCCGCGCAGCTCGGCGCGACGCCACGAGCAGGTGTCAACGAACCCAATAATTACAACGTAATTGTCGAGATTTCTACATGCGCTCTATAGATTCATTAATATTTCATATTATGGTTTAAAATTAATTCTGCTGCTGTACGGTGTACGGAGACGTGACGTGAATCCGTCGCCGCGCCGTCGGTCCGGATTTACGAACGCTGTACTTAATACATTCCTAAACGATCTACTTCACTTGCCACAAGTCTCACGGCAAAAGTGAAAGGAACAGGGCCATGATATCACTAATAGTAGCGTGAGTGCTGTTATCTAGTGGTCTACGAAAAGTGAAGATGACCAAATGTTACCATGAAATTGCTTGAATTGGTTTCATGAAAATTCATTAAAGTCCCATAAACTTTTTATTAATATAGGGACCATTGTTCAAAATATTTTTCAAGCAAACAGGTACCTAATAAGATAAAGACAAACGAAGTCAAAACGTTTTTAATAAATTATTTCATTGGAATCTGTGAAGTCCCTACGTCATTGAGATTGAGCATATTACTTACATCTATCTATACATATAAATGCCTATGTCCTGACTGACTCACTCATCAACGCACAGCCGAAACTACTGGCACTAGAAACTTGAAATTTACACCAGGACTTCCTTTTATGACGTAGGCAACGGATAAGACGGGATTTTTGGAAATTCTATCCCTAAAGGGGTTAAATGGGGGTGCAAAGTTTGTATGGGGGAATCATTCTTCTTTTAACTAGAGACTTGAAACTTTGTAGAAAGATTACTTATTAAGATACAAAAAAAGTGATTTCAGCGTTTTAGAAAATTCCACCCCTACGGAAGTTAAATGGGGGTGCAATGTTTTTATGGGGGAAACATTAATTTTTGAACTATGAACTTGAAACTTTGTAGAAAGATTACTCATTAAAATACAAAAAAAGTGATTTCTGCGTTTAAGAAAATTCCACCCCTAAGAAGGTTAAATATGGGTGCAAAGTTTGTATGGAGGGAACTTTATTTTTTGAACTAGAAACTTGAAACTTTGTAGAAACATTACTTATTAAAATACAAAAAAAGGAATTTCTCCGTTTTAGAAAATTCTACCCCTTAGGGGGTTAAATGGGGGTGCAATGATTGTATGGGGGAAACATTATTTTTTGAACTAGAGACTTGAAACTTTGCAGAAATTTAACTTATTAAAATACAAAAAAGTAATTTCAGCGTTTCAGAAAATTCTATCCCAATGGGGGTTAAAAAAGATTGAAGGTTTCGTACGGGGACCACTGGATTTTTTAAAGAGATGTACTCTTCATTAACCTGTCTCCATTTCTCGATTTCCAGTGCTGATTTTAAGATAAACATTCTTTACGATAACAGCCTTACGATATTTAACTTTTTTTTAATTGCACTCATAATAACTAAGATCCCCATTTTCTAGCTCCAAATCCCTGCGTCGCTCTATATCTTGCAGAGTCATTTTTGCCAAAGATTATTTTTTATTTTTTATTTTATTTTATTAGAAAACCAACAGCTTGTACATATAATGATATTCTTAAAATTAAGATACAACTGTTTAGCCAATAACAGGTCTCCCTAGATTATACAGAAATATTAACGTAACATCTTTTACATAATGTATGTGTGTGTGTGTGTGTGTGTATGTTTATGATCATAAAATATTATTGCCTCTTTATTTTACTTGCAATTGCATTTTTAAATGATTTTTTATTGTTATGCACAAACGGATCTATATTACTGAAAGTACCATTGTATGTTATCACTACTCTATGCATCACGGAATTCTTGCAATAGTTAGTGCGACTGTGGGGCACACTAAAAAGACGAGGGTGCCTTGTGTTAGTTTTAGGTGTAAAGTATTTGATTTCAGCCACAAGGTTTGGGCAGTCCATATTACCCCTAATAATATCAAATAACAGGCCCATGTCGAGCATGACTCTTCTATCTTCTAAATGCATTATATTGTGTTGTTAAAATTAGATTAAAGCATCCAGGTAACTGACTGAATAAGTATTAAGCATTCTGCAAACAATTCCCGTAATAAGATTGGAAAATCTTTAAAAATTCTTTAACAATCGCATATGAGTGTCTGCCACTGTTTGAAATGTAATATGTCTAGAGAGACCATTTTAACTAAGAATAAAATTCACTTACCTATTTTATATCTTTATCATCATCAAAAATCTACGCGGGCGGCCGCTAGTATTATATAAGTTGCATATTACATCTGTGATCGGCATCATTAAGTTCCATTTCACCGAATTTCGGGAAATTCAGGGGGGCGCGATAGGTTCCGGGTATCAAATGTACCTAGGTACCTATACAACGTGTCCCAAAACTCAACGATAAGCCGGCACCAGAGGATGGAGCTGCTTATGATTAGTCGAGAAAAAATAAGGAAAAAAATATATCTCAAAAAAAAAATATCTTTTGAAAATAATTGCCATAGTGGTGTCAATACTATTTTTTTACACCATGATGATTGAAAGTGGACTGTAAGAAAAAATCTTTCAAAATTGTAGGGACAAAATGAATTTTAATTATTTTTTGTGTAAAAACTACATGTATTATGGTATTTTTAAGAACTGTGTTAGATAGCAGGGCTACTTAAGTTTCCAAAAACAAAAAAAAAACAGTAATATTCGAGTACGTTTTTTTTTCGATGAATTTCATTTTTTTTCTGTAATTTCTAAAATAATTGAGTTATATTTTTTTCCTTATTTTTTCTCGACTAATCATAAGCAGCTCCATCCTCTGGTGCCGGCTTATCGTTGAGTTTTGGGACACGTTGTATATAATTAAAGAAAAATCGCCATATGCGTGCCTATTAGAATGGTTTTTTTAGTTACGTATTTTTTTCCCGGATTGCATCATCAGATCTTTACCTAATTTATAGGAAACCTGTAGATAATTGCTTTCAAACAAAATAATGTAAAGAATTATGAGTAAACACGAAAACTAACTAAAGACCTCCTACAATCAATCAAATCATTTATTCGTAAAAATAGATATATACAGGGGTGTTATGAACATTTTAGAGTCTCACTATGTCTTCGCCATAAGGCATACAAATAGTCATAACATATGTATGACGCAAAAATAAAATAAAACTTAATATAATAAACTTAATTATTAAATAATCATATTAATCATGCATCGTGCTCATGTCAAATTAATTAATTATTATTATATGTCAATGTCTTAATGTCTTAAATTTTTCCCTTCCCTCTATTCAAGTCGGTTAAAATTTATTGGTACCTATACCTATACCTGCCTGTATTAACGATCCTTTTCTAATTAAGCTAAGTGCTCCGAGACGAGAATTAAGCGGTTATTAGAGCGATCCCCATAAATCTTCGCTATCGTAAAATTGGCATCAGCGGCCGTCATAGTCGTAGTGTAAAGAAGTAGACAAGTCACAAGACATTTAACACAATCC
This sequence comes from Epinotia demarniana, assembly GCA_945867215.1. Lineage (NCBI taxonomy): Eukaryota > Metazoa > Arthropoda > Insecta > Lepidoptera > Tortricidae > Epinotia > Epinotia demarniana. Next base: position 8,884,349 of record OX244271.1, read on the forward strand.
AGGTCTTTTGCTATATTCGTTTTTTTATCTGTTCCTCTACATCAGTTGAATGGTTGACTACGAAAAGATACATACATTTTCTCACTTTATTACATTCCAGTCCATTAAGTGACAAAAATCTATTTGTAGATGACTGAACAGTCAAGTGTAAGTAATATTGTATTCTAAGGGGGTCGCGACACATAAAAGATTGAAAAACACTGATCTACTCGAATTTAACATTAGGTAAGAGTTTTTAATGAGTTTTTTTTACCATATACCTTCGGAGTACATACATAAATTATCTACTAAAGCATTGCTTGTGGTGGCTATAGTAGCATACATTGTGTAATAAATTTATGGCAACTACCTCAAAGATATAAAGTCAATGTACCTACCTAGCTAATAGCGCTCCAGACCAGACTCTATCAGTAATAATGTCATGGATTTAATAAGGATGCATCATTAATAGAGTTGGGATGTTTGGTGACATTAGGGTGAACAAAGAGCAATGCAGTCGTTGTTATATATTTTTGATTGAATGAATGAATGAATAAATGATTGATAAACCAATAATGTACAATTAAAATTATTGGTTTCATACAAGTAAATTGATTCATAAACGGATTTTTCACAAGTTGAGAAACCGTATAACGCCAGCTAATATGAAACAAATTGCCATAGCTTTTCATAATCTTGACAACCGTTAAACATCAGAAGAAGATAATATGCAAGATTTTGAAAGTTTAATTCCAGTTGCAAGTTGTTCAAGCTCTTGAATACAAAAACATTTTTGCAAACAAGTAAAATTTATTTAAATCTTATATTATAAAATCATCATAGTAGTTTACAGTAAGTATATCATTGCAGTTGGCGTCAAAAATTTATGTAAAACATGTAACTAGTAAAATATGCGATGTATCAACAAACCCAAATTGTTTACTCTAACTAACGCAAAGTTGATATATATTTGGCCGGTACTGTAATATAGATTTATCGTTCATTATTCATTAATTCAAATAAATAAATATACAATGGCGACTCCACTGCATTACTTATGCTAAACTGCCACCAGAATCCTAACCCTAATCATTAATCATAATTTTTTCTACTCGCATGCTTGACATAAAACACAGCTTCACAGATGGGAACGTTATAGGAATTGTAGGAATTGTAAATATACTCGTAGATTTACATTCCTTCATCCATTAATGGTCCTTTACCGTTGATTCCTGCACTCCAATCACAGCGCTGTCAATAGTGAGGGTATAATTCAAGGCTATGCCACTATTACTGATAGTGTCTGGACCGCATTTCAAAATAGTTTTATTAGGTACCTAGCACTATAAGGTACACATATCTCACAAGAGGGTGTTGAACTCGTTACTATGCATGAATGTGTTAGTAATGTTTCTAATAAATTTCCATGGTGTGAAAGGAAAAAGTGATAAGTGCAGTTTGTGCAAAATAAAATGTACTTACCTAACTATGTCAATTAGTTCATTTACATAATGTAAATATTTTCAAAATTGCTTTCTTTAGGTTGGATATGAGGCTATCTATTACATATCTTTTTAGGTATACTTTTTACAAATAATGATTCAAACGTATCATATCTGGATGAGCCCAAAGTTGGTATGTTTTGAAAATGATTTTTATTTTAATTTAAAACAAGGGACTGAAATATAATGATGTGATATATTTTTAGAATTGGCTTAGTAAGCCCTTTCATTAGATACCACACACGATAGGTTTCAGAAAAAAAAACCCGTACAAAAAATGTGACGTTATTAACTCCTCTCCTTTTTTGTTTTAGTTTTCGTGCTACAGGTCAAATTTATTCAGTATCGCCTAAAGATCAATCGCTCCGATTTCCATGCTTTTAACACCATTTGCAGCATATTTTTGCGTACCGCGCTAGGACTAAAGGCAGAATTGAAGGTGATATAATGGGATATCGATTCAATTTTCTATCGAGCGAACTCTATGTGATCATGTAGGTAACGAGTTAGTGGTTTCCCTAAATCAGAGTTTCAACTAATGACAATCTATATTTATACAAATATTATAAATACGAAAGGGACTCTCTGTCCGTCGGTTACCTTTTCACACTTAAACCTCTGAATTAATTGCGATGCATGTTACGGGGAAGGGCATAGGATAGTGGGGGTGAAATGGGGGTTAAAAGTTTATATGCAGTTACGATATTAACGCGCGTACGGAATCGCGGGCAGGAGCTACTACGAAATAGGTTTTTTTTATGCGCCACCTTATCCGAGTTAGCCGCGTCGCGTCGCATTGTACACGCCCGACCGCTACTAGGGAAACCACAGTTAATTGCATTGTAATAGATTTATCCTGTACAATGTAAGAGTCCGACGGTGAATTATGTGATGACTTATTATCTCCGTTGTTTAATTTTGCATCATGAAACGGGAGGCTTAGAGAAAGAGCAGCTACATTCCGTGTGTACTGATTTAAAGGCCTGTTTACACATTGATTAGTGGTTGGTGCGACTTGTGAGTCCATACAAAAGCTACCCACAAAAAATAAAACAGACTCGGCTATGTATGCTATGAACTGGCTAAACAAAATGGTGTAAAGTGTACATACATACCTACATGCCTCATGGTCTTAATATGTCTAATTCAATACATTGTTTGTTTACATTTTTTTTCGCTTTCAACTGGTGCTTACTTTACTTCTACTATTGACAATCTATATATATAAATGCCTATGTCCAGACTGACTCACTCATCAACGCACAGCCGAAACTACTGGGACTAGAAACTTGAAATTTACACCAGGACTTCCTTTTATGACGTCGGCAACGGATAAGACGGGATTTTTGGAAATTCTATCCCTAAGGGGTTAAATGGGGGTGCAAAGTTTGTATGGGGGAATAAGTAATTATTTTTTGAACTAGATACTTGAAACTTTGTAGCAAGATTACTTATTAAGATACAAATCAAGTAATTTCAGCGTTTTAGAAAATTCCACCCCTAAGGAGGTTAAATAGGAGGGTGCAATGTTTGTATGGGGGAAACATTAATTTTTGAACTATGAACTTGAAACTTTGTAGAAAGAATACACATTAGTATACAAAAAAAGTTATTTCTGCGTTTAAGAAAATTCCACCCCTAAGGGGGTTAAATAGGTGTGCAATATTTGTATGGGGGAAACATTATTTTTTTAACTAGAGTTTTGTAACTTTAGGTTATTTTTATAACGTGGGCTAGGGACAAGAAGGGATTTTTGGAAATACCTCCCCAAGGGGGTCAAATAGGGGTGCAAAGTTTGTATGGGGGAAACATTATTTTTTTAACTAGAGTTTTGTAACTTTAGGTTATTTTTATAACGTGGGCTAGGAACAAGAATGGATTTTTGGAAATACCTCCCCAAAGGGGGTCAAATAGGGGTGCAAAGTTTGTATGGGGGAAACTTTTTTTTTGAGCTAGAGACTTGAAACTTTGTAGAAAGATTACTAATTACAATACAAAAAAAGCAATTTCTGCGTTTAAGAAAATTCCACCCTTAAGAGGGTTCAATATGGGTGCAAAATTTGAATGGAGGGAACTTTATTTTTTGAGCTAGAAACTTGAAACTGTAGAAAGTTAACTAATAAAGATATTAAAAAGTGATTTCAGCTTTTAAGAAAATTCTGTCCTAATGGGGGTTAAAAAAGGTTGAAGGTTTTGTACGGGGAACACTGGATTTTTTAAAGAGATGTACTCTTCACTAACCCGTCTCCATTTCTCGATTTCCAGTGCTGAGTTTCTTTTTTTAGAAAATCTCACTCATAATAACTAAGATCCCCATTTTCTAGCTCCAAATCCATGCGTCGCTCTATATCATGCAGAGTCATTTTTGCCAAAGATTAAAATTAGATTAAAGCATCGGTAACTGACGGAATAAGTATTAAGCATTCTGCAAACAATTCCCGTAATCTGATTGGAAAATCTTTAAAAATTCTTTAACAATCGCATATCAGTGTCTGCCACTGTTTGAAATGTAATATGTCTAGACCATTTTAACTAAGAATAAAATTCACTTACCTATTTTATATCTTTGTCATCATCAAAAACCTACGCGGACGAAGTCGCGGGCGGCCGCTAGTTTATAATATAACCACAATAAATCAGCCTAAGATATGCCGTGTCACTGCTGGGCACAGGCCTTCTCATGGATGAGAGGGAAACTATTGACAGTGACAGATATTTAATTGAAGGAATCTACGGTAAAGAACGCACGAATGATTGTAAATAGATTATTGTACCTAAATTTCTTACATGGTTGTCAAGCATGGGATTCATGCGAGGCGTCAAATATATGTAAACACAACTACGCACATCCCTGGTGGATACCACTCTTATTGAGAGTTATCTGTGGATGTCGATGAAATTGTCTCTGCAAGTGGCGTACGCATGGGCACTCTTATTGAGAGTTATGTGTCGATGTCGATGAAATTGTCTCTGCAAGTGGCGTGCGCATGGGCAGCCTACGGTGAGTCACGCGCGTGACGTCAGCAGCGCGAGCTCACGTCTCGCACTGTTTGCGCCCGTCGCCGCCACATTCCTTCTACGAACTCTCTGCTTGTCCTTTTTATTTGTTTTCTGAGTTTAGCTAATCGATAGGTGGTTATCCGATCTGCTAAAGGATCACTCTGTTTATTTTGTTTTCGGTATCTCGGCGGCTCCTCCCTAGACAACGGCTGTACTTTTAATTTTGAACAGGATAAGTAATACCTACGTATATGTTATGTCCACCCTAAAAGGCCATCGTCAATATTGGAAAGAGAATCTCTGTTATTATCTGCTACTAGCAAATTAACAAAGGGTCTAGCCGCAATCCTAAAGTGAAACTGCCCCTGGCTGAAATGTATAGCTTTCTTAGGAGCTTTTATGTCTTATTAAAAGATATCATTTTACCAAATTTCAAGGCCAGAATCCTCTTGGTTTGGACAAAAATAAAAAAAAGTTTTTATTTATTATTAGCTAAACCGATAGTTCGATTTCTTTGCAATTTGGATGACTCATTAAAAAAAAACAAGGTTCTAGCTTATTTAGAAAGTCTCAAAATTGATGTTTTTATTTTTAAGTTTTTTAAATACTTATGAGATAGGGACAACCTCAATTTTTTCTTCTATAACGTAATATATATTATTGCATAAAATATACTTTTTCCAAAAAAAAACCATGTAGGGAAACAGGGCAAGCCCTTAGTGCGTCCTTAGTGTTTAGTTTATTTGATCAACAGGTGCTAAGTTTGCCAAGTGCTCGTGCCAAAACCACCCAAAACGCTTCGGTCATAATATTACGTGACTACGAGTACAAACATTAGCATTAGGTCATTTTATGAATTGCCTAATATATAGTAGGTTAGGAACCAGGAGGCGCATTGTTGCCAAACATCGTTGCGAATTGTCAAAATAACATCTGGCTGAAAACTAGGTACCTACCTTGCCCGAGGTGCCCAATAATTACGCGCTTTTCATGTATTCAAATGATATGTGAATCAACTCGGTGCATGCTAGCGCATAGATAAAAGTGTGTATAAGCGAGACGCATTGATATTGAGATGGGATTGGAATTACATTTTGAGTTGCAAAATGGGGGTGCGTAACGATGGCTATAAATAAATATTTTTGATATAATATTACTCGCAATAACGCTCATCTGATATAATTCTCAAGTTCTATGACAACACTTAATATATTTACATGTGACATAATTATCATTTTATATAACGATCATTTTATATAATATTTCCACCCGCAAGGGGTCCTTGGGGGTGGAGACCACCGCAGTAAAAAAAAACACTCGTAACAATTGTACTATTCGAGGGTTAGGTTAGGGTCCACTTATGTCCCGTATACCGAATGATAGTCATCTTATACATATAAATGCCTATGTCCTGACTGACTCACTCATCAACGCACAGGCAAAACTACTGGGACTAGAAACTTGAAATTTACAGCAGGACTTCCTTTTATGACGTAGGCAACGGATAAGACGGGATTTTAGGAAATTCCATCCCTAAAGGGGTTAAATGGGAGTGCAAAGTTTGTATAGGGGAATAATTATTTTTTTAACTAGAGACTTGAAACTTTGTAGAAAGATTACTTATAGAGATACAAAAAAAGTAATTTCAGCGTTTTAGAAAATTCCACCCCTAATGTACGGGGGAAACATTAATTTTTGAACTATGAACTTGAAACTTTGTAGAAAGATTACTCATTAGAATACAAAAAAAGAGATTTCTGCGTTTAGGAAAATTCGACCCCTAATGGGGTTAAATAGGGGTGCAATATTTGTATGGGGGAAACATTATTTTTTAAACTAGAGTTTTGTAACTTTAGGTTATTTTTAAAACGAGGGCTAGGGACAAGAAGGGATTTTTGGAAATACCTCCCCTAAGGGGGTCAACTAGGGGTGCAAAGTTTGTATGGAGGAATCTTTTTTTTTAGTTAGAGACTTGAAAGTTTGTAGAAAGATTACTATTTAGAATACAAAAAAAGCGATTTCTGCGTTTAAGAAAATTCCACCCTTAAGAGGGTTAAATATGGGTGCAAAGTTTGTATGGAGATAACTTCATTTTTTGAGCTAAAAACTTGAAACTGCAGAAACATTACTTATTAAAATACAAAAAAAGTAAATTTCTGCGTTTAAGAAAATTTTACCCCTAAGTGCGTTAAATGATGGTGCAATATTTATATGGGGGAAACATTTTTTTGTAAAATAGAGACTTCAAACTTTGTAGAAAGATTACTTATAAAGATACAAAAAAAGTGATTTCAGCGTTTTAGAAAATTTCGCCCCTAAGAGGGATAAATGGGGGTTCAATGTTTGTATGTGGCAATAATTTTTTTTTTAACTGGAGACGAAACTTTGTAGAAAGATTACTTAATTAAATACAAAAAAAGTAATTTCAGCGTTTTAGAAAATTCCACCCCTAAGGAAGTTAAATAGGGGTGCAATGTTTGTATGGGGGAAACATTAATTTTTGAACTATGAACTTGAAACTTTGTAGAAAGATTACTCATTAGAATACAAAAAAACTATTTCTGCGTTTGAGAAAATTCCACCGCTAATAGGGGTTAAATAGGGGTGCAATATTTGTATGGGGGAAATATAATTTTTTGAACTAGAGTTTTGTAACTTTAGGTAATTTTTATAACGTGGGCTAGGGACAAGAAGGGATTTTTGGAAATACCTCCCCTAAGGGGGTCAAATAGGGGTGCAAAGTTTGTATGGGGGAATCTTTTTTTTTAGCTAGAGACTTGAAACTTTGTAGAAAGATTACTAATTAGAATACAAAAAAGCAATTTCTGCGTTTAAGAAAATTTTACCCTTAAGAAGGTTAAATAGGGGTCAAAAAGGGAACTTTATTTCTTGAGCTAGAATCTTGAAACTTTGTAGAAAGATTACTTATTAGAATACAAAAAACGGCAGGCAGCGTCATAGAAAATTCTACCTCGAAGGGAGTTAAATAGGGGTGCAAAGTTTGTATGAGGGAAACTTTTCCTTTTGAGCTAAAAACTTGTAACTTTGTAGAAAGATTACTTATGTTACGAGAAATTGAAAGAGCATTCAAAATCATAAGGGCATTAAGTGGTATTTCAGCTAGATGACTCTCTAAGCCTGTTTTTAAAAGGCTCAATATCCTCCCCTTGCCATGCATGTACATTATAATAAATAGACTTGCATGCCTACTTTTATAAGGTATTGACATTATATGGACATTATTTACCATTTGCCATACCATCTTTATACGTACATAATTTTAAGCAAATAAACAAATTTCACTTCATTTCATAAGATACAAAAAAGTAATTTCAGCGTTTTAGAAAATTCTACCCCTAAGGGGGTTAAATGGGGGTGCAATGTTTGTATGGGGGAAACATTATTTTTTACTAGACTTGAAACTTTGTAGAAAGTTAACTTATTAAAATACAAAAAAAGTAATTTCAGCGTTTAAGAAAACTCTATCGCACTGGGGGTTAAAAAGGTTGGAGGTTTTGTACGGGGAACACTGGATTTTTGAAAGAGATGTACTCTTCACTAACCTGTCTCTATTTCTCGATTTCCAGTGCTGAGTTTAAGTTTGTTTTAACAGCCTTACGATATTTAATTTTTTTTTATCTCAGTCATAATAACTAAGATCCCCATTTTCTAGCTCCAAATCCTGTGTCGCTTTATATCTTGCAGAGTCATTTTTGCCCAAGATTAAAATTAGATTAAAGCATTCAGGTAACTGACGGAATAAGTATTAAGCATTCTGCAAACAATTCCCGTAATATGATTGGAAAATCTTTAAAAATTCTTTAACAATCGCATATCAGTGTCTGCCACTGTTTGAATTTTAACTAAGAATAAAATTCACATACCTATTTTATATCTTTGTCATCATCAAAAATCTACGCGGACGAAATCGCGGGCGGCTGCTAGTACTAAATAAAAATATATATTTTGATATTATACCAAACGATTATTATATACAATGAATGATTCTACCCTTTGAAATTATATCAAAAAATGGTTATATCCAATGAAATTATATTATTTGTTTATATACCGATCATTACACACCCGCAAAATCGAGCCCCAGACTCCGGGCTACGGCCAAGGTGAATGACCGCCAAACCGCGCCATCCGCCATACTGGATTCGTCACGGAGCGCGCGCATTATGTCTTCGCGAACTTGCCAGTATCGTTTAGTAGGTAAGTAATTACTAATTAAATTAATATCATTAAAAAAATCGGTAAAGATATCAACATAATCTAACAATAGATGGGCTCCAATTCAGAATCTCAGATAATTCTGTCCCGAATTTCACTGGAAAAGTCCGGTATCAATCAGATTTATAGGTTTATCATGAATTTAGGTACCAGTTTTGTAAATAGATTATTGTACCTAAATTGTCATCGAAAACGGCTATTAAAGATTATCCATAATAATATTATAAATGGGAAAGCGTGTGTGTGTGTTTGTTTGTTTGTCCGTCTTTCACGGCAAAACGGAGCGACGAATTGACGTGATTTTTTAAGTGGAGATAGTTGAAGGATGGAGAGTGACATAGGATAGTTTTTATCCCCAAAATCATCCCCTAAGGGGGTAAAAGTTTGTATGGAGCTGCGATATAAACGAGTTCCACGCGGACGGAGTCGCGGGCAGAGGCTAGTTATTTTTATATTTATTACAACGGTAGCAAACAAGTATTACGCCAGCCTGATGGACGCATGTCCGGGAACAATAATTTTGTTATTCATTCACAACGCAACTGCCCTCAGGAACTTATGGGTCTACATCTGACTTCAGAACGTAGGTTCACACTCAGAGTTCGTATAACGAATGAGTTATACATTTTAATATTGAACCTTTTATTATGAGAGTATATTTTGTTATCAATAATGCCTAATGCCCTACATAGACTACATAGTACTATAAATTATGCGTACTATAATTATTTAACGCATTTCTCATTATTAGGTAAATTATCACGTACTTAGCAAATCATTTAAGAAATATCTTAATTTTATTTATTGTATTTTCAGTCATTAAATAATTAACCTTCTAAAAACAAACTAAATATATATATATATATATTTTGGGGACAATCTGACTCAAATCGACCTAGTCCCAAATTAAGCAAAGCTTGTACTATGGGTACTAGACGACGATAAACAAACTTATATAGATATAAATAAACACATAGAAAACATCCATGACTTAGGAACAAATATTCATGCTCATCACACAAATAAATGCCCTTACCGGGATTCGAACCCAGGACCTCTTGCTTCGTAGGCAGGGTCACTACCAACTAGGCTAAAGCGGTCGTCATGAGTAATGATATGAGATTTCATTTATAGTATTTTATGCAACTGTTGTATAAGTAGGGTCTTAAAACGCGAGTGTCGTGAGTTGCGATGCGAGCCTTGGCGAGCATCGCAATTAAAGACGCCACGAGCGTTTTAAGACCAAGTTATACACCGTTGCATACAATATTTTTTCTACGACTATTTTAAATAAATAGCATAATTTGACTTTTCAGGCAGTAAGTTTTCCGTTAGTTCTATTACGACTCACGCAATTTCATCAGCGGTGCAGTTATTTTCTTCTTCGTCCATCTTAAAAGGAACGTACACATTTTTCTTCACTTCACAAACACGAATCAAATCTTAAGAAGTTATTAATAACGAATAGTTATCATATTTGACATATTTCGTCTTTTAATTTTGAACTGGAACTTTGGTGGGAAATTGGAAACATGACACATTGACACCTCTTGTTTAAGGTCTGTTTTGTTCTGAATTCAACTTGCCAGTACTGTCATATTAAGACCAAGGTTTTTCTTAAGTTGGCAGCAATGCCTTTAGTACAATAATTTATTTGAAGTAAATACATTCAGTGGTTTGTTAAGTTGGTAGTACCTAATGTATTTTATGTTTCGGCATGGCCCTCTAGATTAGTCGCGTCGCGGCCTACTCGATCGTGTCTAGTAGGCCGTGGCACAATGTAGCACTACCCAGGTTTAGAAGCGTATGGCTGCTAAGCGTATCGTTTTGGCGACAAAACAGCACGGTTGTGCCGTACTGTTATGGGGAATAGAGTATAGACTTTTCTGCAGACTTATTTTGTATGTCTTTATATTAGTGTTTGGGACTATGTAAATGACAGATAACAGTTCAGGAGTAGAAAAAAAAATAACAATTACATCGACGTTTACATCATAAGTTATCGACATGTTACCACCCCTACGGTTACTGACGTGTATGACCCTGCTCGCCACTTAATTCTGCGGATACTATAGACAGACCTTCGATAAGTTACACGTAGTTGTTACGGATCTCAGTAGGTACCCAGACCAGATATACCTATAAGGGGTGAGCTATGGTGAGTGCGAGTATCGGTGTGAATAGCGTAGCGGTAATGGCTAACTTACTGTTACTTTACTTTATCTGACGCCGTATCGAATCAACCATTCCGTGGGCTCAGTCGTGCTCGTGAATGAAAATCGGACATACGGCCCCGCTAGCATACATTGACAACGTTAACAACTGAGAGAAATCGGATTTCTGTATCTAATGCCAATTATACTTAAAATAGCCATTGCCTCGGTGTCATTTGTCGTTACATTTTAGCAAACTTGTATTCATATATTTTAATAGCTTGGGCTGGCGACTTCCTATTCGCTCCGCTTAGAACTCTCAGCTGCATACAAACATACACTTTCCGGGATATAAAGTAAATTGACGTTTATCCATCTGAGGGACTCAAATTCCATCTTGAATTTCGCCAAAATTGGTTCCATGGTTTACTTATCGTGAAATAAAAAGCTACAGCCAGACAGAAAAAAACCATTGACATTGGACAGTTGACATTCTTGCATCTTTTCACATTTTATCTGTTTTACATGAGTGTAACTGCTCACTCATACACAAATGGTATACAAATGCCAAAGGCATGGCAAAGCCAGTAAAAAGAGCAGGAGGCCAATTCCGAATCGCTTCCTTGACTTATTTATATCATTTGTGAGTAGTGTTGGCTCCCATGCTCTCTTCTCTCTTGTTCAAGCGCATACCCAAGTGTGTACGACCGCGACGCACTGATATAATATCGAAACTGGATTGGTGTTAAATTGAATTGATTTTTTACTTCAAAATGGAGGCACTGTCTATGGCCTGTGCTTGGCGTAGCAACAACGCTTGTTCTCGATTCGATCCGTCCCATGCTCGCCTCCGCATGATTTCGAACGGCATTTATTTTTTACTTGTTTTAGGGTTCTGTACCAAAAAAGGTAAAAAAGGAACCCTTATGGTGCGACTCCGTCCGTCTGTCTGTCTGTCTGTCACAAAGTGATATATCTCACGAACTACTTTTAAGGCTATCAATTTTAAATTTGGAATAGTTAATGAGAGTTACCCACGTGCATTGAAAATGAAAAATTAAAATATGCAACGAATATGAGGAGGAGGCAAAAAAAAACATTCTACTATTAGGACAAGTGGGGTATCATTTGAAAAGGCTTGAGTTGCACTTTTTGAAGCATATTTTTTTCTACGTTGGTAAAATTTTGATCTATGAAGGAAAATGTAAATAAAAATACCATCCCCCCATCCCCCTTTTATCTCCGAAGTTATCCAAGCGAAAAATTTGAATTTATTACTTGTGATTAAGATAAAAGTAAATATTGCTGGAAAAGTATAACTGTTTCTGTATTTTTTGTTTTATTTTGTTTTTGAGGAGGGGGCAAAAAAAATCAACTATTTGGTCAAGTGGGTTATCATATGAAAGGGCTTGAGTTGCACTTTTCAAAACAGTTTTTTTTCTACATCGGTAAAATTTCACTCTATGAAGGAAAATGTAAAAAAATACCATTCCGCCCCTCCTTATCTTCGAAGTTATCCAATCGATTTTTTTTGGAATAATGACTTATGATTAAGATAAACATAAATATTACTGGAAAAGTATAACTTTTTCTGTATTAGCACATTGTTTGTTTTATTTTGAAAATTCATGTCCTAACTAGTCAAGTTTGCAATTTAATCAACTTTATAAGTATTTTTTTGTTTTGAAATTCCTATAATTCTATTATATCCTACTATTTTTAAGTTAGTTTTGTTTTTTACCCGCTTACTCTCTTTCCTTCTCGGCAAACATCTTGGACCGAGTGGGGGCACAATGAAAATCAGCGCTGGTGGTACATTTATGTGCCGCCAGCAGTTGCTGAATGTGCTCCATTTGCCTTTATATAATGGTTTATTGTTTAACATATTTATTTTGTAGCTTTATGTAATTATGTTTTTTTTTCATGTAATTTTTTTTTTGTCTTTTTGTTTTAAGGCAATAAATATAATTTTCTGTCTTTTCTTTCTTTCTATTAGACTATAATATAAGTACTCTCTTTCAAATAAAAAATAATAATCGAGATCGGTTCACGTGATAAACAATAATCGCTAAAACATCAACATACATACTAAGCTGATTACACTTGCACGTTAGTACCAAATGGGGCCTCCTACTTCGCGCATTCCTACTTCGCGCTATATTTTTCTATGAATGACCATGGTTGGGACCGGTATGTTTCAATAGCAGGTCAAAAAAGACCGCGAAGCAATTGTCTTGGTAGTTCGATGGTCTTGGTGTAAAAGTTATTCGTTGTTTGAAATTGAATTCTATACTTTACCTTGAGTTAATTGTTAGTTTGTGCGGAACCCTCGGTGCGCGAGTCAGACTCGCACTTGGCCGGTTTTTTATTATTGTTCACCACCGAATCGAAGCATTCGATGAGGTATAAACAAGTACCACTTAACCTTTTTCGTGTCTGTTGCCAAAACATTTGAGGTCGGGGGAACTCGTATTTTAACAGTCATTCCCTGTTACTTATTACATATTCAATCTTCCGGACGGAATAGTTATGTAACTATTTGTATTTTCAATAGGCAGGTTTAGGACGACATATTGGAAAATGTACAAATTCTTCTAATATCCAGTTTTTGTCAGCCAATCTCTAGCGTCCGAAGACTACGGTGTTTGCTTGCCATCAGGTGATATGAAGATCTTATTAGATAGATGAGTAATATGTCTTTGAAAATATTACCTTCTATAAAATAATTAAGCTTAATTACACATATAACCTAGGGCCGAATGTATTATTGAGGCTCAATAACTAACTATTTTGCCTCAGTGATCCAAAAGGGTATGACCACCGAAACGAGAGCACATATGTCACTCCGTTCCTGCCAGCTTTCAGCTTAAAGACTACGCAGGTCCGTCTCTACACTATTATACCATATACCTAGAGGTTACTGTAGTGAAGGTGCGAAAGGTGGAGACTGGGCAGCGATCAGTCGGTCGGCCCAAATTACACTCTACCCGACTACCCTATTCTCTTCCATTATTCACAATAAATGACCGAACCTGCGAAGTCTGCGATTTCATTTCGCCGATGAAGTTTGGCTTGGCCACCAACTCCTCGAACTATTGTTCCGGAACCACACAGGTCCCATGATCTTCCGGAAAACATTCCTCTCCGCTAACATGGAGCTGAGTTTCCTTTTTAGGGTTCCGTAGTCAACAAGGAACCCTCGTAGTTTCACAATGTCCGTCTGTCCGCTGTCCGTCTGCGGTTTAGCTCATTGACCCTTACTACTAAAAAGCGTAAATCGGCATGTGTAGGTCAATCACGCCAACAAAATGTTAGAATAAAATCAAGTAATTGTGATAGTTTGTGATAAATCCCTACGGCGTGGCGTGAATCGTGCATGTAGGTGACATTCTTCGTGCAAACGAGAAACTAGTCGAACGGCATTCAGGGCTCGCCCTCCGAGTGGCTGTCCCGTTGAACCCTGGACGGGTTCCGTGAGGGCTGATGCTGGCTTCCTGACTTCATCATGCAAATTACCCAGTTTTTAACAATAGAAAGTTAGCATTCCCATATTAAGTTTTTTTTATTTCCCAATTTCCAAGTTCAACGATTCTCAAGTTTGCTGTTTCCTTATTGTACGGGTTCCTATTTTCGACTAATTTAAAATAATAACTAATCTAAAGTAAGGTACCCCTAAGTAAGTAAGGTTTTCCTTTTGAATATGGTTCAGATATGGGGAAGAACAGCTTTGCAGTGTGCAAACTGCAAATCTTAATACCCGCTGAGGTGCCCGCGCGGTAAGGTTATTTTGGGATAACTTTAAGCAACAATTACTAAAAATTTTAGTACCCACTGAATGATATGAAACAAAAACACACACATTTTATAATTTTTTCTCAAGAATCTTATACTTCAATTTGGACAATCATTAACAATTCACCCAGTATACTTTTTTGATGATATCTTCATTTCGGCAAGAAAACGGTTTCCACCAACTAAATGTTCACAAATCACTATGATTTTCATGTCGATAATCATTTCAATCATTTCATATCGAGCATAATATATTGTAGGGGCCTATAAGTTTTAATTTATTGCATGAAAAAAGGAAAATCTATATATCGAGTCTTTCATTGTGTCAATAACGTACTAAAAAAAGTGATATTGAAATCATTTAGAAGTGGAAAAACATTTTCTCTTTTTGTATGGACGATAGTACGTGGTCGAACAAAGTTTCGTCTAGAAGGCCGCTTATGCATAAGTATTCTTACTTACTTACTTTGAAATGTATATGCAGCCAACATAGTTTCACAGTTACGTACGATACTATCTCATCATTCGACTTATCTGGCTCAACAACATTGTACGTGATAAACCATTGCCGAATTGCCATACTTAATACATTTTTATTTTGTTGTCAGAGAACTTTATACACTCACTACATAAATTAATTATATACTTATAAATAAAAAGTCTGAAACCGACAACCCAGTTGTAGATGTTTTGTTTATTATTTATATTAAATTAGGTCGTTTTCATCCGGAAGATCATCCCTAAGGACGTTTGTATGAGGGCAATTGCAATCGGCGAATTCTACGCGGGAGGATTAATCTTCATTAACATCCCAATCTAAAAAAAAACTTTCGTCGATCATGATACGGTTCACGTGACCAATTTGACGCGACACCGTTTTTGAATGCTAACTGCGATTGTTCACTCTGTGAGCGATCGTATGACTTTATTGATCCCCCGGATTGATCGCTCGCTTTGTTTACCGCGGGGAGAGCGACCAGATAATGATGCAATTCCCGGAGTTTGACTCACCTCTTTGTGAGAGCCGTGGTGATTCACCGGTCCCTCGTTGCGTGATGTGCTAATTTCACTCTGATTTGTATACAAGGTTGTTTTTATTTCGATTCACTTGGCATGCGAGGCACGTTCTCGCCTGAAATTGAACGTCATTTAGAATCGCCCGTCAGGCATTCATAGTACAGTATAATAAAATGGTTTCTGCTGTTTTCAAAAACAATTAAAATATGTAGGTATAGTTACAGATGGTATTTCTTTATAAAGTGTGTAATTATAATTAGTCTCATTCAAATCTTTAGCCAAACGGGAAAATTAGTTTTTCGAGCAAAAATCTAGGTGTTCTGCCTTTTCGCAGAATTTCCTTTGGTCAAACATCACTTGCCAACCAACATTTCGAAAATGATTCACTTTGACAACTAACCATTACCAACTTTTTGTATGACAACCTGACACTTGGTCGAATTTTTATAAAGCAGAATATCACAATGACTAAAAATGTTTGGAAAACTTATCACTTGCCAACTATTTCACTAGGCCAAACAACTATTGAACGAACAACGTTTCGTCAGTGCAATAGTTACGTAACAGAAATAATAACTGTGACAGAGTCCAGATAGGTGCGACGACGAGCGAAGCGAGGAGGAGCGTGTTAGGTTAACCGCGATCTTACAGCGCACGAAGCCGAGCGAGCGAAGCGAGCGTGCCGCGGCAGCGGCCGGCGAGTGCCAAAATCGCCTTATTGAATATTCAAAATAAGTAAGTAAACACTTATCGCTAATAAGTCAGTTTATTCTTACTCACCCACAAAGTTATTAAAAGAAGTGAGCAGTTGCGCTTACCCACATTGTAAATTATATTACATAGTAACTGTACGAACCCTACTGCGTGAAACATTTGGGAAACGTTATACAACGAAATGACTATTCAGCCAACTAAAACATTCTGTTAAACGATTTTTGGCACTTTGAAAGTTTACTTTATAATCATCAGACCAAACGTACAGTTGGCAACTGTGAGGTTGGGAAACGAAACGAAATCTTATGACGAGTTGGCAAGTGATTACTTGGCGAAATAATATTCTGCGAAACGTTGGTTGGGAACTAATAATTGGCCAAACAATTTTCTGCGAAAAATAAGAGAACCAAAAATCTAATCTGCTGAACTTGTGCTCTCTAATTTCGAGGATTTTCATTAATTTCTGCTCTGGATTCCATCGTCATAGAAATAGAAACATTTGTGACAGAGTACGCAGTGCATAACAACAATATTACAAAATGAAAGAAAGAAAAAATGAGAGAGAGAGAGAGAGAGAGAGACCCTTTTCCTTTTGTGGTGGTCGGTTGATAATAGCAGTCAATAAAACGAAAATTCTGAACACGTTGGAAGCAAGTGGAGTAAGGGGGTGTAGATAAAAGTAGCGTCAACGTCCCCGCCGGCGCGGCGCGGGCGCATACCGTGACGGATAAGTGGCGTAAAAAAAAAAAAAATTTTATTTCGAGCATGTAAGCTAATTAAAAACGAAAAATAATTGTGCCACTTATTTGAGTAAGACGATATAGCTAGTGCATCACATTTAACGCTCTACAGTTGCCAACTAATGTTGAAGTTAATAACGACCTAAGTAAAGAGTGGTAAAACGGAGTACTTATTCACTCTTCCGATAATTGAGGCCCTGACATATGTAGGTATGTGCGATATGAATATAACAACAACTATGAATTTAATAGATAGGTATACTTAAGTGATGAGTCAAATTATTTAAGCAGGAATATACATATAAGTTAAGTATGGTTGCTCGATAAGTCTATGTTCGTCAATTAAGTACTCCAAATTCCAACTACTTAATGCCTGAATGAACATTATGAGATGATTTTTTTATAAGTAAATAGTTCTGCGAAAATCGCGAAACGTATGGTTGACGTAGGTAACTGGTGACCCCCCTCGACGGTGCCCGCCTTGTCGGGGCGGGGGGCTTAGTAACCGTGGACTGGTCACCCACGGCGAAGCTAAGTGGCACCCAGGGCCGGCCTGTTTGGGCTGCCGGCTGGCCCGAGGAGGGCGCTCCAAGCGGGCTTGGCTTAGCCCGCTTAGGATGCGTAGGGGAGGGACCGTAGAAGAAGAGGAGTACCGGTATTACGGTTCGCCGTTCTCCCTATCTTCTGCGGCCGAGGCGGGATCGCAGGGGGAGAGGTGTGTTGGTATAACGGTGCGCCACTCTCCCTACCCCCTGCGAACTTGGCGGGGTCGTTCCGCGGAAACGACGCTGGTGGGACCGCAGAGGAAGAGGAATGCCGGTATCACGGTGCGCCGCTTTCCCTATCCTCTGCGGCCGAGACGTGGTCGGTGGCGGAACCACAGACCTGATCCGCCACCGGGTGCTGGATTTTCCGCACCCATGATCTCCTTGTAGCGGATTCAGGGGGGTCCGCTACTGAACAGGTGGAGATCGAGGTGGCAGGCGCGTCCAATCATCTGGCGCGCCTCACGTGGAGAGCCTCCGGGCATCCGCGAAGAGCTGCTTAAGGGCGGCTACCGCCGGCGGGGTCGCGGATGTGTGCGCAAGCGTTCCCGTAACCTCGCCACATGGCGGCGAGGCGGCAAGTGGGGGGGTTTTTAGTGGGTACACCGTGGGTCTCATCAGCTCATACGGGAGTCCCACATAATAACCACTCGGGTCACCCCCTGCGCCCGGGTGGTATGCGTAACGCATTTTCCCCCCTAAACAAAAAAAAAAAAAAAAAGTAACTGGTGACCGAAGAGCTGGTGGTTTTTTCGCGCAACGCAACAGCATTGCAATTCAGCGAAGAAATGCAGCCAGCATCCTCGGTACAACCGGTACGGTACTACACGTATCCACCTTCCTCTCAATTGTTCAAAGGTTGGCTGGAAGAGATCCCTGCCTTAAGGGATAAGTTCGTCTTTGTACTTGGATCTATTGTGTGAAACGTATATTCTTTAACCTTACAATGCCTCGAGAGACTTTTTAACCGACTTCAAAAAAAGGAGGAGGTTCTCAATTCGGTTTTTTTTTTCAATGTTTGATACCTCAGAAGTCCGTCATTGATGAGCCGATTCGTTTTTTTTTTGTTTGTGAGTATACATATATACTTCCAGATTGGTCCCATTTTTTTCAAAAATCCAGTTGGATAATGGGATCCATGAGGAATTGAGGGAACTAACTCCTCAATTATATTAGGCACTACGCGTGTAGTGACTTTGGTGTATTTTCTATTGTAACTTGTGTATTTACACCCGGAAATCATAAATTTGTAATTGGCTCAATTATGTACTTAAATTTAAAAGTACGTCACAGATTCTGATAAGGCCCACATACCTACAGCGATTGGGTTTTTACTTCTAATAATCAACGCATTATTTGCTTTCGGAAATTAATTCATGTGGTAAATTGGAAAAGAAATGTGGAAATGATCTGGTGGCTTGGTGGAGAACTAAATGAAAGTAACTTAGTGAAGTTTTATTTTTAAAGTTTATTTAGATTTTATTTATTTTAGGAGAACCAACAGCTATAAAACTCAATAATAACATTAATATAAACCAAAAAGCCAATTACAGGATCTCACAGATAGCAGATTTAACTTGGTTTTAATTTAATTTAGTTAATGTTACCCAGTTATCATCATGTATATACTTTAGAAAAGAAATGATTTTATATGGTTGTTGTGCTCCTCGTTAGTTTGTAGAGTCATCTGCAATAAAACATGCTTCTCCCTTATTCTATTTTAATTCTCCTTTATTTGTTTGCTTTCCAAATAAATAAATACATATGGGACCCTCAATAAAACGATTACAAACACAGTGTTAAAAAACCAAATTCGTCTTTCCTGTGGTCAATGGTTAAGAGCCCTGGTGCATATAAATAATGTTTTTGGTGCATAATAATACATACTATTAGAGCCGCCGTTTTACGCGGATTAAGAATCCAACCAAAACTTTGGCTTTAGCCCTTAAGTTTTACAATGTCCACAGGAAAGCCGCGAACCTAAATCTGTGTATGACCCCATTGAATATCTATTACCAGTAGGTACCTACTCTCTAAAAAGTGATTGGATAGTGTAATATAGTATTAACTTTGTATCGCAACGTCGCTTATTTTGACATCAGACTGAAATAGACATTCTCAATATTGAAATCCATCTCTATATGCACCCGATCAGAACGCCATGTAGGGACTCGTGGGGTTCTAATTAACTGCCACGACGGGCTAGCAACGAGATCAAAGCGGCAGCACAGACGGTCACCCAGACGTGCCGGCGTGCGGGGCGGGCGGGACGAGGCGGCGGAGGGAGGGGGTAGGAGTGGGGGGAGCGCCGGCGCAAGGGAGAGGCGAAGGCTGCGTCGTTACGTCACGCCGTATCCGGGTTCGCGGCCGCCGCACGCGCTGCAGCCAGATTCGGACTGCAGAGCTGCAAGAATGCTTTGCATTGAGTTGAGTACTTAGTTTTACTGACAGGTGAAAAATATTTGTACTTAATGCGTTAAGTCGAATTGAGCCCCATACAATTTTATAGGTTGTTTAAAAACAGCAAAGATAACCATAGGACGAAATAGGAAATGGTCGATTCTAGAAGAGTTTCATGCGCGTTACCGACCCTTTATTGATTTGAGGATTCGATGATAGTTATAGATACGAACGTGGATCCCTCACTCTCTACTCAACACATCCTTGGAAGCTCTGGGTATGGGTACCTTAGGTACTCACCAGGAACACAACACCTGCACATACCTACAGAGCAAATTGTGGCGTTATTATGGCTCTATGCGGTCTTCTAAAAGGTGGATGGAGGAGGTACTTCCCCGGTTGGGCTGCTCCAAATATGAGCGAGATGACATTCCACTGTGCCCTACCTCTCTTCTGTTTGCCCAGTTTATGGTTGACTGGAAGATAATAAATGTCATTCGTCTGCCTGTTCTCTGACTTGCCTCTACCAGTACAGCCCTTGTACTCCTTGTGTTTTGTGCCATAAAGTTTAAGTAAATACCTAAATAAACCACCGAAAGACGCAGCGTGGGTAAACCTACGACAAGGTGGCCTGATGACCTGGTAAAGGTCGCGGGATTCCGCTGAATGCGGTTGGCGCGGGTACGGTCTAGGGAATGCAAACCGGTTATAACCGTAACCGAAATAATCGGTTATAACCGGTTATTTGGCCAATTTTCATAATCGGTTATTGAGAGTTTAAAATTACCGGTTTCGGTTATTATCGGTTATTTCCGTATGACATTTTTGCCTATAATTTGCTACAACAAATACCAATTGACATATAAATCCTGAATTTGTTAATTTGTAATAAACATATACACAATGATTATTAAATAACTTCAAATATATTTCAAGTCAAAACTAAATATATGCGGGTCTACCGGTTAACAACAGTCATAATAAATAGTGCTAATACTAGCTGCTAATCCCGAAAATACCACGATGGTCGTCACCCGGCAACCGACCCAGTGCCGCTTTCTCTTCCTTTGTTTATTACCGTCTTATTGTTTAAGAATCTTATGTCTCTTTCGCACTGATAAGGAAGGGTGGTTCAAGCTAATGGATCTACCTGAGCGGCTAAGTTAGAACGTCAGTCACCAATTTGTTTATCGGGAAATAGCACATGTTAACGCATTCGTAGTGAATTTTTTAAAAGTTATTATTATAGTATAGGTGTTGAACCAGTGCTACCTAACTGCACCATGGGAACTAAGATCTATACCTACACTTTGGAAACCGAGGTCGGTTCATTCAGCCAGTTGGTTGGCACACGCGCTCACGGCCGGACGCTGCTTACGCGCGCTATCACTGTTTAATTTTGTCTCTGTCTAACAGCAAATACTTAGTATAATAGTTTACTCAGTAAGATTCGCACGGCAGCCTATGAAAGGGCATAAACATCGTCGTTGTTATAGGGACTTATGACTTCACTCAACTATTCATTATGAAATAATTTCTAAGCGGTGTCAACCCTAGCGTCGAACGGCCGGCGCGTGCGGGCAATGACCCGCGCGTTCAAGGTCGCTCCATTGATAAATTTCGTAGGCATTTAAAGCATTAGGTATTGACATTTTTTTCAGACTTGAGTATCTGTTCGTAGAACTATTATATAATCTGTGGTTGAACTGTGTTGGTTGAGTGAATATTGAACTATAATATAATAAACTATAAAATAATTTGCCGTTACAAATGTTCTAAGGTAAGAAAGTGTTTTATTAACTATTTTTAGTCATTTATAATTTAATCTATCTGTGTACCTATTTAACAATACTTACTATTTTACATCATGTCATGATACTTATGATCATCATGTGTCTATGCTTAAATTCAACTTATAATGTAATGCTAACCAAACACAAAAACTATTTTACATTGTATTAATAGTATTTCTAATGTTTTTACTAGTTTTTAGCCCCTGGGCTCGAATAAATAAATATATGACCATAAGTGCCACAAGTTAGAGCAATCTGAAATGATATGTTTTGATTTTGTTTTCGGCATGATAAATGAAATGGTACGGGCCGCGGCGCACAGTGAGGAACGGGGGACGGGGAGCGAGCGGTAGTAGAGGCGTGGGGGGGAGGGGGGGCTCAGGTCCGTGGTATGATAAACGGAATGGCGCGGGCCGCGGCGCACAGTGAGAAACGGGGGACGGGGAGCGAGCGGTAGTAGAGGCGTGCGGGGAAGAGGAGTGGGGGGGGGGGGGGCGGGTCCGCGGCATATCATACGCTTCTTTGATGCTCACCGACAACGACACTCGACAGTGCAAACGCGAGCTATTCGATTCGATTAAAATATAAAAATTAAAATCTACAATGGTAAGAAAACGGAAGAACGCCGTATACGCTTTCTTTTCTTTTCATAATGAAGCGATAACATCATCCTGTTTGGTATCCGGCTGTACAACTGTCATCATAGCTCCGCACTCTCCGAGTCCCCGCCCGCACACCCGCACCTCACGCTATGTTGCTGTGCCAATGTACTGAATGTAATGTTCCTACTGACGATGCGACGATGTCGCGGAAAGAAAGACAAAACGGCAGCGCCGGCGGTTTGGCAACGACGCCAAAATCTAAATATCGGTAACCTTTAAAAATCGGTTGAGGTACCGAAAAAAATAAAGGTTACCGTTATATTTCGATAGCGAAATATAAAGGTTCCGCTACCGAAACCGCTATTTCAAAACCGATATGACGTCATATCGGTTATGAATAATACCGGTATTTTTCGGTTATGCAGTCCCTGCTTGACAGTGCTTGAGGTGGTCCTCAAGAATGGAAGAATTTAGAAAACTTACCAGTAAAAGTGAGGTTTGGAACCACTTCTTGCGTTCTTCATCGGGCCAGAAAGCCAAGTGCATACACCGATATGTGATATGAAACATATAGATTTGAACTGTTAATATTATATTATATTATATGGTTACTTTACTAATGTTGATTGTTAAATTTTAAATAATATTCATAAATCTCTTTAAAATTGATAAACCAAGTCACAATTAAGCTTTTGTTTCATTTGCTGTGCCCGATACCTAGTTTATACCGTTATTTAGTAAAATTTACCCGTTTTATTCAGTAATGAAAAATAACCGGTTATAACCGAAACCGGTTATTTGTCGGTCATAACCGTAACCGAAACCGGTTATGGAATTTGACCGGTTATTGCATTCCCTAGTACGGTCACTTAGGCACTCTTTGCGGGAGACCTATGTCCAGCAGTAGACGTCCTTCGGCTGATATGATGATGATGAAATAAATACCAAGGAAATGTTAATTACTGAACAATACATATATTTATATGTATACCTACTTATATAATACATATAAAATATATATATATATCCCTGGACATAGGCCTCTACAATTATACGTATAGGTAATTATGAAATATTACACGTGATTTTTCAGTTATGCAGTGGAATAGGCCGGGCGGTGTGCCCGCCGCGGCACCTATTGTGCGCGGAGCACGCAGGTGGACCACTCCGACCAAAAACTCATTGCGCATTTACAGTTCATTATCGACCGTGTCCAATATATTTGCAAGGTACTGCGATGTAGGTTCACTTGAGATTAATTGAGTTGGCCGAATGGCATGGCCGCAGTCCATTCTTAAAGCAACTTTATCATCCAAGGTAGAAGATTTCTATTCCAATGTCAGTTTCATATTAAGTCTCCACATTAAATAATCTCAAACGTGCATGATACATACTTACATATAATTAAAAAAAATGAATATGGCACATGTGTTAGCCATTTCATTAATTACCTGAACACATTAGGTATAATTTGTAGAGCGCGGCTGGTACTGGTACATAAGTAGAGTTAGGTAGCCGCGTGGAGTATAAAAGAAGCTTGGCGCTACTTATGGTCTGATATCTTTTTAACGCTAAAAGCTATAAGTATATGAGCTAGGGAGTCTTGGCAATCACTTTACATGTATAGTTTGTGGTGGGATAATTAACTTTCCGGAACATTTGACCTCATTTTTTTTCATTTCTTCTTCTTGAAATCCTAGCTGCCCTGCCATATCTGTCCACTGTCAGTGACGTCAAAATGGCGGGCTTGCCATAGCTATCCGACATTAATAATTTCGATCCGGTGTGTGATAGACCTTCACAAAACGCATACCTGCCCAACGATAGAGCAAAGAATCGATTCTGATGTGGAAACCTATATGCGCTTAATTCGAATTAAGGTACAATTCAATAAATGTACGAACAAATTTCAACAAAATAACGTCAAAAATCTGACTCTACTTATTCTTATTAGTATACATACACTTTTCTCAAACATGCAATGAAATATTGAGGTTGTGTTCTTCATAATGGGCTTCGAAGTGTCACATTTCGGGCGCAGCGAGACGAGAGACCTGTAATGGCAGTTCATACAAAATTGGAGGCCTAGGCCTGCAAAATGGTCTACTTATTGAATTGCCTTGGAAGTGAACACACTTAAAAATTAAGTTGTCGGCTTCACATTATCTCTACAATAATTGAATAGCTAGCTGATACGGAACTCAAGTTGTTTCATACAACTGTTCAAACGATATAAAAGCGTGCACCGACTCGCGCCGCGACCGTCGGCTGTGCTCACAACCCGTATCGACTCACCTCACCGCTGGTGTCTAGTATAACTTGGCACCTAAATTGCTAACAATTACACGTAATCGAATGTCAGGGTTGTACTGGTTGACGTGATGTGAGTTGTTGGTAATCGTTATGAATACAGGCCGTGTTGCTAGGCCGCGGTCGCGGCCATGGCAATCGGAAATTGTCTAAATTCTAGGCCAGCACGACCATCGCGGCTCGGCGTGTGGCTCCGTCCCACTCGCTCGTGCCTCCCGACCGGAGAAGCCGCTCCGTGAATAAGTTTTGTTTATCAAAATTGTTTATACACAACATTTTGAGCTACGCGTAGACTTAGAATTTGCTTGTTCTAGATCTGTGGAGGTACCAGTATTGATTGAATATCAATAATATCATTGAACTTAGTAGCTCAATACCTAAACTGCATCGAAATTTTCCGATTCGATTGTGGTAGATAAATATAGAGAGGGCGGTAATATACCTAAGTAATGTTTTCGGACGACATGTTTTGGTACCTAGTATTAATTAGATACATCAGCATCAGCCTGTTACTTCTTTCGTGGTTTATTTTATGTTGTCGTTGTAGAGACGAAATCCATATTGCTTCTTACATTAGCTGCGAGCTATCGTATTTTTAGGAGATAAACTTTAAGTGGCATCAGAATTTCAAATTATCATGTGCACAACGGTGCACAACTTGGCACAGTGTCCGGTGCAAAAACCACCGGACCGGTTACCGAAAGTCGCGAGTGCGCATAACGGCGAGCGGCGCGGGCGCGGGATCCCGTCCGTGGGAAGAGCTAGTTCCGGCTGTGCCACTTGCCCCGCCTTTCACCAGCAAGGTCGCGCCGCGGCCGCGCCACTTTCTTTTATATAACCGACCGAGCGGAATGCGACACCCGAATTTATGCCGGTGGATGACGTCACTGAGGTGATTCACCGCGCGACTCCCGAGCTATCAATGTGTGGACTATTCCAGCGCGAGAACGGATCATTGGTAGTTAAACTGGTCAATTTAAGATGCGTACCTAAGTATCTAGACCACTGCGAATTGCAACAGTGAATAATATACATTAATAACCCTTCTATATATGTGATTTACCAATATATATATACCCATAACGAAATTAGTAAATAATCATGCCTTACCTACTGCTATGCCAAGTTTTTGTTAGAGCTCCTGCGGTGGATGCTTTATCAGCATTCATGATACCTACCGCGACAACCAATCTCTGATTATATAGGTACGAAACTGACGAAACGTACCAAAGTGGCGTGGCGGAGCGCCCATCACCTTGCATTCGTATATCTTCCGTCGCTCTCTCGTACACACTAGCTTCTGATCCAATACCAATCCATTTAGCGCATGCCAAATAGATCTTCAGTGATACATTACAGCAGTAAGGCCTCAAATTGTAAATAAAACACTAAAGAATAAGAACAATCCATTAAAATTCCAGATTTATATTACCGGAGCACAAAGCACATTGCTCCAACTTTACTGCCACAAATAACGTCTTCCATAAACGTGTGACCAGGAAGGCATAAATAAACAGCGGGTTTATAGACATCCGGAGCCAAAATCGCCAATGTTCGGCGTTAGAAAGCGAGAGGCTTACATCCGGATATGCCGGAACTGCTCTGGTCTTGCGCGACGAAATGCTGGCTGTTATATCATCGCGTAGTGTTGTCACGCCGTTAATCCTAAATCTCGTCACGTAGTTAGCTAAAATATAGCCTGTAGTAGTGATATAATAATCTTTATCATTCTATAAGGGCTTATTTAGTCATTGACCATTTCTAATCCTAATTGATTTAACTAGTCACGCAGAGAGACGCAGCAATATTTTGGAAAGAGGTGCTCAAGCCGTCCTTCTCACTGCTAGGAGCTGCGTCCCTTTCTTCCGTGGCTACATCCGGAAAGTGTAACATGTAAAGATATAAATAGGTTGGCTGTCTAAAGCTACTAATATGTATATAGTTGGTGAACTTATGTCTCTTATACGTATTAATACACCGAGTGTTTTTTATGTAAAGTATATTTCAAAACCTACAATAACCTAATCTCAATTAACTAATTCATGTAAAAATCATCAAAAAGGTTGTTTTCAAATTCTTTAAGTGGGTGGGTTAGGTTAGGTTAGGTTATGTACCTAGGCTAGATGTACCAACAATCATCCTTTATCTTTATCACATATAGTTTTTAACAGAAGCTATCCGGTTGGAAGGACCTATTGAGTATTGGCTATTTTCCATTCGGGGTGATATCTTGGGTGCATTGTTTTTTTATCGTCCTTTGTAGGACGGGTAGTTTTACTTGTTTATCTTCAGATTTGTGATAGCTGACAGGTACCTATTTAAAAGATAACTTTATTTCTTATACCACGTCGCGCGTCGGTGGCCAACAAGCTATAGCGGCCTACCTGATGGTAAGTCTACCCTACCCTACCCTAGCCTATGAAAGGTGTTGCAATTCGAGAGGTGTTACATACGCGTTGCCGATCCTTTAAAAATGTATACATAACTAAAGAACTGAAAAGAAACAGTACCTATTCTTGTAAAGGGTTAGAAAGTAGGTAATAGATGGATGAGTGGGAGTCCGTCTATTGCACTTTTGGCCGAGACATTACATAGTGCTTTTCATGCCTACTGCAAGGAAATTGCAAATCATTATAATTATTATTATATTACCTAATTAAAGATCATAATATTTTTGCGTGCGGGGGGCGCTGGGGAACCCTAAGATTGAGCGGATCGCTGTTCAAACTGTCCAACAATAACATTGGAACTCACAGTTGGCCTGTTCGTGTGATGTCCAACGAACCCCAACCTTGAAGCCTGAATTCTGACCATCTTTTACCACATTTCCGAGCAGTGGTGTGATAATTAATTTTTCTACTCCTGTACCGTTATCTGTCATTTATATAGGCTTTAGCTCAAATACAATGACACCGATAATAAGTCGTCGAAAAACTCTATGCTCTATGGCCCATAAACGAACACTTTAGTGTACTTTTTTGGTTCATACATTTTCCATAAAAGCACTGTTTACCACGATGTCAAATCATCTAACTTTTATTTAATCAGCCACTATATTGCAGTGGTGCCAACTTCATAAGCAAATTTTTCGAAATAAATAGTTTTTATTAACTATAATATATTTATAAAACATAAATTATTTACTAAAATAAAAATAAATTATCATTTATTTTGTGTTAATATACATATTTTACCATTTATTGGTATTATTTATAAATATAAACCGATCCGATTCGGTTCGGATCCGGATTCAGTTTGGTTCGGATGGCAAGTGCAAGGAAATTAAAAACAAAACACACCATAAACAAGAGGTGTGAATGTGTCATATTTCTAATTTCCCACCAAAGTTCCAGTTCAAAATTAAAAGACGAAATGTGATAACTATTCGTTATTAATAACATAATAACTTAAGATTTGATTCGTGTTTGTGAAGTGAAGAAAAATGTTTACGTTCCTTTTAAAATGGACGATGAAGATAATAACTGCACCGCTGAAGAAATTGTGTGAGTAGTACCTAATAGAACTAACGGAAAACTTACTGCCTGAAAAGTCAAATGCTATTTATTTCAAATCTGTCGTAGAAAAACTATTGTATGCAACGGTGTATAACTTGGTCTTAAAACGCTCGTGGCGTCTTTAATTGCGATGCTCGCCAAGGCTCGCATCGCAACTCACGACACTCGCGTTTTAAGACCCTACTTATACAACAGTTGCATAAAATACTATAGTAAGCTACAAGTTCCAACTTGCACAGTAGGTTACATCGCGCCCAGTGCGCGGTCGAATTTACTTCATTTTATTGTATAGTTACTAGCTTCTGCCCGCGACCAGGGGGCTTGCAGTGGGTGGGGCGCGGCGCGTTAATAACCTAGCGGTCGCGGAACCTCAGGTTCCAAGTCAGTCGAGGGATACTTATTATACTCTTTGGTCGAGGGCCGGCACCGCGCGAGCGAGCACACGTACGTGTTGAGACATGCCGCCGCCGCCGACTTGAACGCGACGAACGAACGTAACAACGTGTTATTTTATAATTATAAGTAACATAATTTTTTAAAACATGTAAAAATCAACAAACCGCCACAGCTGCTCAGTTTATGGCTGTTTAAAAAATGCCCAAAAGGACGTTGGATTATCTTTTTTTAATCTGCCCGCAAATTGTGAGCGATAAGTTTATTTTTTTATTAGGTACCTACTTTAGGGTACCTACGGCTACCTACTGCAATTTACTTCAAAATGAAAGACTGGTTTGAAAATATATTTTACAGTACATATGGTGCTACATTCCCGCACTAGTGCGGAAAAGAGCACTTTCCGTGCATGTGTTGAAACTTTAAAGAGCCATATGTACAGTAAAACGTTGTACGATACACGTGCGAATAGGTAATTCGCAACTCTTGTCGATTTAAAACACTCCCTTCGGTCGTGTTTTAATTTATCACCACTCGTTGCGAATTTCCTATTTTCGGCACTTGTATCGTAAATAACTATTACATTGCACTTGCTCTGAAAGTGCGCCTTTTCATGGGTCAACATGAACACAGAAAGCCCTCCATGCTGTCCTTAAAACTTCAAAAGTTAAATTGAATTAGTTAATAGAGAATAGAGAAGTGGCAGATCAATTTTATTTATGTGTGGTGTTATTCATAATGACGCTGACATACATTGTATGTGAAGTAAGCATGTACTAAATTAATATCGGTTCACTTTACTCAAGCGACATCTGGTGAGCATTTTTTGCCTTCATTGATGTATTCTTGGCGTGACAGCCCTAGCGCTACACGTGCTGTGTGTGAATGAATACAAGTTATACGATAGACAGAGATGCACAGAGTAGGCACGTTTCTTATGCCTAAACGTCGTTTTTGCTAGGAAGTGCAATTTCTGTACTTGTACTATTACTTATTCTGTGCCGCGACTTCGTCCGCGTGGAACTCTTTTATATCGTGGCTCCTTACAAACTTGCGCCCCCTAATTCGCCCCCTTAGACGATGATTCCCGGAATAAAAAGTATTATATACTCGTATGTTAATCCAGGTTATACACTATATGAATACCAAAATTCATTTTAAGGGGCTACCCGAGGTTTCCATCGATTTTTGACAAGTTTTGAATCGTATCTCCTACTTTTGCACTACAGATAGAAGTATAAATCAAACGGTTATCGGTTCTTCAATCTTTTATCTCCATTTTAGTCTACCGGATTTTGAAACAAATGAATACTTAATTTTGTATGATCTTTTTAAACATTGTCTAAAATAACACTTATTTTATATCTCTATTGACGAGAAACATCTAACACATACGAAATCTATATATTTGGGTTCGTCTGTGACGTCCCTAAAAACTGGTCCAGGGTTTTCATTTTAAACCAATTAACACAAAAGTTATGGCCAGAAACCGGTTTTTTGCCCTAAAATTGTTCAACTTTGATGCCAAATATCGCGAAAACAATGAACTTTGAAGTAAATATGGGATACTATATTGCTTAAAGCCGTTGTTGTTAACATATAAGCTACAAAAAACCTAAGAAAACTAAGAGATTCAGATTGAAGGTACGATCCCATACGCCAATTATGGGAGCCCCTTAATCCGTTTTTGCGTGATTGAGGTCCAAACTTTAGCATCTTAGCCTAGCGGCGGCTGCCAGTCGGAAACGATAACGCAGGTTAAGCAAAGATGGCAGCGGTCAGTCTTTGGATGGGTGACCGCCTGATGTTTGAGTGGGTGGTTAATATAAATGAGCGCTTCCGTGCTTTGGAAGGCACGCTAAGCAGTTGTTCCCGGCTGCTGTCTATGACAGTAGTCGTTAAGCCATAGATATATATATATATATCACTTCGTAAAGATAGGCCCAACGCGCACGAGTATTTCGTCCAATGCGGTGGCCCGATCCTGGAAATCGCGGGCCAACGTGCCTTAGTC
The DNA here is from genome assembly GCA_945867215.1 of Epinotia demarniana. NCBI lineage: Eukaryota > Metazoa > Arthropoda > Insecta > Lepidoptera > Tortricidae > Epinotia > Epinotia demarniana. The sequence goes on from OX244271.1 coordinate 8,915,054, forward strand.
TGTGGTAGGACGCCGTACCGTTCAGCTGTCACAGTGTATCAGAGCCGAATGTCTCAAAATGCCCGGTTGCGTTGTAAAAGGCTGCAAAAACCATGATAAAAAGGTGGCAAAGAAACATAGGATATCGTATCAGCGGTAAATAAGTTTATAATCGCTTAGTAACACATTTTCATAATAATTATTTTGTTACCAAGCGCCATTATACGTTTAGTTACATCGCAACCGCTAGTCAATCGAAGTAACCTTGTAAGGGCGTCGTTTTTGTACTGGTGTGGTGGTTTTTGACTATGGACATTGTTTGATAGTATACAGCTAAACATTTCATACGTGTAACTGCGGGGGGGCCGTGGACCAGCTGGGTAGACATGGTCTTTCTTGCCATAGAAGCGCCGGCCGCCTGTACCGCCATGGCACTTTAAATGATTTGGTCCGGCGTTCGCTTGCCACCGCCTCCGTACCAGCAATTCTAGAACCTGTTGGTTTAGCGCGTGACGATGGCAAGCGTCCAGACGGGGCTACATTGGTGCCATGGAAACTAGGCAGAGCCCTGGTGTGGGATGTAACTTGCGTTGACACCTTCGCCCAGTCCCACATCCAGGGCACTCGTTCACAGGCCGGCGCTGCTGCCGACCAGGCCCAAGTGAACAAGCGCCGCAAATACTCCTCCTTGTTACAGGATTACGAATTTGCGGCACTTGCTGTAGAAACCTTGGGTCCCTGGTCGTCAGATATGCGCATCTTCTGCAAGGCCTTGTCTTCTCGGCTGGTCCAAGCGACTGGAGACCCCAAAGCTGGCGGATACCTCTCGCAACGAGTTTCCATTGCGATTCAGAGAGGTAATGCTGCCAGCGTAATGGGGTCCATGCCCCAGTCTGACCTCCTAGAGGCGGTATTCTTTTTGTAACATCCCGTTTTATAATTGTCATTTTTAGTTATAGCCAATTTTGTTTTTTTATTTATTATGATTATGTTGTATTTATGTTTAAGCTAGTTTTAATTTATTTTAGAATGTTAATTAACATTTGATTGTTAATGATGCTTATATTGTATCACAATAATAATTACCTCAAAAACGGTACTTTGGTTTCGAATTGCTACGTTTTTGTAGTGACTTGTAAGGGTCCAATCTTGCAATAAATTTTAAACTAGTTATCCCCAGTTAACCGACTTGAATTGTTAAATACTTATGTAAGTACCTACCTATGTTTGGTGACTTCGGATTATTACGATACCCTAACTAGAAGAAGCTAGCTAGAAGATGATCGTAAGATCAACTATAGTAGGATTTTCCTCAGATCACATACTTAGTATTAGAGGTGCAATCCAACCTGAATGGATGTTTTTTTTTTATTACATATTTTTTTCAACACTAGTATTTATTTCAACACTATTTGGCTCTATCATTTGTGATGTAATTATACACACATAAGCGTAGGCTTTTGTGCCCTAAGTCACTAAATTCTGCCCGTGTGGTTTTGTATCATTTGGAGACATTAGTAATTTTTTGTATCCTCTACCGCATCCCTGACAAAATTTCGTGACGAACCGTACAGTAGTTGGTACCGTAATAGTATTTTATGCAACTGTTGTATAAGTAGGGTCTTAAAACGCGAGTGTCGTGAATTGTGATGCGAGCCTTGGCGAGCATCGCAATGAAAGACGCCACGAGCGTTTTAAGACCAAGTTATACACCGTTGCATACAATAATTTTTCTACGACTAATTTTAAATAAATAGCTTTTGACTTTTCAGGCAGTAAGTTTTCCGTTAGTTCTATTACTACTCACGCAATTTCTTCAGCGGTGCAGTTATTTTCTTCTTCGTCCATTTTAAAGGGAACGTACACATTTTTCTTCACTTCACAAACACGAATCAAACCTTAAGAAGTTATTAATTTAATAACGAATAGGTATCATATTTCGTCTTTTAATTTTGGACTGGAACTTTGGTGGGAAATTGGAAACATGACACGTCCATGACACATTGGCACCTCTTGTTTATGGTCTGTTTTGTTCTCAATTCAACTTGCCAGTACTGTCATATTGAGAATAAGGTTTTTCTTAAGTTGGCAGCAACGCCTTTAGTACAACAATTTCTTTGAAGTAAAAACATTCAGTGGTTTGTTAAGTTGGTAGTACCTAATGTATTTTGTTGTTAAATTAGTGTTGATAACGTAATACTACCCATTTCACTCAGTACTCAACAGATCCCATAAATTAAAATTTGCATGTTTTAGTGCAACGTCGCTCGACAGATGGAGCTATTTCTTTAATGTGAATTAGTATTAATAAGATGAGATCTGATTTTAAATTCTTATTTTATTTAAAAACACAATAAGACGTTATTTGGAAATATCATGAATTATGATAGTAATTTTTCACACCTTTCATTCGGAAAAGTAAGTTTTGCTCCACGATGAGAGGGACCAAAACGCTACTTTTCTGTTCAAGCTACTTTTTTAATTTATACATTGGCATTGGAACATTTGTACGCAATGTGCCAAATGAACACAGATGTTAATAAAATAATCGATTGTAATTTCATAGTAGTCGATTCAAAACGAACATATTTCAAGTTTTAACTATAACAATGTTGTATGAAAATTCATAAATATTTCGTAATATTTAAAAATTAGTAATAAAAATTAAGATAATTTAGATATATTTTAACAATAGCTCTTTTTAAATTTCCTCATAGTCGGTGTGAAAAATAGTATGTGTCACTCGGTAGCAAAATTATTTTCGTCTCGGGCGTAAACACTTGTATCCGTATCCTCGCTACGCTCAGGATTCTATTGTAGGATCCCTCGCTACGTTCAGGATTCAATACACCGCCCTCGCCGTAAATATACTATTTTGCTCCCTTGTGACACAAATAACTATTGCATAACTGGCAACTGTACGGCATAAAGCACAGATTAAATTTGTTTTCCGTTCCATTCCACTAACGTTTTTAAAGTTCCTCAATAGGGTATATTCATGTTTTTTTTTATATTTTTAAACGATTCTATAAGTAATTATAAAACCGGAAAAAAAAATATTACACTTTCACACTACCATTAAATGAGCTAAAAAAAAATAGTTAAAACTACTATCATTTTCGGACGATTGAAACGCCGCCATTTTGGCGCGCTCATTTTGTGACGTCACCGATGTTGCCAGATCTACTGATAAAGCAGTGGATCTACCTGATTTGAAGCAGTCTCTATCTGATCTACTGACTTATTTTTAAAAATCAAGGAAATCTACCTGATTTTTTGCAAAGCTACTATATTGTACTGTTTACCTATGGGTGGGCGAATATTCAGCGTTTTTGAGGCGTTTTTTTTCGTCATTGGCGGAGACGGCAAATACTATTACAAGGTATGAGTATCGGAGTCTACTTTTGATGAAAATATTAGCCAATACCAGTAGTGAATCTATTTTGATTAAAGGTTCTGCGGTACATTTTACCTCTGATGAAATAATCTTGAGACAAACAAACGCTCGGAGAATCGCCTGGGTCCATATCGCAAATCCCGACAAAGAATATCTTAATATCTCTTAGTTTCTCTTAGTTAATTATTAAAAGCGATAGAGATAAAAGATTTTCGAATTTCGGGTTTCGCGGCAGGTTTTATCTGTCAAGTGTCAAATGTCAGTCAAAATTGGCAGCAAGAATCAATGCCAAAATATTTTCACAACGAAGTCAACAAATTGCATGTCGAGCGAGTTAAAACAAGAACAAATGTCGAAAGTTCAGTAGAAAACTTAGAAGTTAACTTTGATTTAATTTCCAGTGTTTGTAAAGCAAATGGTGCCATTATTTAGAGAAGTATAGGATATAACGTAAACGCGACAGTGGTAAGTGGAAAGAAACGAAACGGATATATATAAAATATATCAGCTGCTATTCTCACGACATAAGAAATAAATTACTTTAGTTTAATAGCCACATGTATGAAGTCGAAGAAAATAATTTGTGAAGATTTTTTAATTTATATTTGTAAATAATTGCATTGATTGAACTTAGCAGGATGGTAGCTTTGGTGTAAGTTCCTAAGACTATTGCATGAAATTACTAAACATCGTCGTTTATGACCACAATATCAACTTTTATTGTGTACTGATTTTTTCCTGAATCTACTGCTTTTTTTTCTTCATTTCTGCTGTTTCTTTCAAATTTCACCTGGCAACACCGTGCACCGTGCACTTAGAATAAATTAACAACGAAGTGTTTGATTCACAGTTTGAATAAAAGTGAGTGATTAAAGCTTGTAAGATCAACTTATTGTAACGGAAGAGCACACAAAAGCTTATTATAAATATTGTATTGCCCCTATGTGTGAAAATAACATTAAAACTGCACCTGACGTGATATATTTTCATATGCCCAAAGATGCAAATATAAGAAAAAAGCGGTATAAGGCGATGAGGAGAGATAATGTATCGTGCTTGAAAATGTTATTACACTTATTTAAGAAAGACACCTCGACGAGGTACCTACGTACTTATTCATCATGAACACATTAATCTTAGGCAGATTATCCGACTGTGCCGTTGACAAAACCGCTTCCAGTCATTGTAGCGAGTCTTTTTTCACAAGGAGTCACTGCTTTCAGTTAATAATTCCCAAAAAACACTGATTATTTGGAAGGACTTTAGAATAAGTACTTCCGATTTTTGTATTTTTGAGGGGGGGGGGAGCGGAACCTGGTACTTTTGAGATATTCAAAAAACAATTTTTGAGGTTATGTTGTATGAAAACGCTAATAATATGAGCCGTCGGTTCTTTTTTAGGTTAATAAGAAATTAACTTCTTCGACTGCTCCGGCGCTGCGGGAAGTGCAGCCCTTCCGCCCTTGCGTAACAAAGTTCAGGCACTCATGATCGCCTACGCAGCTTCGGCTTCAGCCTCAGCCGCTACGGCTCCCATGGTGCCTGAGCTTCGTTACAGCGGGCGAGGGCTGCTCTCCCTCCGCGCCTCCGGTTTTGCAAAAACACTCTAGGGGTATGAGCGACAAGTACCACGTGGAAGTCGGGGTTGACTACAGACAAGCCTCGAATGACGTTACAAAATGGCCGCCCCTTTTACATGTAGAACTGCGTTCCGTTCGCAATTTTTTATCGTGACATTTCCGTTTTGTACCACAAATGTCATGACTGACACATTAATACGCATTATGACGAATAAATCGCAACCCATAAAACGGAACGTTAATATATATTTTTTTTGTTTCAATGCGTTTTTGTTAAACAATTTCTGTATAAAAGTAAATAATTTCAAAACTTTATTTCTTGCAAACCGCTCATCTCCGCGTTATGACATTTTGGATTTGTTTACGTCTAATTAATTTCTAACCCCACAAAAAATTCGTAGCTCGCAGAACCTAATCTAAAGTTGAGCCACCGAGTTTACGGTGACGTCACGATTCGCTCCGCCCATAGCGTTGTGTTTTGCAAATTTGCGAGAGAATTTGAAAATTACTACTTTTAAATGATTAAATTTGTTAATAGAAACATGATTATTTGTAAATATAATCATGTGTGTATATTTACTTAGCAATAAAGATTACTCATGTTTTTTTTTGTCCATTTCTGAATCACATGCATATTCCCTATTGCATCTATTTTAAACAGTTATATGAAAACAACCGTAAATGTTCCAGTACTCCGTTAAAACTTACCAAGAAATATAATTATATATTTTTATTTAAAAACAACAGCCTTAGTAACAAGTACAAATATTGTGTGCTTTAACCACATAATACAATTCGATGTAGAGGTACGCAGTGCTTTGTTTTTTTTTATTTCATTCGAATGGCGGATTCAGTCTGTCAGTCAGAAATATTAAAGATACGGTTATCGTAATAGGAAATGTTATGATCTCGCACTTTTTATTATTTTGAATATAATCAGTACCTAACAGAATATAAATCCGAATCCCATTGTAGCCATTGGATTTAAGGCCCTGTATCCGCCACAGATGTGCGAAGCTATATTTTTTCATTATGTTAAAGACGGAAAGGTGACGGAAGAAGGTGTTCTTATGTGAAGGTGTGTTTAGCTATAACTGCTATAAGGCTAAGTGTCAATCCTATGGAAACACAGCTTCGAATATCTCGGTGGAAAAGTAGCCTACAAGCAGTGAACGTACAATGCTATGCATGTATACATATATGTATTTATATAATATATATATACATATATATATGGACATGCATAGCATTGTACGTATAACTCGATACAGATAACTTGAGCGTCGGTCAATAGATGGCGCTAGTACATGGAGGAAGCTGATGACTCTATCTCAGTATACATATAATAATTTCCTCTATGCATCTATTGAATGCTATTTGTATTAAGCCTGCTACACACTGGCGCGGCCTGGCCGCGGCGGACAATAGTAAACTTGTCCGCCACCGCAGGCCGCGCCAGTGTGTGACAGGCCTTACGAGTATGAGATTGTAGAGATTTTTTACTAAATGTTTATATAACATTGGAGTTTTTTCTAACAACAGAACAACTTATATTTTTTCATACAGGTAACCCCACAATATTTGTGTCAATCATAAACGTAGAACATGAACCTAGAATACTATGGACGGGCTGTACATGATATCACAGTGAGGGACGGAAAAGCTCTTATGCAGCTAAATTAAGAACTCGTCTTAAAATGGCTGATGACTTGCCATAAGCAAGCTACTTAATTTGGACGGGTAATGGTTTGTGTGCCACAACTTCATACTAAATCAGTAGTGGCAAACAAAAAAAGTGGAGTGGAGGACAATGAATTATATTTCCCTTTCTGTCACACTTATCGAGATTTGTATGCTGCCAGCTCGCTCGCACGTGGTATTATTATTACCATAGCTTGTCCAGATTATTCTACGTTCATGACGCATACAAATCTCGATAAGTGTGACAGAAAGAGAAATATCAATATCATTCATTGTCCTTGTCATAGTTCCACTTTTTTTTGTTGGGCACATCCACAGATTACAGAGAAAAGCAGATAGGCCCTAATAAATTGAACGTTTTCTATACATCCGATCTCTTCTCACTTACGTACTGAACGCCGAGTAAGAAAGGGATAGAACCATGTTATCTGACAGGTCTTCATACGTCATTGTCTCCGCTTTCTCGCTCGCACGATGTAATTCGTTCTCTCGCTCGCTCGAGATTTAGTGCACAGAAAGATATTTTCTTACAAGTTATCGATATCGATATTTACTGTTAATAAATTCGTAATATGCGATACTCGTAAGTAAATTGTATCTCTATCCATACTATGCAAAAATTAATATGGTACTTACCAAATAGAAAACAAAAACCATTACACGACTACGAATATAATAAACTGCATTCATGTTTCATATGTTCGCTACAAATTAAATTATGCAAATACATAGGTAGTCAGACGAGTTACTTTTTAAGTCTCACTATTTTGTGGATCTTTAGTGGAACACATTTATTTTTAACCGACTTCTGAAACTTATCAATTCCACTGGCTCTTTATTTTTTTATGTATGTTCTTCGATTACTCTTAGACGCCTGGACCGATAAGAATGGTGTTTTGTTAGAAAAGGTGGTCCTAGGCAGGTCAGGATCTGAAGATGGGATCCTGGAGAAATCCAGGGCAATCTTCAAATCTTATTTTGGAACGATTTGGGTACTTTGAAATCGTGCATTTGCTTTCAGAAAGCAGTTCATTCGGTAATATGGAATGTGGCTTCGTGAAGTATTAATTTGAAGTCGATTAAAACTTTGTTTTTAAAGTAAGCTAACACAAAATAACAACGCAATTATATTCCTGAAAATATCTCATTTTAATAAGAAAGTTACATCCAATGCTTTAAATAATAAATATCCAATTATATAGAACTTTTTGCAATCAGTAAACTTGCATCACCTGAAGAGGCAATGCAGATGTCTTAGGTATTGTATCTGGTAGCCTTTCATTACTGCTCAGCATCATTTTGTTGTTGCCTTCTAATTGTTGATCCTGGTGAGATCCCTGCATTAAATACAGTAACGAAAACATTATTATACAATATCTATCAGTTGAGCTGCTTAAGTATGAACAGGTAAACAACAAACCGACACAGAGTTACTTTCGCATGTATAATACATATTATAGTAGTTATGGATATATAAAGAAAATCAATGTACTAATACAAATTCTTTGCATATACAAAACTTAAAGGAAACGAACTCATCTGCAGGGACCTCAGAAATGTCAAGTAATAAAATAAATAAAACTCACTATACCAACTTACCTCAGCGGCCTCTGAAAAACTGTAGGTATCGCATCTGGCAGCAAGTGTTTTATATTTTTTATAATAACGAAACAGTTTCGAAATGTTTCGAACATATTCTATGGTGTTTTTTCGGCGTCCAATTATTGCGCCCTACTGCGTCAATCCATTTTTTTCGAAGATTATTATTTACCGGAAACCTGAAGTTAACAGTTAAGACATGTAACATTAAAATATTTTGTCTAAACGCCTACATGAATAATTCATGTCGACGAAATATCGATATACACATGGTAACAACACTACCCATGTTTACGACAATTGTATTTTTACTAAAAATCCCACAAATATCAAGTTTGATCCATGTAAAAAGTACTTATCCGATAGTATCAAGCATCTGCTGTAATCCCAGACCATTATATTGCGTAATGTACATGAAATATTTGAAAAATAACCAAATGATTCTTACCGATGAAATCCGATTGTTTCTCCGGTCTTTTTTAACAATCTAGCGTAACTTCGGCAGTACGGAACTGCACAAGCCATTGTGCCACTTCATACAACTTAAATCATTAACTTATTACAGAAATATTTAGTTTTTCAACACAATATTCTTGAAATAACCAACTTTCCTCAAGATTCACAAGAGATTTGACGTTGATTTGACTTTGACACTTTTGACAGATTGTTTAGCATTTAACACCGTGGTTAACAGTTTTTGGAGACAAGTCGTCAATAGACTCAAAATACCATACTATTCGTCTCATTCTAACTCACATCAGCTGACCATAAGCAGTGACAGAGACAACTATATGAAACATCGTCTTGCTTTATACTGCGCGTCTGTATTCTTATTAGTCTGTGGGCACATCTGATTTAGTATGAAGTTGTGCCCAAGAAACCATTACCCGTCCAAATTTAGCAGGTTGTTTATGGCAAGTCATTAGCAATTTTAGGACCAGTTCTTAATTTAGCTGCATAAGAGCTTTTCCGTCCCTCACTATGATAATATGTACAGCCCGTCCATAGTATTCTAGGTTCATTGTGTCAATGCTGAGGTCAATGCTGTCAAACAAAGGCGTTTTGTTTTAAGATTAAGTATCAATTGCGTACGTTTTCCGCCGGCTTAGTTTTATCTGTTTCGAGATATCAAGCTAATCCTTCCTATCGTCATCGTTTCAAATAATATTTTGCCCTTTTATTCATAAAGGCTTATAAAATTGTGTATTTGATAATCATTCGTTCTAACACTGACTGCATGCACAAATGTGACTCTTTAATTTATCATAGTAATGGCGTCATGATTACAATGCGGACAAAGTGGTTAAAACTTGAAATATGCCCCATTAAAATTTTGTAAAACGCAACTGTTGTGTGTGCGTGAAACGTAATACGCTTATAATGTGTTATTTCTAGATTTTAACTTAAAATTATAACGTGTAACACGCTTCACTCGTTTTTGTCGAGTAATTATTTCAGTTACTTATTGTTTATTAATGTGTGAAGTTATTCAAATAACCTGCTAGAATCTCGAAACGTCCAGCAATTCGTTTTCAAACTATTGAACAATACCTGCATGTGAAATGGAGTCAACAACCCCCAAAATGTTTAAAAGCCCAACATTAAAAACATCTCAAGGAACTAGCCCCAACCCGAAGACCTCTATCTCGTAAGACATTGTTTTTCTATATTTGTTGAAGGTTATTCGTGACCATATCAAGAAAATGTTTGTGTAGGATTGATATTATTATTTTTATTTGTTGTTGAAATATTAACTTAGATCTCAAAGGTTAGTGTTCTTTAACAAATACTTTTACTTTGTAATGTCTTTTTAGATGCTCCAATGTTCCTGAAAGCCTGTTTGACCCCACTGCGGCTAAAAAGCACTTCAGCAAATTTGGCAAAGTGCAGCGGATACGCTTGTTCACCAAGAAGCAAATGTGTATTGTGGAATATGACCATCCCTCTTCCTTGGATAGAGCTGTGCTTAATGCTGGAGCTTATGATGGCTTCATGTTTGATGTCACTCGCTTCAAGCCACGGGTGTGAGTATTGTTACATGCTATCAGAATTTACATCATTTTTTGTGCGAGTTTACATTAAATTCATCATGTCCAAGAAAATCAATTTTTGAAAATTGCTATTGTTTCTTAATAATATTTGATCAAGTCCTTTGCCAGACATACATATAGATATAGCTTTTTAGAATCTGCACAGGATATTTTCTTTAGTGTGGATTAATGTTCAAGTATACAATAGCAGCTATGGTAGCCTAGTCATTCAGGGTTCGAATTTGGGCTTGTACTAACAAGTTTTTCGGAACTTATGTATGGAATATTTACTACCTTTTTGTGAGAAAGAGCGTGCATACATCGGCGAAAAAAAGACATGATACAATAGATTTAGAAGATTTGCCCTCTGTCTGAGTTTGTTCACAAGAACCTGGTATAATAAGTGCTGTTTGTGAAAATTAAGCTGTACCTGTATGAGAACAACACAAGCTTGCAGGTAACATTTCCTTCAATCCATGTCCCAGTTTGTCAAAATTTATCCATAATAACACATTCACTGTCACCCTTTTATTTTCTTCATAACCCAGCTAGCCAGCCGTAAGAAATTCAGACAATATTGATGATTCTTTCTGATAAAAAGTATATACTTACTTATTGTTGCTTCCCTTAGTTATCTATAAATTATGTTGTTGTTTAGAAGAAGAAAGAGCAAGAAAGAGGATGATCCAGATTGGGTGCCAGATTCTGATGTAGAGGAAGAACTTACAGCCATGGGAGGTACCCCAACATACGTAACGCGTCAAAGTCGTATGTATCTGGATTACTAAATTGTAAATTCGAAAAAAAAAGGTGAATAATGTTCGTTATTTGAATATATTATATACCTTTCCAGGTATGGATCTTGTTCCAGAGATAAGTAAGCCGGCACCACTCCCAAAGGTGACCACACATTCACCCATAAGAAAGAAAGTGCCAGTGCGGGAAAAACCAGTGACATTGTAAGTCCTATTTGCTGTGATATATAGGTTAAGAACTTAAAAGACCTGTTAAACTAGGACCATAATAATTTAATTTGTAACAAACTGAACAAAATGCTTGTTTGAACAGACCACAACAAGATGCAAGAGGGATCTTACTTACAAGACTAAGATTACCATGAATTATCGTAGTCAGTCAAATCAAGTTAAGTAGTAGAAGCTTGTATTGATATTTTATTTATGTTTTAGACAACCCAAAGGTGGCATAGAGTCCCAAGCAATAGTAGCCAATACCCAGACAACCCTCAGCACGGCAGAGGCAGCTGCAGAATTGCACCAGCTGCGGTTCAAGGTTTCTTCAACACCTGATGAACAATGGAGGATATTGGATGCCCGTGATAAGTATGGTTCTTAGTGTTAATTTATTGAGTGGGTGTCATTTTTAACCCCCGACGCAAACAGAGGGGTGTTATAAGTTTAACGTGTCTGTCTGTGTCTGTCTGTGGTATCGTAGCTCCCAAACGGATGGACCGATTAGAACTCGTTTTTTTGTGTCATAATTTTATTGCGAGTGTTTCATGAAAATCTGTCTAGCCGTTTCTGAGATATTGGACATTAAAATAAAAATGTCGAGGGTTTTCCAACTTTTCGTAGTTGTAGTTATATCTGGTTTCATCAGTCCCTAAAGAGCATCAATTAAAATTTCTTACATTTCTGAATGTTAAAGGGCTGTACGGATAACATTTTGTAATCTTACAGATATATTACGCTCCTCATGTCATGTCCTTGTGTATGCTGTTACAGAAAAATAAATTAAAAACTTAATGAGACCATTTACGATATCATTAATAATAATGATATCGTATTAATACTCACTTTCTTAATATACCTGGCAACAATACCGTAGACTCATCATATATAACGTTTCTTGAATCTAATCGATATGGACCCGCGGTATTTAGCTTAAAATCTGTAAATGAAACCGCTGTTTCTAAGATTATTACATCAATATCAACTAATGCTGCCGGGGTCGATGGTATATCCCTGGACATGTTGATATTGACACTCCCAAGAACATTAACCGTTATCACAAACATAGTCAACAAATCAATAGAAACTAATGTTTTTCCCGAACTGTGGAAGGTAGCGACAGTTAAACCCATCCCTAAAACACCCCATCCAACTGATTACAAAGATCTGAGGCCAATAAGCATACTACCTCTTTTATCTAAAATACTTGAGAAGGTTGTATGCATGCAACTAACAGATTTTCTTGAATGTAACAAAATATTGCCCTTAAGACAATCTGGCTTTAGAAAAGGGCACAGTACCTCGACTGCCCTCCTAGATGTGGTAGATGAAATTTTATCCTCGCAAGACGGAGGCGAGGGAACAATATTAGCCCTTCTGGATTTTTCCCGTGCGTTTGACTGCATTAATACATCTACTCTATTATCCAAACTAGCATATTATGGTTTCAGCGACAGCTCGGTAAAGTGGTTTGCAAGCTATATGACTCACCGATTCCAATTTGTCCAAGTGCAAGGCGCTGATGGCTTAACCGCAGCATCGGATTTACTTCCAATATCGAGAGGCGTGCCGCAAGGCTCTATTTTAGGCCCCGTATTGTACAGTCTCTACAGTGCAGATATTGTACATAATATTAAGCATTGCAAATTTCACATCTATGCCGATGATATACAGCTGTTCATATCATTCAACCCAGATGACACACAGCAGGCGGTCAATAGGCTGAATGAAGACCTGCACGGTATTGATAGCTGGTCTGAAAAAAACAGTCTAGTTCTCAATCCATCGAAATCTAAGTTTCTCGTCTTAGGTTCAAAAAAACAAGTCAGCCGTATTATAGCTAAAAATCCCCATGTAAATATATCAGGCAAACATGTGCAGATGGTCTCGGAAGCCCGCAACCTGGGACTACTTATGGATAGCTTCCTGCACTTTGAAAAGCATATCCTAGAAACAGTCGGTAACTGTTTCTATAGGCTAACTGTCCTTTACAGAGTGCGTAATTACCTGAGTGTAGATATGCGCGTAAAACTGTGCGATACGCTCATCCTGTCTAAACTTGACTATGCGGATACAGTATATGGCAACTGCTTACTTTCGCGAACTAAGAAAGTTATACAACGCTTACAAAATGCATGCACACGCTTTTGCTTCCCGATACCGCCACGATCCCATATTACCCCTTATCTTAATACAAATAGACTTTTAAATATGAGTGGTCGACGTACACTTCACTTTGCCACGCTATTATTTGGTATTCTCCACACTAATCAACCCGCGTATTTGCATAGTAAACTGATATTCTACCGGTGGCGAGCCAGGCGTATTCCACGACTGGTTTGCCCAAGGCACGATACTGCTGCATTTCGTGGCAGCTTTCGTTATGCTGCCACGAAATGCTGGAATAATATCCCACCACCTATCAAGGAGAGCATTACTATTAGTGGGTTCAAGTCTAAACTGAAAAATCACTTAATGGCTCAACAACGTATTGCTGCCTAAAGGTAGGATATCCAAAACCCTAGTATTAGCTCCCATTCCTAAAAACTATTAGCCGCAATTTGTTATCAACGAATTAATAAAATTATATGTATAATATACGTACTTTTATTGTTGTAACAGATATATATATATATATATATATATATATATATATATATATATATATTATCATAATATTTCATATTAATATCGTATATGTATAATCTGACACAAGTCTCACAGTACGCTGTCCCGCACACCCCGCTGGCTCCACAGAAAACCAGCGCCGTTGATCACGCTAGCCGTGCCAACTGCATTGCTGAGTGGAGGCCATTTCAGGTCCACATCCTGAACTACTTCTTGATGTATTTGTTAATGTGTTTTATTACTTGTGATGTGTTGTTACCTGAATAAATGCTTTTCTATTCTATTCTATATTCTAAATGGTCTTGGTTATAAGTTATAAGGAAGATCAATTACGAGGGTGGTTTGATAAGTAACTTGGTTTGATATAAAAAAAATACTTATTTAAGGATTATTGTATATATATTATTTTTCCGTAATCTCCCCGAAGTTCGACACACTTGTCCCAACGTTTCTGCAACTTCTCGATGCCTTCGCGGAAATGAGTTTCTTCAAGGCCCTCGAAATATGCGTTTACCTCCCTTATGACCTCCTCATTCGAATTAAATTTTGCTCTGACAGAAATGTTTCGAGTTTCGGGAATATGTGATAGTCTGAAGGAGCTAAATCTGGTAGATAAGCAGAGTGCGGAAGCAGTTCGAATCGTAACTCATTCAATTTTTGTACAGCGACGCGACATGAATGCACCGGTGCAAGGTCGTGATGAAACATCATCTTTTTCTTCGCCATTTCTGGACGTTTCTCAGATATCGCCACCCGCAATTGGTACAAAAGTGAAGCATAGTACGCCCCAGTGATGGTTTTCTCCTTGCCATGTGTAGTGAAAAATAAAATAAAAGATCACTAGCAAGATCACGATAGCAATTTATTCATTTATATTATATTTCCGAATACTTATACATTTTAAACAGAAGATTGGAAAAATCCAACGACGTATTCGCGGTAACCAAGTCGATCCCAAATGGGTTTTTACTATTAGGTACAAGTCGCACAATCGGCTTCGCGAACCGTACAGAACCAAGACACAGGGCACGATGCGTCAAAGAAACGCGTCTGATCGTAAAAAACCTTCAACCAGGAGGGTGGGCAATAGGACACCGGATAGCGGATGATGTGAGATGAGATGGGTGTATGGATGATTGTGGTGACGATAGCCGAAAGAAGGAGAAACGAAAGGAATGAATCGCGTGTGGGCGTGCTGATGCCTTTAAGAATTTTGAGAAAGGTGCAATCGGATGATTGAAATCCCGATCTAAGGTTTGCGCCCTGCGCTCAGTTCGTGCAAGGGTCAGTAAGCGTGGGCGTACACTATAGCGTTACCAGATCCAAACCGCGGTTACACAACTTATTCGTACTAAAAAAAAGGTAACAAATTAGGTTTCCGGAGACTTACCTGCCACCAAAGGAGCTGTAGGTGACCCGCCGCGATGTTACGTTGATTCACATCAGATAGGCTCCCTTATACGAACTCCGCAGTCCAGGAGTATTAGTCCCGCAGTGATGGCACACAGGAATCGTGGGCACAAGCTTCAACCACAGGGAGACGGCCTGACGGAGTGGGTCCTCGTACCCCGTTAAGGCAAGCGCCGGGTTGAGTTCCCGCACCAGAAGGCCAACACGTTCTCGACGGCTGGCCTTTGAAATAAATCAAAACCGATGGAAGACGACGCTTGACGCGCCTCTACGGCGTTCCCCACCTTGAGGATTCGGAACCTCCTTGGCCTTTACAAAATCTCACTTGGTGCTGGCGGCCAAAGGAATCTGCATTGCGTGAAACGTACTATATACAGACACACACACAGTTTTTAGCACGAAAGGAAGAATACGACTCCTTATTTCTTCAATAAGCTGGGATAAATAAACAGTCCCGAATACACGAAAGTAGGTGTTTTCTTGACCAATGTCAACTGCTTCTGACGCACCCCACTTTCCTATCTTTCAAACTGACCTACGAAAAGAACCTAGCACCAATCATATTTGAAAAATCGAATTGCCTTTTTTAAATTCAAATTGTCCTTTTTAAATTCCACCAGTACAAATACGCTAAGAGTACTGCATGTACCGAGGCCGTACAAGAAGTCTTAAGTTGTGGACGCCACCTACCGGGAAGACGTAAAAGTCCTAGACACACCTGGCAACGATAACAGAAAAAAACAAGTGACCATGAACCCTGAAGGATAAAGGTTCAAGTAATATGCGTTAGATGGCGCAGAAACTAAAATCAGTAATTTAAAAATTCAGCGGTTTAACCGACAGTGTTGTTCCGCAGATGAGTTAACGCTGCACATGGTAGTCAATCAGGAGGATTCCTTTTGCGTCCCAAAACACCGACGCCATCACTTTTCCAGCAGATGGGATACATTTTGCTTTCTTTGGAGCTGGCTCACCACGACTCATCCATTGCCTAGACTGTTGTTTTGTCTCTGGGATATAGTGATGAATCCAGGTTTCATTCATAGTCACAAAACGGCGAATAAACTCTGCTGGATTCTTTTCAAACACCTTCAAATTGTCAGCAGATGTTCGCATGCGAATTCGATTTTGTTCTGGAGCGAGTAACCGCGGCACCCATCTTGCACAAAGCTTTTTCGTGTGCAATTCCTTGTGCAAAATAAAATGCATCCGGTCAGAAGAGATGTTGTGTCTTCCGCTAATTCGCGTATTTTCATTCGTCTGTCCGTTAAAACTAAATCATGGATTTTATCGAAGATTTCGGGTAAAACAGCCGATTTCAGGGCTCCTGGACGAGGTGCATCTTCAATGCTTGTCCTGCCACGCTTGAACTCATTTACCCATAGTCTAACTGTTTCGTAGGAAGGACACGAGTTACGCAACGTAGGTAAAATGATTTCATGAATTTTCGCTGATTTACCTTCCAAATAAAAGAATTGAATAACACGAATTCCAATTTTCTCCATTGTGCCGCGTTATCACGACCACTTTTGTTTTAACTACTGTCAAAGTTAAAACTCCCGCCGAAAGTGTCATGACTACACGGATTAAATAT
The DNA here is from genome assembly GCA_945867215.1 of Epinotia demarniana. NCBI lineage: Eukaryota > Metazoa > Arthropoda > Insecta > Lepidoptera > Tortricidae > Epinotia > Epinotia demarniana. The sequence continues at coordinate 8,931,940 of OX244271.1, forward strand.
CTTTAGTTATTAAACTTCATACAAATAATACATACAAACATAACAGTAACGCCATCTAAACGTATGCGAACCAAGTTACTTCTCAAACCGCCCTCGTACTGGTGGAAATATGAGACGAAATGACAGTATTGATACTTTTTTTCTTTGCAGAATCTTGAGAGCGTGGGGTGGCGCGGGTGGTCGGATAAAAGTCGGTGGGGCCACAATAGGCACGTGCCCCGACATGTGCCCCGAAAAAGAAAGGCTCCATAGACAAGCGGAACATCAGGTAATACTTCAAATAAGTACAGATACCAATTAGCGTAAATTTCCACTAAGCATTTTTTAAACTTGAGAGTTTGTAAGTTCAAGTATGATGTGAAATGGCATTTCGAATTAATTAAGAATATTAGTATTATATCAATAATAATAATATTCTTTATTGCACCACAAATAACAAGATTAGGCAAAATAAATAATGGTAACAACAGGCGGTCTTATCGTTTTAAAGCGATCTTTTCCAGTGTGGCTAGCATAACTGACGTCGCGCCGCGACGCGAATCGAGAAAGATATACCCGTCTTTCTAATTTGCATGGTGCGAGTGAGGTAGGAGACGCTCAGCCGCGCGCGAAGCGACTTGTCAGCAAGTTGTGCTAGACGTACTGGCAACCTTTGGGTAGCAGGAATTTTTAATAAGAATATTGTATTTTTAACTTAACCAATAGATACAGACTTACTATATATACTTCTATAAATACATATGTGTAAACATACATATATGGATATACATACACACAATGGTACATAAATTACGAAATTAAAAGGCAACTTACGGGAGCGATAAGTAACAATTCTTCAACTGATTTTCGAATTTCATGGGCCGTACATTTTCAGGTTATGTCATTGGAAACTATTCCCGACTGTGACTATCAACTGGAAATGTGGCGAGCTGTGAAACAATACAGCCGGAGCTCTGCTGACCAAGAAATCCCTATGTGCTACGAGCTCAGGTCAGCGGTGGTGCTCGAACGAACTTTCGCTTATCTGCTGTGTGAAATCGCTGACACTACAAGACCAGTAAGTATAAAGCTATTAGACTTCTGGGGTTTCTACACAGTCTCCTAGAACAGCACTTGCAGTTCGAATAGTGATAATATGATGTGCCTTAGACGTACCCACTCACGCATTTTTACATGCAGTCAATGTTTCCACCCTCCCCTCCACACGCACAATTACACATTCATAATGAAATCTTAACATTTTCTATATTTTTTAGGTTTCCCTCCCAGATTGGTTTCACTTCATGTGGGACCGTTTTCGTGGCATCCGCAAAGATATAACTCAGCAGGCACTTTGTTGTGCAGGTAAGAGGCATTATTCAGGTACCTATTTGTTGAAGCAAGCTTTTACTGGATGAGGAAATTTGCTTATTTCAAATTAAAGGCAAAAAATAACGGCCGAGTACTGAGCGGGATTCGAACTTGCGACATTCAGGCATACATACGCGGCCCGTTATATGAGCTATAGGAACAATCTACTTGGTCGCCAAATCATTCACAGTTCACTCTTACAACACCTTAGAGAGGCGTTTAATTTGAAATGTATACGTTGCGTTAGCAGCTTTACTGCTTAATACAAAATTAATATGTTAATTTTCGATGTCTTTACTCTATTAGAGTCGATCCGGCTGGTGGAAATGTGTGCCCGCTTCCACGCCCACTGCGCGGCGCGACTGGCTGATCTGGAGCACACCCAGTTTGATCAAAAGCTCAACACAGACAACCTCACAAAATGTCTGCAGACCCTCAAGCATATGTATACAGACGTGGGCCCCGAGCAGAAACCACAAGAGGCGGAATTCCGGGGATACATAGCGTTGCTCAATCTAGGCGATGCTAATTTTTGGTGGGAAGTTAGTATTCAAATCATTTAAATATAATAAAATAATTGATTGAATATTAATTTAATAACAATTTTTCAAATCCGTTCCAGATAAAACAACTGCCGATAAACATACAAAAGTCTGCAGCAATCACATTTGCTATAAAAGTTTTTAATGCATTGGATAATAACAACTACGTCCGATTCTTCCGCCTGGTCAAAGAAGAAGCATCATATCTTCAAGCCTGTATTCTTCTAAGATACTTCAACGATGTTCGCGCAAGAGGTTTAGCAAGGATTGTGAAGGCTTTCGCCCCTAGAGGTGGCTCGCGTTACCCGGCTCAAGAGTTAATGAATGCCCTTGCCTTCGAAACGGTTGACAGAATGAAGGCTTTTGTTACTCATTATGGTTTACGTTTTGCGAAAAACGATGAGGAATTGACAGTCATACTCGATAGACATCACTTTATAGAAGACAGTGATCCTTTTCCTGTCGCGCGTGCCCCATATCTTATTGAATCAAAGAGACAAACTAAAGTGGGCGCTGTTATTGCGGGAGGGCAAGTTCCTGTTGTGGACTTTACACGTAATCTTCCCTATTCAAGTTTCAACAAAGATGGCACCCTAAAAGAGGAGGCCTTAACTGCTCAAGATCAAGGATATAACACCAAGAACGACAGTAATAAAAATATTCAATCTCTAAGAGCAGAAATTCAGCGTGTAGCTCAAGGTGGCAGAAGTTATACAATCACAGAGAAAGTTCCCGAGATAAAGACGAATATTTTCGCTAAGCCTGAAGTTAAATCACCGAGTTCTGGAAAACCTCCTCTAGCTCAAACCAACAACACTGGCGGGAATGCCAAGGCTTTGTTTTTATTCAAACCAGCTATACCAGTAGCTCCAATTGAGATCATTAATGAGTCGCCAGAGAAAATAAATAGCCCTGGATTCGTTTTTTCTAAGCCCCACGAAGATAGTAGCAACTTATTCGTAATGCCTGCAGAGCCAAGTGGAAAGAAAAATATATTCGGGAAACCTACGAATGAAACTAGTAATCTTTTCAAAAGCGCGCAAAGTTCATTAACGGACTCAAAACCCATTGGAAATGTATTTCAAACAGGTATCAAACCTTCTATATTTGGTCAGTTAGTCAGCGAAAATACACAAGTCAACAAAAAGATTTTTGATAGTACTGTCAATAGCAACTTGTTTTCAAAGAAAGATGAACCGAATACTGGATTTGGGAACCAAAGTGTGTTAGGAAGTAAAAATATATTTGCAAGTGCCAAAAACAATTTGTTTGCTAAGCCTGACACTTTTGATCCACCTGTAAAAGGAAGTATATTTGGTAAGCCTACAACTCAAATATCATCCAGTGTGTTCGGAGCACTCAATTCAGATAAGTTATTTTCGCAAAAAGATGAGAATAACTCTAAATCGATATTTGCTCCTAACGGAGACTCTCACGCGGTATCGCCAGGAAGTTTGTTTAAAAGCGCAGCCAAAACAGATCAGAACTCGGACGAAAAATCATACTCAATATTCCAAAGTAAGAACAAGTTGAATTCAGTAGCACAAAGTATATTTAACTCTGCTAGTGAACAGAAAAACGGCGAAATTTTTGATTTCAACGACGATGCACAAAAACAGCAAGAAGAGCAAGGGCTCCATGAACAAAGAATTAAAGAAGAAGAAATAAGAAGGATGGAACAAATACTAAGGGAAGAGGAGTCGAAACGTCAGGAATTAAAACGGCAAGAAGAGAAAAGGTTACAAGACGAACTTAGAAGACAAGAGGAGCGAAGACGTATTGAAGAAGAGCATAAAGAAAGGGAACGCAAAGAAGAGGAAAAGAGAAAACAGGAAGAACTAAAGAAACTTTTAGAAGAAGAAGAAAGACAAAGAGCTGAAAAAGCTAGAATCGCTGAGTTACAACGAAAGGCTGAAAAAGAACGATTATTTAAAATACAAGTTGATAAAGAATCAACTGAAATAATAGAAGAACTTGTTGATGAGATCAATAACGAAACTTTAACAGACCTAATGAAAGACGAATTGAAAAAACTAGATAACTTGATGGAACTTGCGGGTGTTGTAACTCAAGAAATTTTATCTGAATTATGTTCAGAGATTTGTCACGGTGAAATGCTTGCTGAAAAAATATGGACGGACAAATTGATGAAGAAATGGTTCTACATTTGGCGTAAAAACTATGTAAGAAACATAAAACGAAGAAATCTTTTAGAAGATACACCAGTTTGGCTCACACACAGGACACCAATGCAAGAGGCATCTTTTCTTAAACGATTCATCGAAAATGCTGCCCTGAAGAATATGAATGCCATTCACAGAGGCTACAGATTCACTGGCGAATTACAACAGTTACCAGCACCAGAAACTCTCAATTTAATGGAAATAATTAGATCATCCCTTCTAAAACGATTGAAACAGATAAATTATTCCTATGATAAAGGATTATTTTGGAAAGTTACTGTAGTATCTCCCGTTACTCAGTGGATGTGCCGCAAAATTAAACTTGAGGATTGGATAATGGACTCCTTCAGCGATAGAAAAGAACATGAAGAATCAAACAGTCTGATATACGTTGGAAAAGAAACCTGGAATAAACTATTGCATTTTGCAATATCTGTAAGTTTGAGAAGGAACGGCAAAGACAACTGTAATGAAGCTATAGAAGGGAGCAATGGTCTTGTTTTTTACGTCACTGAAAAAGATGTTGATATTGTGACAACTATAAAAGAGACTTTGAGGTGTAAATATATGTATCAAATTATTCCGGTCGCTATTATAATGCCTGAAAACGCTAGTCGCGAACTAGAACAGTTTTTATCAGGAAGCATAAAAAATAAAAGCATCTCTACTTATAAAATATTTTTTGTGGATTCTAATAATGTATTTGATTCAATGAAAACTGCCACGAAAAGTGCATTGAAATGGTTGGCTCGGAATTATCCCCAAGTGCCTCCCCTGGAAATTGACTATGTCAAATCTATATGTGAGAGATATCTCGGAAATGAAATATGGTTTGAGCTAAAGAGAATAAAAGATACACGAGTAGATACAGTTATGAAGGACTTGCCCAAACTGGTGCAATGCTATAACATAGGTGTAGACAAATTGACTCAAGTTATTACCGACGAAGATCTTTTCAACTACCCTTTATTTCCTCTAGAACTGAAACGGTATTTGAACACGGAATCGTTATACCCAAAACCCTACGAATTCATCACAAGCAATGCAAGAAACTCCGACAATGTGAGTTCAATAAAGAATATGATGACACATTTGAAATTGCCCAATCCAATAGGAGAACATCAACCTATAAATGTTGATAATATGCAGGAGCAGATTCATACGTACTGCACTCAAATCGGATGGTTTCAACATCCAGAGAAAAGCACACGTGAAGTTAGCTTATTTCAGCTGTCAGATATTTTGAGGATGCCACATGACGATTTTAAAGTGTACTTCGAAAAATTCGACTTGGCAAATTTTCTAAATCTAATAGTATATGAAAAAATTTACAGTCTAAGAGACTTTGACAACCGGTTTGCTATATATGAAAAATCTAAATTAGCAGACTTCCGCAATGTCTACTGGTTGCATGACGTGGATATTATAAGCAGATTAAAACACAAAGCGGTAGAATATGAAGATGACATAGATGAATTCATAAATGTGAAGCGTCGGAAACTAGCTTTGGAATCTGTAGAGTACCTCATGCTTGAAGATAAAGACAGCACCTTTGTCGAAGAGAGTATCCGCGAAGTAGACAGCAATATCATGAAGTACACAGATTGCAAAGACGCTGTTGATAAACTAGAGGAGCAAATTGAAGAAGAAAGAAAAAAGTCCATGGACTTGGAGAAGCTGCTACGAAGTGCTTTGTTGCAGGCATAGCAACAACATAGCGTGATATTAGGTAGTTATATTGAAGTAAATCCATGAAATTCGAATAAATTAATTAATTTCGTACATTTTGTTTTATTGGTGACTAGACGTGCCCGCGGCTCCACCCGCGTGAATTAATTATATTAATGTATTTGTCACAATTGTATTATGTTCATGAGCCCTGCTTAGCAATATACCACAGTATACAGGTATTTTCATATACATTTATTAAAATGTCAACATGAAACTCAGTAATACACACAGGCCTCCTCTCATGGATGAGAGGGAACGGGCAGTAGTCCCCACGCTGGCCCAGTGCGGGTTGGGGACATTTGTGAGGAAACCTGCATACATTCACGAAGAAATTCAATGGTGTATGTGAAGTCCCCAACCCGCACTGGGTCAGCGTGGGTACTACTGCCCGTTCCCTCTTATCCATGAGAGGAGGCCTGTGCCCAGCAGTGGGGCGTATATAGGCTGATTTATTTATTATTATTATTTGAAAAATGGCTGAAGTACCTATAGCGACACAAAGTTTCATAGTTTTCAGCACTTAGTAAATTTGTAACCAAAAAGGTGTCATTTAAACACCTATTTTAAATGATTATAACGAATAGAACACATCAAAACTTTTCTCTAAAGAAGTTATTTTATAAAAAAATAACCACGAAGACACCGTTGGGAGCGGAGAATTAGGGGGTCAGGTCCAACCGATCAGAGCACTTGTTTTGTTCCACACAATATAACCATCGAATTCTAAAATGTATTATTAAACGGTATGATACAGAGAGAAAGAATATAATGGAAAAAATAAACCTTCGTCTGTAGCCCCCGACAGGCTAAACAAAAATATTTGATTAAATAATTTGTTTCGTTATAAAAAGGTATAAAATTTAATATTGTTCAAATTGAGCATTAAAATAAAAAGCAATTCTAATTTAGCTTGCAAGATTTGACCTAAACGAACATACTGAGAAACATACATTGCAAGTTAAATAAAAGCGTTCAGTAATATAAGCCAGTTATCTTGATAAGATAACTGGCTTATATTACCTTAATTTCGTTATCATAGTCATATGACTCAATGGTGTAGAGAATAAATTATTGACTACCAATCTTGTGATAGTGGGTTCAAATCTACTGGGACTGAAATGCGTTTTAAAGTCTTTTTTTTCTTTTTATATTTACTTTGTAGTTTGAGTAAAAAATCTTTCGTAATGAAATTTAACAACATCAGTTTTGGTTTCAAATTACGAAAACATTGGAAGCGCATTCACAGCGCACAGGTTCGAGTAATGTACCGCCAAGATAATGAATGCACGTCCAATATAATGTACATGCACATGAATTGTACTGAGCAATATAGGTCCGGGGCTGATACTGCTATGCACGACAAAAATGAGATTATAGTGCCGTAGGGGAGACCGGGGCAAGATGAGACGCTTAAGAGAAAAAGCGTCATAATTTGAAAATTAAACTGTTTTTTATAAATCTCTTACAACAAAAGCAACACTCAGTTTTATTTCAGTTCCTGTTTTTTTTGTAATAATTTTATTTGTCATAATGTATGTAGGCATAATTGACTTTGCGCATAAACTGTTTTGGCAGAATCGAGATTCGCATAGTTCGATTACGCCGAATTACAATAGTCCGAATATTATTTGTGCATAATTTTGATGCTCCGAATCATGTACACGCATAAAATAGATGAGCATTTTTTTGTTAATTTCAATTTAACCTAACCTAACCGTCAGCGTGTCGACGTCGGGTGCCTGTTTCCGCTATTTCGGTTTTTTTATTGCGGGTGGCTTTGCCCCCCGAGAACTCCTTCCCCCCCTTTTTCTAGCTGCCCTAACCTAATCTACTGTAATTATTATAATCCTTATCGAAATATAATTATATTGATGTTATATCTCGTGAGACGCACCCCGTTTTAAGTACACTTAGTAAGTTTCAGACAATCGATAATATGCTTAACCAAATTATGCGTAAATATATTCGGCCATAACTATAGTATGCAAATTTAAATTCGGCCAAACACATTTTCGGGATTTTAGAAATTATATGAAGTAAGATTCGGCGAAAACTTTCCGGACAGTCATAGTTACGCCAAATAGAGGGAACCCTTTTAATACGTATAATTGTTACCTTTTACAGCTCTAAATCACATTTTTTTAAATAGGAATAAAATCATAGTAGAAAGAGTGTAAAGTAGGTTATCTTCTACAAACGCACTGTGTGCGGCTTGTATGTGTGCGTCATTAGTATCTATGCGTCGCGCACGCACACTATAACAAAATCTCGACCCGTTTCTCAGTGCGCCTGTAGACATTTTGTTTGAGTGTGCGTGCGGCGACGCGTAGATACTAATGGCTTTTCATTTTATTTTCATAAAAAGCACTATTCAAAAATCCCGTTTTGCTCTATGACCCCGGGCAAGACGGGAAACACGATGGGGCAAAATGAGTACATATTTTAATCAGGTTGGCAACGTTCACAAATATGTGCCTCTTCATCGTCATCGTCTACACCTGCGAAGGAATAATGGGCCCAGCCATGGCACACGCTACAAATTATAACCCATCCTTTAGTGGACTGTGAATATCCTTAACATAAACCCACAATATATGTAAGCACAACCAATTTCATCGTCTTCAGATGTACTAATATCCGTGTCACTTTCTTTTTGGCGTTTTTGTTTGTCTTCTTTTTTTTCGGATTCTTTTTTTCAGTCATATTCTAGTCAGGTCATAAAACAGGTTAACACACAAGTATGAAACATTATTCTAACTACACATACGAGCTAAGACGGGATAGTATCCCAATATGCCCCGACCATTCTGCCCCAACAGACACATTTTACAAACTTATCAACAGTTCTATCCAGGGTCTGATTTCGGCTACTGTTTTACCGGTATGCCACCAGTATTCCATTACGGTGCTGTAATGGTATAAAGGTTACGCGCACCGTGCCAATATAACGGTATCGTAACGGTTTGGAAATATCGGTTACCGTTATCGATTTAAAGGTAACCGAAACCTTTGTAAAACCGGTTCAAAACCTGTATAATAAAGGTTACCTAAAAAATAAACGAACATACATTTACACAGACAACTTCTTCCAAACACATATATAACATACCGGTATTTTTCGGTTATGCAGTCCCTGGTTCTAACCTACAAAATAATTGTACGAAATAGCATCCAAAATTCGATAGTTTTACATTGCTGCAACTAGTATGTGGTAAAGTATTACAATAGCACTGATACCTACCTTGGTGCACATCGATTCAAAACGGAAAACTTCATAAGAATCCTCCAAAATCAGTTTTTACTGGCCACGCAGCCAAAACAGGTAGTGACACGCACGCGCCGCTCTGACTCGCGTGAGGTGACTGAAGTTCGCGCGAATGGTGCCGTGTTCGGCTCTGTTGTGTTCACTTCATCTAGCCCCGGTCTCCCCTACATTACTTGCATAGCTATCACAAGACGGCGCGCAAGCTCTCTCGATTTTTCTCGAACTATCCGTCACTCTCTTATTAAACAACTTAGAAAAAGACGTATAGTGCGAGAAAAATCGAGAGAGCTCGCGCGCCGTCTTGTGATAGCCGTGTTGGCCGTGCATTATTGAATGTTGATTTCTTCAATCAAATCATTCTTCTGTACATTCGGTACTCAATTCTGTGGTTTTTTAATCAGATTTAATTTTACTTACTGTCGTTTTCGAAATAGCTCAAAATCAAAAATTAAAAATGTATCACAAAAACTAAGGGCATATTTTAATTTTATTACGAAATAACGATAAATGAACTACGACAATACCTATATATACTTTTTACTAAATAATAAACAAAAGGTAAACACTGGTAGGGCAGATGCCCCGGTTCTGGCCACTGTGCCACTGTGTATCAACTTTAAATTGTTTTTACTAAGGAACAGAAAACTTTACAAGTCTATGGTTTATAGTAGATACAAGCGTAAATCATAGCAAAACAGATGACGCTGTTATCTTTCATGTGTTACTTGTCATTCAGTTGACAGGAGCAATGATTTGTCGCGCCACGTGTATATTGCTAAATTGTTAATTAAAACAACAAGGTTGGAAGGCGAATAATCCATCATCATTTTTGGAATCCTTCTATATTATCTTTGAGTTTATTGTTTAACATACATGTCAAAAGTATTGTCTAAGGATATTTAAGGTTATTTTCTTGACGTGCATTTGAGAAATTGCGCTATGCCCAGTGGCCAAAACTGGCGACTTGATTTTGGGATTTCTCCTTTTGTGGCCATGTACATGGCCATAACTGGCACACATACTAACCTAGTTCTGGCCACTTAGGTATCTGTCCCAAAATCGTACAAAATTGAATGTTGTTCACGCAGAGACTAGAAATTGAAAAGTATAGGGAGTTTTCTACCTGAGTTAGTACAAAATACCTACTAGAAGATCTCACTAGGAACTACTTATTACCTAACATTGATCAAGATTCTAACTGAGTGAATAGGCACTATTTAGGTATGCATGTAACACCCTCAACCTCATCATCACTTACCATCAGGTGAGATAGTGGTCAAATGCGTATACCTATATATACGTAACAAAAAAAACTAGCCAAAGACAAATTATATATCTTGGCAGAGATTAGTTTCAACGTTCAAAATGTAACTTTCCTACAAATAAATATGTCAATAAAACTGTTTGATTAAGATTGTAACTGATGTTTGCTTTTTGGTCAATTTTAATGTGGCCAAAACTGGCACATACGTGTGGCCACAAATGGGTAAAAAGCTCAAAGGTAAAAAGTGGCCAAAAGTGGCTCGCGGGCTCTTTTCTGACATTCAATTGTATATAAAAAAACGAATGTCTGAATATTAAAAGCGAAGATATGTATGACTACAGTAATATATTCTCAATTACCTAGAACATAATGAGTGACATAGTTCCATATTGACACAAAATTACGGACGCCTGAATAGACAATCAGTCTTAAAGTGGCCAGAACTGGGGCATCTGCCCTAAGTAGTACCTATTCTTTTTACTTTTTTGAAAAAACATTTTCAATGTTTTCGGATAAACATAATAGGTGGAAGTGACAAATAATATATAGAAAAATAAAAGTTCTGTGCAATATTTACATATTTGGTTTAAAAAATATATTCGAAAAACTCAATTCAAAAATATAAAAACTCTTTTCAACCACGAGATTTGAACCCGATACAGCAGGACACATATTGTAACCGATATGCATGCACCACCCACAGGACTACAAGAACGCTACCCATCATGTCGAAAATTGTAACGGCTTAGTACACATTTATTGCGCATGTGTGAGTGCGATTCTAGGAGCGCTCACGCCCATTACAAAAAGACCTCCGGCACGTTTCGTGTTGAATGGCGCCGTATGCCTAAATATACTGGTGTATAATTATAATTCGTAAGTAATTTTGCGGCGCTAAGTGAAGTAGATCCTGTTTCGATCACGGCTGACGGCCGAATGTGTGGCCGAATGGACTCCGCGCGTAAGAAACAAACTTATGCCACTAACGTTTGATAGACAAGGAAACAACATCCTCAGAAAGGGGCGTTTGCTTTCAAAAACGCGAAATCAGTAATGATGGGATTATTATAAATATTATTATGAAGGGAGTATATTTTATAAAATGAGATTCATGACGAGTAATAGATCATCATTTCAACTAAGTTTCGCCGCTTGATTTCATGTTGCTTACTCACACTGGTTAAAAATCTAAAAACTAGGACGCAACTTTGGTTTTTTTTTTCTATCGAGGAAATTTCAAGCAATCGCGTATCGATCTAGAACAAACATATAATCAAGAATCATATATCTGAAAATCAGGCCTCATTGTCTCCTAGAATGGTCAGAATGGCGTGTCAAACAACTCGATATTTTTCAATACAGCCCCTTACATTTCATATTTGAATGTATTTGCGGCCGGTCGGCTCGACGTGGCCGTTCGGTGGGAATCGTTGAATGCATCGTGCATCCACTGCGAGGCTGCAGCTACCGACGCGGTCGGTGGGGATTGTAATCAAATATGAATTGGATCTGCTGTATAGACGGTTCAAATTCCTTTGCATGTAATAGAATGCGCGCCGGCCCGGCGCGTTCCGTGAGAATCGTACATAATGCGCCTCACCTCACCTGTCATCCCGCCTAACGAAACTAGACCTCCACCTACGCTTCGTTACTATAGTGGTAATTTTCTAACTAACTAAGCTCATCTACTTATCTGCATTCACAATGGCATTATATCTAATACAATACTATTATCTGCTTTTGTTCTCGTAACCGCCCACCAATCACTTGCAAAAAAAGGTTAGAAGTACATTGCGTGATTATTGAATTTTCAACCTTATTCCTTGTTGAATAGGTTTGCTTTGTTTGCGGCAGAAGACCACTGACTTCTTATATTCAGAACAATAGCATTCAAGTCTAACAATACGACTGTGGTCGGACGCGTGCCATTTTTTGCAAGAAAAAGGTTAGCGCCACATAAAATGTTCATTGTATTTGCAAGTGTCGACCGCAAACAAAGGCTATTCATGAGCTCAGGACCATGGCCATTCATGAGCTTAGTTTAAATAATTTAAACTATACGAATCGCGGCGTCCACATATATTTGTGCTGTGTACGGTGATGTGAATTTAATAAAAGTTACAGAACAGCGTGGCTAAATCACGCGGCGGACTGCATGCAGTCTGCCGATTTTGCTCGTCTGGACTCTGCTAATAAGCTAATATGCAGAAGGTAAATTCCGTCTGCGCTAGGCCTTAATATTCCATAAGTAGGTACCTATAACGTCAAGTCAAAACTTGTATTGTCAAACCAGTCAAACGTCAATGTGAAATTCAAAAGTTGTGAAAACAAACGGTGTTTCTCTTTTCTCGCCCAACTTTCAAGATTTTGGCAAGAAAGTAACAGGTAAGCGAATAAGTAGCATAGTATACGTTATTATAATCTGTATAGCATCAGAATTATAATCAAACACCTTGGTTTTATCAACTTATAAGTAACTCAGATGTTTCATACAACTCGAACACAATCAGGCCAGTGGGAGAACTGTTGAGTTATTATTATTAATATCAGGAGAAAATCGTAAACATAAACCGAACAACTCATTTAACCCATTCAGTGCGACGCCCAAACTCTCGAAGCAAGTACGGCGCGCTACCATACATTCAAACTTGCCGTCGCAGTCACGCCATCGTGTCGTTACTCAGTGGCTCAGCGGTGCACAGGATCGCGCGTATATGTAGTGGTGCTTATTGGATGGCATCATGCATTAATTGCGTTTACTTAACCAATTTGTTTTATGTATTTTTTTGTTACAGTAAAGATAGGTAGCAAAGTGTATGTTTTATAGGAAATAAAATAAAAAATATACGTAAATTCTTTAACTACATTTATTGATATCAAAAACGCAAATAAATTTTAAAATTAAAATTTAAGTGATCACGGGTAATATACACATAAACTTCACTAAAATACTTATGTTACATTTCTGTGAAACTGTACAAGGCATAGCCCTGGCTGTTTTGGGCACTTTGGACAATAGTCTCCCGTGTCTACTCTAACTTTTTTGATTTTCCAGCACTTCACACATCTTTTCCTTTTAATTCTGTTTGTTTGCGGGTATTTTAAAAGATGCGTGCCGTTCCACAATAGTAGACGGGAGACTATTATACCTTTGTTGGATGACAACCAATGCCCGAACAAGTAGTTATGCAAAAAAAATAATTTCAAATAATAATTAGACATCATATTAATTAGACTAATCATTATAGTTTGCTTCATTAGTGAGCTCCAATCCTAGCGCAGTCAAATCGGTGTCCATGTTCATAATCGGGTCGCTCGGTTCAAGTTCGTTCGGAGTCACAGAGTGCATAGCCGGGTCAATCATGGAAAACATGTTGGGAGTGTCAGTGTTCATAGCCAGGTCAAACAGAATCACAGTACACAACACTAAACACGAGACGGAGATGCTCATTAGCCAGAGGACAAGCCAAGACTAATCTATAGGTACTCCTACATTATGTCCTAACCTAATACCACATCTAGGGTCACTATCAATGTTATCGGTATTCCCCTTTACGGAGCTACCCGAATATTATCAAGCCGATTTTTGAAAGGGACTGAATATGCCACCGTGAATAAAGTCGCCGCCCGAAAGCTTAATAAGTTTTGTGATCTAGGTAGGTACGTACTTACTAGTATACCTAACTACTTGGCGTCGATATTTATCATCATGCTTATATTACTTCCTCGATAAAAGCTTGGTCAAACATTTTGTTATATGCCAAGCGCGACGGTCTCTATTAACTAGTGTAACGCGCCGCGCGCTGATAAAGAATGGATCTGAAAATAGCGTCCCGCTCGCATGTTATCTCGCTCACACCATACTCACACCCATGGATGTCGATGTTGATAAACTACCACCGGTTCAGAAAGAAAACCTCTGCCAGAAGAATAGGCGTAAAAAACTGAGGTATATTTTTTTAAATAATATAATTTATTTAAAAAAATATAAATTATTTATAATATTGTGATACTGAAAATATATAATTTTCAGTATCACAATATTATAAAATTACATTGCTGCAGTAGAAAGCCTATTCATTTATTTTTAGATAAATTACTCATGTAATGTGATCGACACATTATGATCATTATGTTCCGAAAGATTAGAATACATTGTGTAGGTAGGTTGAAAAAGCCTGGGTGATAAAGCTCTATTCAGGTGAATTTTCCCAGATATGAGACCCAGCGAGATTGATGTTTTACCAATATATTCCGAATTATATTGAAATCTTTAGAACCGCAAATGCACAAAAGGTCCCACTGGGTCGAAGTGCATCCGAAAGGGCCCTCATCTAGATAAGATAAGAAGAACCATTTTGAAGATTTTTTTATCCATGTTAAAATTTGGCATCCAAATGAGCCCCCGGGTAAATGCTACAAAGAGAAAAAAAATTAACACATGATTCAGGTGCATCACCAATGTTTTATATGAAAATAGTTATTTACGATACAAAGGCCGAAAATAGGAAATTCGCAACGAGTGGTGATAACGTGATAAATTAAAACACGAAGGGAGTGTTTTAAATCGACACGAATTGCGAATTACGTATTTTCACGTGTATCGTACAACGTTTTACTGTACATATTTAAGTGGTATATCAGTAATAAAAGTAGACTCTCCTCTCTTCTCTTCAAAGTTATAATTAACAATGAATAAATAAGGTCATCTTTGGTTATCATTTTCCGAAGGTTGAACAACTTTTAAACAAGCATCAACAAATTCTGTAAAGATGGGCTCCTGCATGTTTTCTTGAAACAATGAGTCAGGGTGGGGCGAATTGTCTAAAGTCTTCAGGATTTCCCTCACATGTGGATTTGCCAAGCAAAGCTTTAAGTCCTCAGATTGTTCTGAAACACATTATAAGTATGAGAGTTGTTATAGTAAATTGATTCCAAACAATAAAATTCAGCGTATTTAAAGTACTATTATTACCTAATAATTTCAACTTTTCTTGAGGCACGGTATCATCGGTAGGGAATTCATATTCTGCTTGAACATCTACTGGTTCTGTAGTTATTGGATTTGGTGGTGCTTCACACGGAGTTTCCTTATGTTTCTTACAGCACGCTACTGAACAGCTGAAACAAATGGAAAATATAATTGATGAAACACGTTTGGATGGAGTATGTGTGTAACATAACATCATAATAATAAGGAACCCACTAAGGTTGTCTGCACTTGGGACATTTGTATTTTGCTTGTTCTCCACATTGAGTACAACTCATTTTAGCGATATTCTTACAAGTGATGTGGAATTATACAAAGTACATTAATTCATTTATATTTCAATATAAAAGCAATACGACACACAAAATCGAGCTCTTATAGCTGTCAATGTCAACAAATATATGTCAAGTAATAAATATATGTAAATAATAGTGTCATGATATGTCAAGAGAAGACAAGAGCCATGGACCTAGAATACTCTGGACAGGCTGTACATGATGCCACAGTGAGGGACGGAAAAGCTCTTATGCAGCTAAATTAAGAACTGGTCTTAAAATGGCTGATGACTTGCCATAAACAACCTACTGAATTTGGACGGGTAATGGTTTAGGTGCCACAACTTCATACTAAATCAGTTGTGGCAAATAAAAAAAGTGGAACTATGACAAGTACAATGAATGATATTTTCCTTTCTGCCCTTAGAGCATTAAACCAACCGGAGTGGCAATTGACAGGCGTTCCCCTCTGCCAAATACGTATGACCAGTGGTCATACGTATTGTATGGACTGAGGTTTATCTGACGTAGCTATTTTCACGTTCCGCATACATTTGACGTTCCCCTCCCCCGCAAAAATCGGCAGACTTTTTATGTATAGAAAATGACACATGTGACCACTCCTGGCCCCCTAGCACACTAAATTTTATGTCGGACATAAAGCATTCGTCCCATTCTGGCAAATATGCGAGTGCAAGAGGGACAAATGCTTTATGTCCGACATAAAACTTAGTGTGCTAGGGGGTCTGTTGGTTTAATGCTCTAAGTTTCTGCCACAGTAATCGAGATATGTATGCTACCAGCTCGCTCGCACGTGGTATTATTATTACCACAGCCTGTCCAGAGTATTATAGGTTGATGACAAGGGCACATGTTGCGTCTAGATTGTTTAAGATATAAGTAAACCAGCTACTTTTCAACAATATTATTTATACGTCTCAAATAAAGTGGAAGTCTCGGGACACAAAGAATTTGCTTCTGCGGCCATAGCACACTAACAAAATGACGTCTTTTATGCACATGTTTTATGCCCACAACCGACGTATAAAATTTTACCGTCATGAGCTAACATGGTATACCGTGATCTACGTAAAATATGACCATTTATATGTCTTGCACATAAAAATATTTTTTTTACGTCAAATCTTAACATGCTCTTGATTTTGGCACATAAAACGTGACGATATGAACCGTTGACGGACGAAGTTTTATGTTATGTAGGTCACTCGAGACCCCTGATAAATTTTAACATTATAAAAACAATACAATTGGCCGCAGGATATCTGTAAAATTTCTGTCACCACACCGGTTTCAGTTTCAAAACTTGTTAATTCGTTTGCTGTTTGGATGGATTACTTTTCTACGACTTTTTGCTTGACCATTGGACTTCGATATTTCATTTAAAGGCGTACGAAAACATATGTAATATGCGCATCTTCAAGAAACCTAATAAAATTATTAAGGAGTAAATAATTAAAGAAAATAATTATACTTAAGTACATACAAATTCTCCTTATCCATTGTTGAAATTATCTATACTCATATTATCGGAGGATCAAGTCCGAAGAAGCTTTGCAAGTTTGTGTGTTTCAAAAAATGTTTGAATGCGTATAGATGGGGGTTTCTGGGTGGTGGTAGGCTATATTTCATCCCACGGGTTTGCTACTTTCTTTGAATTTTGCGGGAGAAGCAGCGCGGGCAGCTTGTCGTCTGATAAATCAATTGTTAGCTTCAGCCTTGGTTAACTGCTACATGTATTTTACGCTATGGCATAAATATATGTTGCGAGATTAGCATGTTAGCTAAGTAACGTAAAAATAGGCACAATCGTAAAGTTATACGTCCAAACGTAAATATATGGCCGATTAGTGTGCTAGCCGGGCTGAGGGGCTACTTACCTACCGCGAAACGAAAACGAATTTCGTTTGTGTATCTCCCTCTCGGTTGCAGTTGCTAGTTCGAGTGATAGAGAGGGAGATATTCGAACGAAGTTCGTTTTCACTTCGCGGTAGCCCCTCTGCACGGCTATAACGCGACGGCGCGCGAGCTCTTTCGATTTTTCTTGCACTATCCGTCTCTCTCTTTTTAAAACACTTAGAGCAAGAGGTATAGTGCGAGAAAAATCGAGAGCATGTCGCGGCAATCCCATGATAGACGAATACAAATACAATACAAATACAAATTATTTATTCTGCAAATAGGCCACAAGGGCACTTTTACATGTCAAACGGTAGTTTACAATAAAAATAATAATCATACAATAAAAGATTATAATCTAACACAATAATAATTTAAAATTTGCACATTAACGACTGATATAACAACACACTAAATGTCACAAAGTAAATGAAAACAAAACAAAATACGACCATTACATTCGATTAGAATAAGGTCTGTGCATTAACAGAAAGTTAATGATATTAATTCAGTATTCCAGAGATGTATAAGGTCTCTGAGCGTCCAAATACAATCAATAATTATTCAATGTTCGTAGAGATGTATACGGTCTCTAAGCGTCAAAACAAAACAATAAAAAAAAGGAATATTAATGTAATATTGTCAGTGATGTACATGGTCAATAACAATAAAACGTGTCAAGATCGGAATGATGTCTCTCGTCAATACAATAATAATAAAATAACACTAAGTAGTATTTAAGAAGTTGGGTACTATGCCCTTGCAAGCATGAACAGTTCGGACTCCACAAACAGCACCCGATCACGAGTATGACGCATATCTCAGCCATCGCCTCCCTCAACCATATGTTAGGGAAGGTGGCGACCCGATCAACGACGCCACCGTAAGCAAAGCCCTTTAAGCGAGCATGACATATTCAAGCCACCGGACAATGTTAAAAAGCAAAGATTAATAAGCGACTTGCTCGGCGAGAAACAGCATTACGTGCTCTCTTCTTACATAAAATGGAACAATTATTTCAGGTAGATACTTATAATGTGTATTTAGGTATATTCCTAATAGAATTAGCCTACTACTGGCTTAAAGGCATTTTTGTCGTTTAAGAAATCGTTGACAGTATAATACGCCTTGCTTAGCAAATTACTTTTAACATGAGACTTAAATTGACTGAACGGTAAATTAACAATTTCGGTGGGTATTTTATTATGAAAACGTATGCAGTTCCCCACGAACGACGTGCTAACCTTGCGGAGACGACTGGCCTTCACTGCGATCTTGTTTTTACTTCTGGTGTTGTAGTCGTGGATATCGCTGTTGAGTTTGAACTCGTGAAGGTTTTTTCGCACATACATGATATTCTCAAGAATGTATTGGCATGCTACAGTAAGAATGTTTGCCTCCTTAAATTTGTACCTGAGAGATTCTCGAGCTTTTAGTTCGTATATGGAACGTACAGCGCGTTTCTGTAGCACGAATATGGTCTGGATATCAGCTGCTTTCCCCCACAACAGGATTCCGTAGGACATAACACTGTGGAAGTAACTGTAGTACACCAGCCTGGCGGTCTCAACGTTTGTTAACTGTCTTATGCGTCTTACTGCATAGGCTGCCGTGCAGTCGTTTCGGTCTGTCAATACGGTATTTAGCCCTTATTTTGTTGTTGCTTCTAAAAACACCTCAAATAACCTAACTATGCCACTGGAAAACAGCGGCAAATAAAAAAAAAGGTTGGCAGCAGGCAGCAGCATTTTATCACTAGGAGACGCTCACAGTACAGAAACAGGCAGATAAATGGGGTTGGCCGGGCGAAGGTATTTGCAGATGGAGCCAGCATAGGTTTTACCATGAACGTAGAATAATCTGGACAGGCTATGGTAATAATAATACCACGTGCGAGCAACCTCTACGTCTAGCACAACTTGCTGACAAGCCGCTTATCGCGCGACTGAGCGTCCCCTGTCACACTCGCACCGTGCAAATTAGAACGAGGAGGGTCGATCCTCCTCGACTCGTGTCGCGGCGCGGCGACAGTTGTGCTGTGGGGCTGGTAGCATAAAAATCTCGAAAAGTGTGACAGAAAGGGAAATATCATTCATTGTCCTTGTCATAGTTCCACTTTATTTTATGAGCCACAACTGATTCAGCATGAAGTTGTGCCCAACAAACCATTACCCGTCCAAATTTAGTAGGTTGTTTATGGCAAGTCATTAGCCATTTTAGGATCGGTTCTTAATTTAGCTGCGTAAGAGCTTTTCGGTCCCTCACTGTGGCAACATGTACAGCCCGTCCATAGTATTCTAGGTTCATGGGTTTTACCATCAGTCCTACCAAAACTGTCAAATTCTTGTTTTTTTTTTCGGAATTTCCTTGTTTGTAATCAAGCCGTTTAAGCCAAATCCCATAGAAAAAGGCTAGTGATTATGTAAAACCTATGATGGGGCCATCTAGTCAAACATTTGACAGTTGCTAACCCCATTAAACTTATACCCTATCTCTTCTTACTTTTGTACTTAACGAGTTAGAAAGGGATAGAACTATGTTATCTACCAGATCTTCATACGTCATTGTCTCTGCTTTTTCGCTCGCACGATGTATCTCGCTCTCTCGCTCGCTCGAGATTTAGTCCAGCCAAAAGATATTTTGTTACATTTTTTATTATTGACATCGATATTTACTTTTCATATATTCATCATCTCATCTGCACGGCTATCACGCGACGGCGCGCGGGCTTTCACGATTTTTCTCGCACTATCCTTCTCTCTCTTATTAGAACACTTAGAACAAGAGAGTGCGATAAAAATCGAGAGTATGTCGCGGCATCTTTGATTACTATAACAGTGCCGAAGTGAATAAAACGGTAATTTCTTGCGGAACAGATGTATCGTCACGGAGGTTTTGCCACAATATGGCATACGTCACCATGTCAAAAGCCCTTGTCATTATCATTACTAAGTACCTAAATGTATGCACGCTGGTACAGTGGTCACTTCTACTACTTATGACACTATGAGCTCTTAATATAATTCAAGAATGAATGGGGTCGTGACGTGACGAGTATGGACTTTTGATTTGAACGGAACCCTCGGTGCGCGAGTCAGACTCGCACTTGACCGGTTTTTTTACACATGACAATGCCATTCCAATAAACAAAGATAGAAGAAATACGTAATTTCATACTGAGATACCTACTAATAGTCTGGCAAACGAAAGTTGAACCCACTTAACTCAATTACGCGGCCACACTGTTGATCAAAATGTATGCGTATGACGTTTAGTGTTGACGCGTAATTGAGTTTATTTAGATGGGTTCAACTTTCGTTTGCCAGACTATCTGGGTAATTTTTATGTTCAATTTGCTGTATTATATGCCTGTTCCAAAAATTGAGGCACCTTTTTTCATGTGGGTGCATTACATTATTCATGATCAGGAGCAGGACCAAGATAGTTAATGTTCTGCGTCTCAAATTTAGAAACATAAGTAAAGTAGGTATAGATAATCATGGTTTTTTCATGGTTCTAATAGCATTTTGCCTCACATATGCTGAGGTCCTCATAAAATAAAGGGTGGAAGGGCTATAAATAAATAAACGATGTATTTTGTACTTTATTTAGGTACTGATCGTGAATACCCATTATAATTTTGTTGAGTGGCAATAATGTTGTTAACGCCGATTCCCAGTTTATAATGGGATTGGGAACGAACGAAAATGTGTAAAAGGTTTTATTATTACATATGTAGTCTTTAATTATATAAATATATTAATATCCATTTGAGGTGAAAAAAATAGTGGCTCGCCTATAATTATCTGGAATAATTCTATAAGTACCGAACTAAACAATCGGACAACTATATAACTATAGTGATTTTAACTAACCGCTACAGCAATTATCAATCGCTGATCTATCACTACACGACAACATAACAAGTTCAAAGGTTTATCCGGTATATAATAAATATGGATGGCAAAAATGGTTAGGCAGGAAATACTGGTTATTCCTTCGAACTTGGCCGGATACCCTGCTAAGTCTCTAGATAAAAAATCGGCTGACATGATGTCTCACACATGCACTTAGAAGTATTTCATATCACATAGACTAGAGACAGAGTCAAGATAATATTGAATACTTTTGGACATTAATAGGCAGTTCACAGTTTTACTAATTTTCAAGAAGAATGTTATGAAAAGGTTCACCACTTTTCGACAAAATGATTCATTTGGGTAAATGCCCTGTAGGTTCAAAACTGACGAACCTTTTTATTCTGCCCCTTCCATTAAACTTAATTGTTTACAAAGTATTATTTTTGGTCGTTTACCACGCAGACAATCGCGATATTACTTCTCTAGTTCTTATGGTAGGTACACCTACATACACACAAAACACTTCTGAAATACAGGAAGTTCTGAAGTGCTCTGAAGTGCAAGAGCTTGTTCATACCAATTCGTAACTGACCCCCTAGCACACTAAGTTTTATGTCGGACATAAAGCATTCGTCCCATTCCGGCAAATATGCGAGTGCAAGAGGGACAAATGCTTTATGTCCGACATAAAACTTAGTGTGCTAGGGGGTCTGGTGTAGGATCCGACGACACTTTTCGGTCGAAGCATGCTCCGATATCAGACTGGGCGGTAGAGTCTGTCAAGCGAGTTGTGTCCCTGATAATTTAATTTAAACACAAAGTTTTAACAGACTTCAATTTAGTACTCCCCTAAGCCACGAGAACATTTCAACATTTTTTTTACAGTTTACCACATGAACTGATTTCCGAGAGTAAATGCGTTGATTACTATAGAAAAAAACCGAATCGCTGTATGAGGGCCGATAGTATTTGAGAACTTCCGTCGATTCCCCAAGATCATCACCACACTTCATTAGTTCCGATTTCAACGGAATCTTATCAGAACCTGTGACGTACTTTTGCACTTTTAAGTACATTATTGAGGAATTTGTTAAGTCATCTGTGGTCTTCATCATCAATTCCTCGCCATCAAATTTATTATGATTTCCGTATGGAAATACGAGTTATAATAGAAAATACCAAAATTACTACACGCGTGCCTAATAAAATTGAGGAGTTTCCTCAATTCCTCATGGATCCCATCATCTAACTGAATTTTGGAAAAAATGGGACCCACCTGGAAGCATATACATACAAACAAAAAAAAATTCGAATCGGCTCATCAATGACGGAGTTCTGAGGTAACAAACATTGAAAAAATAAATGAAAAATACAACCGAATTGAGAACCTCCTCCTTTTTTGAGTCGTTTAAAAATGGCAGCAAATTAAAAAAAAACGCATGCTGGTAACACGAAATGTACCTATGGCGGCGTAATAGGTACTTATAATATAACTGACAGTTTATTTCATAGGTATTATTTTGCCATATAAATAATTTGATAAAAATGCTGTGGTTACGACTCGCTTGACAGACTTTTACATTACCTACCTGCCTCCGATATAGTTATGGATCCGACACCGACGGTTACGGATTGAAGTTAACACGCTCAAGTGAATTATCTTCTGTGTAGTATGCGCTTATGGTAGAATACTTAACGTACAATTTCATTGACTATCTAACTTATGATAATTATTTTGGTAAGATTAAAATGGCAAAAATGCTGAGTGTACTTCTATATTATGCTATCAGTTTCCTATTTTCTTGCAACTAAATTACAACTACCTTAGGAAACATTTTATATGTTAGTATGTGCTTGAAAACATAACCTAAAAAGGACTACTCGTTCACAAAACGATAAATTTTTCTATTACACGAAAAGTATACCGTTCTGGTCGTACTACTGATAGCACCACGAAAGACTCAATTTTACTATTTCAACTATTTCTCTAAATCTGCCCATCCAATAGGGCTACTGGAATGGTCACAGTCGGTGTATCAGAACGGTCACCAAATGTCAACATCGTTCGTTCGGGTATACCTATCTATCCCTATCACGCTTGCATATTTGATTTTTTCGCCGACGCCTTGGTAGCGTGGCAGGTCCTAGAGCTCGTCATGTCGGACCGGAGCATTGTCGCTGACGTAGTAGGGCGGCGCGGGCGCCGGCGCGGCGTCGTCGGCGGCGGCGAGCGCGCGGTACCGCGCGCGCAGGTGGTGCGCCGACGCCTTGGGCTGCCGCGCCCGCGTGAAGATGCCCTTGCAGTTACCGCCCACGCGGGTATACGCTGGAAAACATTACACCTCTACACTAACTGTAAATAGAAATAATCTGCTGGACCGAAAGCAAAAGTAATGAAGAAGCTGTCGTTTAGCGGGTAACACAAAATTGCCCTGTGGCTATACACGTCCATTGTGAAGCCCATGGTGTCATAAGTTATGACCCTTCAAGTGGCAATCGCCGGGTACCCGGCGGCAAAATGCGATTTTGCTCACTCCGTGAGACAAAGTAGCTTTTTAATTTTGGTGCGGAGCACTGACATTTCGTCGTATGGGGTCTATTACAAGTTCAGAATATTTGAACTTTATTAGCACTGTCCCTTTCATTCCATTACGAAAAAAGATAATGGCAGACATAGGTCGATTCATAGTTCGACCATCGAATTTCAATATAGACAAACGGCGAAAAGCGGATAACACACGTTCGAAAACTATCAAATTAACAAGTTTAAATTACCAAAATAATTATAGGTACAAATGAATTTTAAGTTGAAGAATATTTAAATAAAAGATCTCAGAATAAACTCCGTTTTTCATAACAAATAGGTAAACATGAATTTAATTATGCTAGGTAATTAATAATTCTAGTTTAAAAAATCTTAAATTCTATGAACGTATACCACAGATGCAGTTTCCGAACGCAAGCGCGGGGCCCCGCCCCTTTTAAAAAGTTGCGCGCTGTTAATTTGTTTGAGATTTTATTATGTATATTCTTCGTCATTCTTGCATTATTGATATTCAAATATAAAAACTACTGGGATAAATAAATTCTCCATCTTACTAGGAAGGATTTAACTTAGCTTTAATTTAATTTAGTTAATGTTATAGTTATCATCTTGTATATACCTACTTTAGAAAATAAATTGTTATATATACATATTTTACCACTAGGAAATAATGAAGTCAGTGACGTGACGAAGGCAGCATTTTTAACAACAATACTACTACGGCTAGTTTTTGGTGTACACGCGAGATACACGTAATATGCTAATGTGTGCCCTTGTGATAATGATAAATATTTCAAAAATATCTCGAAGATATGAGTAAAATCTGTGAATTATAATAATAACACGGTTAGTTTTTAGTGATGTGTTAGTGTCACGCGACACTTGTATACTTAGATACTGAAATATCCTTTGGTTTCTTGCGCCTTGTCTCGCCTGTCTAGTATTGAATAATGGCGCGGCCGGCGCTGAGGAGCTTGTTTTACAAGCAGTAACTAACGTCTAATTAAGTTTTCTTCCTGAATAATCTTGAGACGAATAGGTACGTGATACTATGATATATTTTTTGATGTAAATATGTTCTCACTGCTGAGGTGAAAAGTTGTATGTGTTACTCGAGAGCAAAGTATTTGCATCTCGTGCTTTTGAGTCCTTCGCTGCGCTCAAGATTCAAACTTTGAATCACTCGCTACGCTCGTGATTCAATTTTAGGATCTTTCGCTTCCTCAGGACTCAAAATTAGCACTCGCAGCAAAAACAAACTTTGCTCTCTTGTTGCACAAATAACTATTACACGTTTATATAGTTTTATTGTCTCTCGCCTGAGAATATTTTTACACTACGAGGTTTTCAAAAACTGACACGCGCGGTCAAAAATTTCTCTGAGGAATTTCTAATGAAATTTCTATGAAAGCCTCGTCGCGACCGCCATTATTAGTGGAAGCCCCACAAGCCCAATTTCATAAGAAAACCGCAAATCGATGTACAGTTTACCCGTTTGGCACACGCATACTAGAGGTCAAAACAATTTTTTTGACCCGCAGTTCCTAAAATAATTTCCCTTAGGGGGGGAGTGCCGAAACATTTTTCTTTTTGTATGGAAAATTATTTTTGTTTTAATTTAAAAAATATGGCTAAAATGTAATGATGTGGTATATTTTTAGAATCGACTCAAACAGAGCTTTCATATGATACTACACACGATAGGTTTCTGAAAAAAAATTTTTTAAAAGAAAAATGTTTTGGCACTCCCCCCCTAAGGGATTTTTTTTTAGGAACTGTGGGTCAAAAAAATTGTTTTGCCCTCTAGTATGTGTGTGCCAAACGACTAAACTGTACATCGATTTGCGGTTTTTTTAAGCATAGGGCAGCTGCCACTATATTTACGCCATCATTATCTATTCACGAACGCGTCTTGCAAGAAAGAACAAGACAGGTGTAGATTTAGCAGCTCATTTTGCGGAATAAATACGAAACTATGCTATGGCCGGGTCCCCGGCGCTTGTTTTTTGACATCGCCGGGTCCCCGGCGACCGCCACCTAACGGATTATAACAATATGGCGGCTGCCAGGGGAAGGGATGCCTCTGTGGCCTGGTATAGGAAAACGACACAGAAAACAATAATAGCAAAGCTCAGCAGTCTGCAACGGACGGCTTGTATTATCGTCAGAAATCTTATTGACATACAATACAATACGATACGATACAAATTTTATATTCTTTATTGCACACCTCACACAAGCAAAGCAATTAGAAAAACAAAAACAATAGGTACAATAACATGTAGGTAGAGATAGACAACAGGCGATCTTATCTCTTCCGGACAACCTTTGGGTATCGTATCTTTGGATATTTGGGTATTCGGGACATAGTTGAAAATAGAAGAGGCAAAATGATATCTAAGTCATGATTAATGGATCAGAGGAATTATAAAGGGAAAACCTAGATGAGCGTATATGGATCAAATAAAGGAAAAAATAAATGCTTCATCATATATAGAAATAAAGGACAAAGTGGGATGCAGATTAAGCTGGAAATTACTCCATGGATAAGAGCCAATCTCTTTGACTATATGACGACGATGATGATGGTAATGATGATGACGACGATAATGTTGATAATTATGGTGAGTTATATACTAGATTACGGGCAAACTCAACTGCGTTCTGAACACTAGGCTAAATATGAAAAAATACTTACTCTGTGCGGTTTTAAAATCGGCAAAGTTCCAAATGAATTCTCCTACGAAGAAGCCGGCTTGGCGCAGCTGATCGAACGCTTTGAAGTGCTCCGACATGAGCCCCACCTGGTACTCTTCCGACCAGATGTATTCCGGTAACTACAATATAACATTACGTAAAACTGATTAATAAGCTGAATGGCGAAACAACGGGTTGATGTAGAGTAGAGACCACAAATCGGTCCGCATAAGTCTGGTGTTGTATTAGGACGCCGCTAAAGTAAGCTACGTGGACCAAGTGCTCATAATGACCGTCACTCGACGAGTCTCTAATCTCAAGACCAAGAACTGTGTACCTACATCATATTTAGTTGTTATGTTAGCTACTTCTGCTGCTGACTCTACACGCATGAGAGCCGTTAGTGACAGGACGCCGAAGATCGGACGCAAAGACTATATATACAGGAGAGGCCTATGATAAATAATGGAGGTCTATTTAGACTGATAATGATTGATGACGAAGGTACTGGTACTGTAGAAGGCGACAGGGCAGGGGTGTGGGCAACGTATCAGTTGGAACGTGGATTTGCTGTTCCACCTGCTGCCTCTGCCGAATGCGGGCAGGGAGCTCTTACCTTCCGACCGTCGCATCGCATTCCTGTGTCTTGTCGCGTGCTGGAAAAAAAACACTCACAAAGTGCAATCCTGCGAGGGTGTCGGCTCCGTACTCGGACATGAGCACGGGCTTGTTGTGCTTGCGGTGCCAGGCGGTGGCTTCTTCCACTACGTTGTTCGCAATGTTCAGGAAAGTGCCCGGGTCGTGGTACCAGCCGTTGTATCGGTTGAAGCTTATCACGTCGAGGTATTGCGCCTGTATGGTAGCGTTCAGTTCACGTGAAACATTAGAATTAGGCACATAGGTTACGACTAGGTCTACTAGTAGGTAGACCGGTCCCTTGCTGCTTAATCAACAAGAGAATTACTCGGACAGGTCATCGCAAAAACAGATATGGAAATAGAACAAGACTCTATAGAGTCGATACTTAAGATTATAATTAATATTAATTGATCAATTTACTTTATAATGAAATAAATATAGTGAATAAAAATAACACAATCCATCCATTCAATAAAAACATTGGTTTGTTTCAGAAAATGCAGTAGTTGATGGTTGGTTGCATATGTTCAATGCAACGATCAGCATTAAAAAAAATGTTAATGGAAATACCTTCACAAACATATGGTAACTAGCTTCTGCCCGCGACTCCGTCCGCGTGGAACTCGGTTATATCGTAGCTCATTACAAACTTTCACCCCCCATTTCACCCCCTTAGGGGATGATTTCCGGGATAAAAACTATCCTATGTCCTTCTAAACTATCTCTATACCAAATTTCATCCAAATCGGTCCAGCGGTTTAAGCGTGAAGAGGTAACAGACAAACAGACACACTTTCGCATTTATAATATTAGTATGGATTTTGGGTT
Organism: Epinotia demarniana; assembly: GCA_945867215.1. Classification (NCBI taxonomy): domain Eukaryota; kingdom Metazoa; phylum Arthropoda; class Insecta; order Lepidoptera; family Tortricidae; genus Epinotia; species Epinotia demarniana. Next base: position 8,960,026 of record OX244271.1, read on the forward strand.
ACCGTTATAAATGTATTGAAAAATTGAATTAAATAATACTGTACATAATGCGACTCTATTAATCTTGTTCTATTACCGTGTTACGATTGTTTTGCGATGACCAAACAAAGATTATTTTAGGTATTAAGTAAAAAAAGTAACAAAGTCAAACACTACGTATGCCTCTGAATTGTCTGAATCGAACTTAAGCGAATTCTGTCATAATATAATGTACATATTATGAGAATACTTACGGATTTATCATAGACGTAACTCTGTGCAATAGCGATGGTGACAGGTCGCGAAAGATCCATGGATTTAACGTGACGCACAACCTCTCTGAAAAAGCCATGATGCGGGGGAATTTTACTTCTCTACTTTACATTAGGACTGACATTAGTAAAGAAAAGACTGATATGAGTGCAATAAGGTTAAACAAGTTTACCCGAAATATAAGTCAGCTCCCTTAGCCTGCGATCGGGGCTCGTTGGAGATGGACCACATGATCACGCTGGGATGGTTCTTGTCGCGGTGGATGAGCTCCTTTAGTGACTGCTTGTGCTTCGCGAGCAGCGAGTCCGAGAAGTAACTGTAATTAAAAGTACGTATAAGTCATCTAAAAGTATTTGAATGTATTCATCATCATCATCATCATCATCATCATAGCTGCCGAAAGACGTCCACTGCTGGGCTTAGGCCTCCCCCAAAGAATGCCAGAGTGACCGGTCCTGCGCCACCCGCATCCAGCGTACTCCTACAACCTTTACCAGGTCATCAGTCCACCTTGTGGGGGACCTACCCACGCCGCGCCTTCCGATACGTGGTCGCCACTCGAGAAGCTTTCCGCCCCAACGGCCATCGATTATACGTGCTATGTGCCCCGCCCACTGCCACTTAAGTTTAGCGACAAGCCGGTTTCCGAAGAGGCTTTAGCACCGCAGACCACATCCACACGCTTCGTCAGGTGTCGTATGTATTATGAATCAGGAATAACCCTACCATTCAGTTCTGGCAGTCAGTAACTTTCTTGGAGTTTCGTATCATTGCGATGTGCTAAGCTGAAAGAAGACCCCTCGTATTCGATTCGCCTACTTCGCCTACTAAATCGTCTCGGTATTTTCCTTTTTGAAGAAGCTTGTACAACACGACAAGAAACTTAAAGGCGGATGTCACACTGCGCCGCATCTCCGGACGGCGGAGCGACGGAGGTGCGGAGGTCGTTGTATGCAAGTACCGCAATTTGTATATACTTAAATTCCGTATGATACGACACACTGCACCGCACACCTCCGTCCGGCGAAATTTGTATGCAGCCCCGCACCTCCGTCCGGAGATGCGGCGTAGTGTGACATCAACTAAAGAGTCGCGAACGCGAAAAAAAAATAAAAAAAGAGTGGTGTATAAAAACTTACTTGGTATCTACGCTAGGGCACTCATCGATGATCATGACGCCTTGCTCATCAGCGAGCTGGTATATCTCCTCGGCATACGGATAGTGCGATGTGCGAAAGGCGTTAGAGCCCACCCATCGGATGAGGTTGAAATTCTTCACCCAGAGCACTGGATCCCATCCTTTACCTCGCAACTGGAAATTTCGTTTAACAGATATTTCAGCCTCATACGTGTAACTATAGGGTAGAGTGAATGCTGTCGTGGGCACGTGGTCTTAATTCGTTACGCGCCTATGCACTTGATGGATGAAGTTGAATTGGGTACGTGGGCTTGGTGCGTAGAGCAACAATTGTATTTTCACCTCACCGGCTCGAAAAGGCTTGCTTTATCGCTCAAAATCTGCGCCCAAAAGTCCATTTTATCCGCTAGCGTGGAAAGAGTTTTTGAATTTGGAACGTGACGGTCTATCGCGAGACCCAACTTTTTTCTATACAGAATGAGAGGTGGTTCAGAAACTGATGGTGTTATGCCAATAATAAATTGTTATTATTTTGATAAAATAAAATTAATAATACTTATTCTCTCTTAATTAAGTAGGTACATACGAAATATTAACATTTAGATTGACTTATAAAGATAAAATACGAATAAATAATTTTAAAATGACGTTTTATTTTTCTAAAAATTTTGCTTTTTTGGAACGCACCGTTTGAAAAGTTAATTTAAGAAAAAACTCATACATTTAATTTTGTTTTGTTCTAAACCCACAGACAGTAAAACCAAAATAATGGTGGTTATTTATAGATTTTAGTGCAGAAAATATATAGATATATATGAATTATGATGCCTGCTAAGTTAGCGGAAAAAAGAAATAAGCGTATTTGAGTCTTAGTTTAAACCGTGATTACCCAAAAATACTTGGGTAGGTAAGTGTGAGGTTATTTAAAGATGCAAAAATATTTATGTTACATTTAATAATTATAAAATGCTAGATCTTGATGAGATGTAAACAAACCTTTATTGAAAATGAGCATAAGGTCCAACGTACTTCCATTACATTTACTTACCTACCATTTTCCTCGCGGTGGTGAGGTGAAAAATTGTGTGTTTCGCTCGGCAGCAAAGTTGTTTGGCGTCTCGTGCCTTGAAAGCCTCGCTATGCTCAGGATTGTACTTTTGAACCATGAGCGAAGCGAAAATTTTACAATCCTTCGCTAGCTCGGCTTTCAATACTGCGCCAAACAACAACTTTGCAGCCTTGCATAACAAATAACTATTGTTATTATTAAGAAGGGCCGAAAGGAAAACTGATAAAAATAAAAATCACCAGTGCTGGGTCGATAAGTGTGTTTGGCAAGCAAATGATGTTGGTCAAAATGTATGCGTTACGTTTAGCGTTACCGCGTAATTAAATCCAATCAGTTTAGGGTTCAGTTTCGTTTTCCTGACTCTAAGCAGGTACGAAACTTACATCAGAATCCTCATGCATGGCCACGCCTCGCATATATATGGGCTTTTCGTTGATGAAAACACTGGTGTTAGTCCATGTAACGGTCCTGATGCCAATTTTCTGGTAGTAGGTGTCCACTACGTCGCCTCGAGGCCCTAATAGGGATGCCTAAAATAGAAAAACATATTAAGAGGGGGCGCTCCGCGAAATCAGAGTTCTTAGATTGAATATTTACCTATGACAAACTAAAGCGAATAACAGGAAAAAGAACATACAGAAACTACATCATATTTGCAATCTATTTGTCCGAAAAAAACCATCCAAAACCAAAATTGCCTCGATAGAAAACAATCGCCAAAACATGTCTTATATTTACCTAATTTCAATTGTGTGCCGTTCCCGTGCATATAATTTACGTAAAAATTTAGCGTATAAATAGATTTTGATATTGGCTAGTGATTTGACCATCGAGGTTTTTTTATGTTGTCCCTTTTCAGACTTATTGAGGTAAAACGTATTTGGCGTATACGTCTTTTTTATTTAGCGCGATACCCTTTCTCCCGTCGCGTGTTTCGTGCAGTTTGGTATATCTTCTGTTGCCGTTTGCGGGCGGAGTCAGTCGCAATCGCTCCGCTGAGACGAGAGGACTACGTTCTGTGCTCTCACGACGGCACGGTGAACATAATTATTTCAATAATATTGTGACCCAGTATATTCGTCCAGTGAATGAATGTATCATTACATTCCAGTAGATACTTCGTATATTTTGAAATAATATATTCAAAAGTCAACCTTAACATGTATACCTTAAAGTTCAAAATACAACCATAAGATTACGCAACGATCGGCCGGCGACCGGCTTTTTAGAATAATTTGTGCAGTACATGCAAAACTAGACGAACAATTTTCTGTCGAGCGTGTATTTACTTTATGAAAGATTATCACTATCACTGCAACATACTATAAAACAAAGTCGCTTCCCGCTGTCTGTCCCTATGAATGCATAGATCTTTAAAACTACGCAACGGATTTTGATGCGGTTTTTTTTAACGGAGTGATTCAAGAGGAAGGTTTACATACATACATAAATTCACGCCTTTATTCCCAAACGGGGTAGGCAGAGCACATGAAACGTTTGTTCCAGCGCCACTTTTAGCATAAATGTGGGTATAAAATATCGACAAAATGTGATATTAGGTAGGGCTGAGCTGCAGGCTACTACCGGGGTCCACAGGCGGCGGATAGTGGAATGGCCATCAGATATGATGGTTAGCTGCGAATATACTGAATAAGCAGTCCCCGACCACGCAGCGGCAGGGTTATCAGGATGTAGTGGGTAGGCTTGTAGGAGGGGCTACTCTATAAAAAGCTACAATATCCGACGACGATTCTGTGACATGGCGAGTAATTGCCGCCATTAAATAAGCAATCCTCTAGTGTCAGGCAGCAGTAGCACTAGTACCGACTGGAGAACGAAGATAGGAATCTGGAAGGGCTCTTGTTTGGAAATCACGGAGCGGGTGAACCTCGGTTCGTGTACTGCGGTGTGGAAGGCAAGGGGGAAACCACCACACTATGCTTCCTCAAAAAAGGAGTAATGGACTACTCCACCGACAAGAGCCAAGCTCTTAAATAAATGATGATGATGATGATGATGTGATATTGCAGTGATAGGTTGCTAGCCTATCGCCCACAACACACTTCAACCCTGGTCCCTTAGTCGACTAAGGTCGACTAGGGTCGAGGAAGGTTTATATGTATAATATAGTATCCGTGCGAAGCCGGGGCGGGTCGCTAGTTGAGAATAAATCCGGTTAAGTTAAAAATCGATGTCCTCTCGGTCTCTAAATACGAATTCGAAGTCAGAATTATTTCAAAAAGTGGTCCCATTATTTAATTTTTTTGAAACATTTGTTGTAAATTACGATGCGCGTTTTTTTTTTAAAGAACAACGTACTTTTTCAGGCTTTTCGAGGGTGCAGATTCTAGAAATGATGTCCATTTTGAATTCCAAGATGGCGGACATTGTTTTTCGAATTTAAACATTCGTGAGACATTTTATTTTTTAGACAACGTTCAACTCAAGTATTAAATGTCACTACGGGCGACATGTTTCGAACTCTGCGGGGGTTCTTCAGGATGAGTGTTTTCGCGGCGGTGTCGCTTGAATCTTATCGTGATTCAAGCGACACCGCCGCGAAAACACTCATCCTGAAGAAGAACTCCCGAATAGTTCGAAACATGTCGCCCGTAGTGGCATTATTGACTTTGTTTTTCTTTAAAGTCATCATGGGTGTTGCTTTTAGGGTAATCGAGGGTGCAGTTTCCAACAATTATTGCCTGCGAAATTGGTCATTTTTATATTAAAAGAAGTGAATACAATTTAGCAGTTTTTCTTGAATACCAGTATGTTCAAAATTAATAACTTAAGGGCCAGAGCGTCTCCATTGTCTCCAAGCACGAATCCGAGATCAGAATTGTAAAATTTGGCCACACAGTGGCCTGAAAATCTGGCTTTCATAGACATGATCGAAGGTTTCATAATATACAATATAACAGTTTTTTTAATGCTACTAATAAATTCACGGTTAAATTAACGTATTAAATGACATGACAGGCGACATGTTTCGAACTCGAGTTCGAGTTTCGAGTTCTTCTTCAGGATGAGTGTTTTCAATGTTTGCTTTGAAGAAGAACTCCCGAAGAGTTCGAAACATGTCGCCTGACGTGACATTTAATACGTGATTTTAACCGTGGATTTATTAGTAAGTATTTTAGACATATCCTACAAAAGTTAAATTCGATTATAGCTTTTTTTTGCTTTAGGCTTTTACTAGCCATTGTTGTGCTAAATTACAACCCTAACGTGATTTAGTAAATAAAAACCCGGCCAAGTGCGAGTCGGCATCGCGCACGAAGGGTTCCGTACCATTATCTATAAAAACAGTAAAAAAAAGTTTATTGTATGGGAGCCCCCCTTAAATATTTATTTTATTTTGTTTTTAGTATTTGTTGTTATAGCGGCAACAGAAATACATAATCTGTGAAAATTTCAAGGTCACGGTTCTTCAGTTACAGCCTGGTGACAGACAGACAGACGGACAGCGAAGTCTTAGTAATAGGGTCCCGTTTTTACCCTTTGGGTACGGAACCCGAAAAAACGGAAGGTCGTTTTCAGTTATAGCTCTCGAAACTGACTTACTAGCGAAAATTATATCTTCAAATATAGGTACAGATTTTGTCTTTCTTCCCACTTATTATAATAGGGATGATGACTAAAAAATTTTTATCATGTCATTTGAACCAGTTTTAGGGCAGGAAAAAATGTTTGTATGGGAGGAACTACAATTGAAGAACATAAATACCCAAAAATTTGAGACATAGATTGACCTCGCTGGTAGCAGCGCAAAACGCTTAAGGCGCCGTGGGTTCAGCGAAGTCAAGCGAACAGAGTTTTTGAAACAATATAATGCGTCTGTTTATAATAATTTGGTTAAGAAAAAATACGTTTACTAATCTCGAGGCTTCTCTGCAGGGAGATCAGTGTATAGAAACATGATTAAGCAATTTTCGCTCGATAAAAAAAAATCGCCAACATACCTCTAATTACACTCTTTAAAACGATATTTAATTTTTTTTAAACTTGCTACTTACATGAAACTTGCATCAAAAATTGCGTATTTGTATTTTAGATGGTAATCAGTGAATACATTTTTTTTAAATAATTCCGATCAAAAATAATAATTCGAAAACATCGATAACCGTGATCCTACTCGCGGCCGCCGCTTGCTCAGTGCTCAGCGAGCTGCGTTCGGGGACGGACCTGTGTCGCGCGACTCGTGCTCCCGAATCCGTACGGCCAAGTGCATTTCTTGCAAAAAATATACGCTGCGTGCTCCCTATAATGGGGAATAAAAAGAATAAAACTAAAAAAAGGAGAAGGAGTCATGTTATGAATTGCAGAGCGATTGCCCAAAGAACAAATGCGAGACCGTAAGTGCAATCACAGATAAATAATAAATGCAGTAGTGTAGGTGCATACTTACTTAGTGGCTGTGTGACGCGCGTAAGTTATATTATGTATCTGAAGTGGGAAGTTCGCTATATACTTACCGAAGATATTATATGAATAGTGTTTTTTCTTGTTAAATAAGTAGGCACTGTAAATATCATATCAAATTATTCATTTCTGAATGTAATCATTCTCTTGAATTTTTTTTTAGGTTGTTGGACCGCAACAAAGAAAATAACGAAACCGTGTTCCCATCGAATGAGTACGTAATAATTATTTTAGTCCAATCAGAGGGACTACCGCGAAGTGAAAACGAACTTCGTTCAAGTATCTCCCTCTCTGTTGCTCGAACGAGCAAATGCGACAGAGACGGAGATACACGAACGAAGTTCGTTTTCGTTTCGCGGTAGGCCCTCAGTACTTGAGCCTGGCGCAACCGAAACTCGTGTGACAGTCACACTTTCAACAGAGAGGACAGGAGTGGAGTGAAGTAGAGAGGAGTGGAGATGAGAGGAATTGGTTAAGCGAAGAGGAGAGGGGCGGGTAAAATGGAGTGAAGGGGAGTAGATTGGAGAGGACTGGTGTGGGAAAGAGAGGAGAATAATGGAGTGCTACATGGGGAGAAGGTATGACCAATGATGTAATAAAAAAATTAGGTAGATATGTTACAAGCGCTCCAAAAGTGGCACACTAAAACTCATGCAATTGGCAGACCTCGCCTCAGTATCGCGCCGTCAATGGCTACGTGCAAACGTGTCGCAGTTGTCAGATTTGCAACGCAAAAAATAAAAGATGCCGTCGTGTGTGATGCACTAACTATACTAAAAAAAGCCAGGGGATAACGTATCATTCGTAAGTAATCTACTTTTATCTTCATATCAATACATTTTACGTATTCAATAATTACGTGCATAAAAGAAATTTCCAGATCATGTTGAGTGCAACAAGAATATGCCCGAAGCGTGAGTGCGATAGGGACGCAATATCTTTGCCGATCAAAGAATAACACATAAACCGAGGGGTCTTGATAAGATCATAGGCATAAGATTCGTGATAGATTATTGATCAAGTTTATGGTTTTGAAATTATTTTAATAATATATGTATCTCTATTATCATTATTTAGTTTCATCCTATGCTAACTTTATATAATAAATCCCTTCTTGATAGAACTTAAAATGCCTCTGTTACAATTTGCCCGTTTAGTAAGTATACAACATTAAATGAGAGAGAGAGAGAGAGAGAAATTGACAGATATATAGATATTGACAGATATATAGAAATTGACAGACCACGAAAGTATAAAAAAAATTAAATACTAGTACAAACTGTCAATTTAAACTTCCGCGCCTAAACAGTTCTACAGTTCCCTTTTGAGGTCGTATCGAGTTGCAATTAAAACCTTATAGGTACCTACTCAGGTTTAGAGTCACTTGACAACCGTTTATGCCAACAAAGGACGTATATTTCGACACTCTCTAGAAAGAAACTATGTTTGTGTTAAGAGCGGAGCATCTTAAATCGAGACGTATAAATGTACAATAGTACGTAACGAGAATATGATAAGAGGCAGTGTCTAGTCTGATTTATTAATACTCTTTGTCCATGTAAGCGAGACGGCATGCTGTGCTAAGAAACAGAGACAAGTATAGTTTCTCTGCATCGTACGTCACAACTCATTTACTTGTCTCTTTTTCGCTCCCGGAAAGAAGCATACCGTCCTGCTCTCATTTGATATCCATATTAGTGTGTAGCTACAATATTCGCAGCTCTTTCATGTGTGCGTAAGCCTGGCCATTTTTAAACACGGTCTTTCATATAGACAACGTATCTACCTCATTATTATATTACATCATTGGGTATGACAAACAAGTTTTTATTTATTTATACTAAATGTTCTTCGCTAAAATTCATTGTGTGTAGGTACCTACCCTAGCAAAGTACTTATAAAACTTTACTTTCCAATAAATTGTGAGTATCCCAGTTGAAATTCGTCCTCTTTTCTCAACTCCACTCTACTCCTCTCCTCTCCTCTTCACTTAACTCCTTTCCTCACCACTCTATTCGACTTCTCTTTTTTTTCTCTCCTTTTTTAAACCCACCGGTTCGTTTGGTTTGTTTGGCGAATTTACCGGGTGTAATACCGTCAGCGCCTATCGCTATTTTATTATACCTACAGGCTTGAGGTCCCGGGTTCGAATCCCGGTAAGGGCATTTATTTGTGTGATGAGCTGATGAGCATGAATATTTGTTCCTGAGTCATGGATGTTTTCTATGTATTTAAGTATTTATTTATCTATTTAAGTATGTATATCGTCGTCTAGTACCCATAGTACAAGCTTTGTTTAGTTTGGGACTAGATCGATTTGTGTAAGATTGTCCCCCCAAATATTTATTTATTTTATTTTATTTACTTTATTTTTTAATACACACATGGTTGGCAACTGGCAACCCATTTACTTTCCGGTCTGTGAAATAACTACAATTTTTGCTTTAGTTCTAAAAACCGCTAGGTAGTGCGCGTCTAAACTAGAATATGAATTAGCCGCTTCGTTGCGGTACTGTTTACTCTGTACTGTGTGTTTCCACTATGCGCGACGGCGGGAGACGCGCGGGCGGAGCATCCCCGCGCGCGCGGGGGCCGCACCCCCTGAGACGATATTTTTCGCTGAACCTACGGCGCCTTAATACTGAAAGACAGACAGGCGTGACGTCACAGCCGAAATTTGTTAGTACAAAGTACATGTTTCATCGTATGGAAACTCAGGTAAATTGTTGTTTCATTCGCGGAATACTGCGTTTAAGTACATAGTTGTCATACAATTTTTAAGTACATAGTTGTCATACAATTTTTAAGTACATAGTTGTCATACAATTTTGTTTCTTTAAAAGCGTAAGGATTCTATTGGTACCTTTGAATTTACTCTTGGACAATAAAAAAAAACATATTTTTGTAAACTTTCAATGTTCATATCTTTTTACGATTTTAATTATATTTTATAATTTATACTTCATTATAACCCGCTGGTTAATAATATGATTTCACTTTTAATAATTCTTATTACTATATGCATAAAGTTTAATTTTGCTAAACACAATTTGTCCTAGGCCATGGCCTACTTGATTTGACAAAATAAATGAAGTTTGCCTACGTGTGAACCCCGGTCCGGAGGAGCACGGTGTTCGAAATTCGAATTTCGAATCTAGGACCACGGCTTGTGCTTTCGAATTTGGAACGTCGCGCGCCTTCATTTGTTCACGCGTGACGAACAAATCGAGTTCTTGTAGGTGCCTATAGAAGATTTAATTTCAAAAATAATATTGAAAATGTCGAGTGATGAAAGTGTTTATCTACTGAGCCTGTTTTTTTGTCTCGCATAAGGTGTGAAAAGTAGAGTATACACACATCACAACACATCATCAGCCTATATACGTCCCACTGCTGGGCACAGGCCTCCTCTCATGTATGAGAGATGTGTGTGAGATGTGTCATGTAGAGTATACACCTCGGGGATAAGACTGTTTTAGTCTTGGGCGGTTGAACCCCTCACTGCACTCAGGACTCAGTCTTAATTCCCTCGCTTCGCTCAGGAATTAACTTATAACTCCCTCGCTACGCTCAGGAGTTAAATTATGAGTCCTTCGTTACGTTCGGGATTCAATTCGCTCCCGTGACATAAAACAGTGCTTTATCCCCTTGGTGTATAATCTACTATTTAATTTCCCTTTTATCGCTTTTGGTAATATTTCTATCGCGATACGATAAAATAAATAAGAACCTTCATAGTGTATAAGTATCCAGGGTTAGGATGCATCAAATATGGCCACCAGAAATTGGCGTTGCCGATCTCCAGTAAGCCAGCGCAGTCCTGCGACGCGACGACTTGTGTATCGTTCTTGTCGAACAATTGGATGAGACATAAAATGTTGTTCGCGTCAGCACCCTTGAATGTGACGTTGTAGACCACGAAGCCTGGAACATAATATACACGACGTTTCAGTTTCAGCATGAGACAGCAAGTGGCTATGAGGAAAAGTTAGTAGGTAGTTTTTGACAGGTATATGTAGGTACCTACTTATTTTAATACCTATAAGTAAGGACCCAAATTTATTTAATTGTGTGGCGATCTGTAGAATAGGCGAATATTCATATGATATTTTTATAGGAGCGCCTATTTCGCCGAAAGTGTTGTCGCTCATTTAGCACACAGGACACGTGCAGGGTTGTGGTAGGTAAATCCTGCGGACGCGAGCAACAGATTGTCCATTGTCCCCACGACCCGAAACGCGGAGTGTTTATCGGCGCAGCAGCATAAACTATCTGTTCGTCCTCCTCAGAGAGGTAATCACGGGTCCAAGTGTCATTTTTCCGTATGAAAATGGACAATTAGATCTACCTAACGTACGTAGGTACAATGCGTACGTGATCGACTTGCAGATATATAATGATTACTAAAAATGACTCGTCCAATCGCTTCTTCCAATGATGATGAATTAACACTCCGTCGGGAAGCCAATGGACCCGATTCTACGTGGACATGGCTTAAATAGCCTAAAACTAAATTGTGTAATTTTTAGACATAATTTAGGCGGCAGATTAAAATAGTACATTTTACAACTAGTGTGAAAAGAATGTCTTTTTACCACTAGTACCGAGGTATCTTGCCACGAGCTGAAAGCGAGTGGCAAGACTCGGTACGAGTGGTAAAAGACATTTCACACGGGTTGTAAACGACGTTTTTTAATACAATTGCGAAAAATAATAAATTAATATATCATTGCGATAAAATATGCTTGCCTACAAACCGCTAGCGCGGTCAAACAGGTCGCGCCCCGCCAGCAACCCGCCGCGCACACGCCGCGCACCCGCGACGGTCGCGCCGCGCGACCGCCACTTACTGCGTTTCTAAAGTATAGTTTGGAACTAAAAAGTAAAAAGCACTAGTTCGAGAAATTGAGCTTCTCGTACGCTACGCAGCCACAAAAAGTACCACTTTTTGAGCAACTGTATTAAAAACGACATTAAGAATAGCATTATGGCACCGAAGCCAAGTTGAATAGACCGCCTAAAATAAGAAACGTCAGATTCAAATTACCGCTGTCATTTGATTATGACAGCTGCTCATAGAATAGCAACGTGTTTAGCGACACCTAAATAAAATTAGGAAGTTTAGAGGCCACTGTAGAACCGGGTCCATTGTTAAATAATGTTGCCATAACACGTGTGATTACCCGTAAGGCCTTGTATGTCGGTGTTGACGATGACGTCATCGATGTAAGCCTGCGGTGTGCTGTAGAGGAACACGGTGCGGTGGATGCCGGCGTAGTTGAAGAAGTCGAACGTGTATGACTGCTTTAGCCGCAAGGTTCGGTTTCTGGTTACAAAAGAATACATTACATTATGCTAAGGACTTCATACTGAATGGTTTCAAATCTATACCTACTAACAATTGTATACCCTATTGGTACCTATACAGAATGTCCCTTGAAGTAAGATCTTACCGAATAGGCATGAGATGAGTCAGTTGGAGGGAGATAAGCTCCTGATCCATTTTAAAGCACAATTTTAGAAGGTACCTATTTGTTGAGAGCATATGTAAGTAAGTAGGTACCTATGTAATAAAAAAACTGCATCATAAAACAATCCCGAAGAAAAAATATTTTTCTATTTAGTAGGAGTGTTAGTCATTTGTTTAAAAACTACAGTGTGTTACATAATTGGTGATACAAAATGGCGAAATGTGAACCTATCCATAATTCTCAATAACTTTTACTATGGGACCACCGGACCAATTTTGTTATGCCAAAAAATCCAACTATTTGCAACTCACCAATCAGGAAACAGAATTCATTTGAAACGTTATGTGTTTCATATTCCCTAATTCACAATCATTAAAAAATAAACCCTCCGACCGTCTATAGCCGCGTCCAAACGTTCAAGCGTGGTTGACTGCGTACATGGCATAAGCTATGAAGATTGAGTGGTATAGACCATGGACCTAGGATGTATAGACTGCTGTGTAGACAGCTCTCGCTTTATCGTATGCCTCGTAATATCGCGTATGCTTTCCGCAGCGCTCGGCCGTTTGGATGCGGCTAATAGACGATTAGAGGCGTTTATTTGTGATGCCAATAGTTTGTATCTGTGTCTGTTAAGGCTTTCTTATTCGAGTGAAGCTACATACGCGACACAATATATCCGCTAGTTGGCGCAACGTTATCGTAATTCTCCCCAGTGACGCACACCATTACATTTCACGCACACTATCTCACTTTAATGAGACAGGTCACTGACCTAGGATTGATTATTTTTTTGGTGACATTAAGAATTTAAACCAGTCACCAACCTCCTTAGAGAAACTGAAATTGTCAAAACATCTTACTGGAAAATGACAGAGACATGTTGACATTTCGTATTTTATTCCAAGCAAGATTCCAAGTATGTTTCTTAGATACATTTCGGTATGTGATATACAATTAAAAAGGCAATAGTAGGTACTATTGCCTTTTTAATTGTATATCACATACCGAAATAGAGTTACTATAACGTTGTCAATTTAACGTAGGTACGTTAGATTGACAACGTTATAGTAACTCTATGTGTTTTCCTCTAAGGTGCAAAATCGCATGAATATAAGCAGGAGAACATTGATGAAATTTTCCTATGATTTTGCCAACTTCTACCGAAAATACGGATCTTCCTATCGTATAACTTAATTTCAAGAGAATCCAAGAAAAATGCAACTGATTTCAATAAATCACATTCCCCAAATAAAAATGTTAATGACTTTAGAATTGATCTTGCACAAGTGTGCGCTGTCTTTTACAACCCGACTATCCACGGTCCTACAAAATTAATTGTTACACCACATCATCATCATTATCACCACCACCACGCATGTGTATAAAACTGACCCCATATATCACCCCACCCTCCATATGCTACCTTCATTAGAAAATTCTAATTTATTACGGAATCTAAAGAAGTGTCATAAAATATACCTACAGGATGTGTGTAAGATCGGCGATGAGAAATGGAATTGTGATATCCGAACAAATATATACCTTTATTTTTAAATATTTTGGTATTTCTTAGCTTCCAAGTAGGGATGCAACGATACCGATGCCGATAATCGTAAACCGCGGGTTATCGTTATTTTTGACGATCATCGGTATCGTAAAAAGTATTACGATTAATAACGATTCTTAAAACTAGTTGTGAGCGACGTCCGCTCTCGGCGGTGTCGGCTGGGCGAGTGAGCGCGCGCGCTACCTGCCGCGGCAATGCTCGCCCCTCACAGTCACCTAAGAGTGACCTAGCTCCGAGACAAGTCGGCGACGGACGAGCTCCGCCCCTATGTGCTCGGACAGGGCGTCGACCACGCTCCGCGACACAAGTCGGCGACGGACGAGCTCCGCCCCTATGTGTACGGACAGCGCGTACTACCACTCGGCGCCCGAATGGTGTATTTGGGCTTTGCCCGTGTCCTCAGACACTTTTGGGTAAACGCTGTTACCAAAATAAAAGAAGGAATAACGAAAAAATAGACTTTTATTTACTTTTCCCTATACTGCCCTATCACTGCCCTAAGTGACTTGATACAAGTCCCTAATTTCCTAATACTTTGTAGTTTTCTTCTTCTTCTTGTTGTGACTTCCAGGAGGCTCCGATTTGACACTGACTTGCTCCTTTTTTTTTTTTTTTTTTTTTTTTTTGAACCTGACTGTTGCTATAATAGGACGGACCCAATATAGCGGTCGAACTGCGTGGTTGGAGGGTGGCCTGGGGAAAATCCAGGGGAAGCCTCCGGCACGACCACGCGGGGAAGTTTGTACACTGGAATACTCTAAGAGTTTGCGCTCCAGTGAGATTGGTTGAACGGTATCAACCGAATCTGGGGTGTGAGTGGTATCGAACTACTGGGAGTTTTATCGCTGGTTCGCTAAAACCTAGCCTAGCTGAGAAGAGTCCAGCAAGAAACTCAGCTAGGCCCGACTTGCGTCGGACTGACTCTACCCGGTATGCGGCGGTACCGGGACGAAAGCGGACTGTATGTGTCTGTGTTGTCTCGCGGTGGACGTCCCCACCGGCGGGAACGCTGAAGTGTACGCGATGTGTTGGACGCCGAAAGCGCAGCGTTCCATCTTTCGATGGACGCTGTGATTTCGTCGTCCGGGTCCGTGAGTGTGTGCCTAGGACGCCGGACCGTGCGGCCCCTAATCAGTGAGCGCCGAGTAACGACAGAGGGGGGAGGGATGGGGACGTAGTCAGCAGCCTTCCTAACTAACGGATTCCTATGGTGGGGAGCGTTATCAAAATAACGTCTGGCAGCCTGCTTAAAGAAACCATACATGGTGCTAATCTCCATGTCGTGGTGCAGGCTGAGGTTCGATTGGTACCACGGGGCACCAGTCGCCCTTCGGAGAAAACGATTCTGAATGACCTGAAGCGGCTTGAGCGATGACATAGGCACGTGAGCGAATGCTACACTTGCATATGTCATGATTGGACGAATACAAGTCTTGTAGAGTGTCAGCTTATTCCTAAGTGACATTTTACTAAACTTGTTGATCATCGGCCCTAGCCTTCCTAGCACGAACAACGCGCGGTTGCGTACCCTACGGATGTGGCTACGGAAAAGCAGTCTCCTGTCGAGGGTCACTCCAAGATATTTGGCCTCGTTGACCCAGGGGATGGGTCGGTCAAACATCTGGATCGGAGCCACCCGCCTTTCTGTACTAATGCAGTCCGACGGATGAAAGACTATTGCAGTGCTTTTCTCCGGGTTGACTTCGATACGCCAAAGATTAAACCAACGACCTAGGTCGGAGATTGCCTCTTGGAGGTATCGCCGGATAGTAGCGTACTTACAATGAGTCGTAAAGAGCGCGGTGTCATCCGCAAACAACCCCAGTTGCACCTTAGGGTGCCTGGGAATGTCGTTTGTGAATAACGAGTAGAGAGTGGGAGAGAGCACGGAGCCTTGCGGGACTCCGGCCCGGATGGGGTGTGGGTCCGAATACGTTCCCTCCAGTCGGTATCGAAAGCTTCGGTCACTGAGAAAATCTCGTATTGTGAGTACGAGTCTGTCCGGCATTCCGAGCTGGTATAACTTGTATACAAGCCCGTTATGCCAGACCTTGTCGAAGGCTTTCGCTACGTCGAGAAAGATCGCACCGGTCTTGAGCCCCTGGAATCGAGAGAAACCATCCAACACGTGCTCCGTGACGCGGTGCACCTGTTGGACGCATGAGTGTCCGGATCTAAAACCGAACTGCTCATCGATGAGGAGGTTATTCTCAGCCGTAAATCTGAGAATTCTCGTGAGAAGGATCCGCTCATATAGCTTTCCAAGGGAGCTAAGTAAGCTGATCGGCCTGTAAGAGGCAGGCGAGGTCCGGGGTTTGCCGGGCTTCGCTATCCTTATGACCGTTGCACATTTCCACGCGGCTGGAAAGTGAGCATTGGTCAGTGCGGCATTGAAGATGCCGACCAAAAGGAGGAGGAGGGTTTCGGGAAGAAGTTTCAGGATGCGATTGGATAGACCATCCGCACCTGGAGCCTTCCTAATACGGAGACGCCTGACAAGGTCACTGACTTCCTTAACCGACACCGGTAAAATGGGTGAAGTTACGGGGAGACGCGATCTCCTGTCCACCTCGGAATCGACCCTACTAATGTGGGCTTCGTCGGTGTTGAGGAGGTTGGGCGAACATTGGGACTCTAAACTACTCGCAAGGCATTCGGCTTTCTCACTGTCCTCGAACGCGGGGGTTGAGTGATCCGGTCGATCCAAGGGAGGGATGGTCCAACAGGCATCGGATTTGAGAGATCTCGCTAGTTTCCAGTAAGCCAGGTGACTAGGCGTTATCTCCCCCATCAGATCCCTGAACGAGTTCTCCCGAAATTCGGCAATTCTCTGTTTGGACTCGTTAGACAAGTCCCTCAGGATTTGCCGATTTTCGGCAGAAGGGTGATTTGAATAGGTACGTATGGCGCGATTTTTCCTTGTCACCAACTCTCTCAGTTCCGTAGGTAGAGGTCGGTTTTGGATGTCTTCCGCCGACACCTCCCTTGAGGCTTCGCTTCGAACAGCGTTGAGGTAGTTGGTGAAAGAATCGATCGCTTGGTCTGTCTGTTCGGTTGTAGTTATATTGTCTGGGATATCTCTAAGCAGGGGGGAGTCCGTCTGTAGGAGACCTGATTGTACCTTGTCCCAGTCCACGAGTGTCCTGGTTCGAGGAGTACTATTGGGGTGAGGGCCTAGTCTCAAGAGGACTGGCCTATGATCCGAGTCTAGTTCGTGTAGCACTTCTATAGAACGCAGAGTTAACGCTACGTTCTTTAGTAGTGCTATGTCGAGTATGTCAGGTCGGTGGTCTACGTTATGAGGGAAGTGAGTCGGCTCTAAGGGAGCGAGGAGATCGAAAGGGAGGCTATCGATCAAAAGGTGATGAAGCCGATTGCCGTTGGGATTGGATGCTACGCATCCCCAGCTGATATGCTTACTATTTAGGTCCCCGGCCACGATGACCGAAGGACCTAGGGAGGCTAAAGAGTTGAGGTCAGTCAGAAGTAAGTCTCGTTGAGGTGAAAGGTAGGTTGACGCAATCGATATCGGGGGGTGCCCCTCCATCGAGATGCGACAGACCGACACTTCCATATTAGTCAGGGGCGGTGGATTGAGACTTATGCAATGTAAGTTACGTTTGTAGAAAATGAGCGTGCCCCCGAATGGCCTACCATCTTGCCTATCATCTCTAATCTGAACGTATCCAGGGACGCGAAAGGCTCTAATGCCGGGACGATAAAAGGTCTCTTGGACCAGAAGTAAATCTACTGAGTGATCGCGAAGGAAGTTCATCACCTGGTCCTTCATACCCCTTAGACCATTGGCATTATAAATGCCAATGGTAATCGAAGCAGGTTTAAGCTTCTGGGATGTACTATCCATACTAATAGGCACCGTTAACCTGGCTGCCGCTTGGTGCGGCGAGATAGCGAGTAGCTGATGCGAATATGTGGGTAGACAGGCCGCTCGCTACCTCCGGTGGGAGTACCTGTACTAACTGCATAAACGCATAGAGTGGGTCCATAGCGGGCCGGCCCGCTTGACTGGCGGCGGGTCCCCATACAGAGGGGCCCGCCTGGGATTGGGGTGCAGAAGGCACCGGGCGGGGACCTACGGCCGCTGAAGGCGGCGGGTTCCTAGGGGCTCCTAACCCTACGGCCGGAAGGGCGGGGAAGTTTTGCGGAGTGCTATGGGGAGCACCCCGGCCCGCGCTTTGCTTGCGCCCAGAGGGAGGCGAGGACTTCGACTTTGCCCCGGTGTCGCGACTCTTTGGGCGGCAAGGGCATCCCCCATAATTGGCAGTATGCCCATGGGGGAGCTTGCGACCCAAACAGTTGCAGCACCGTATGCCGTTCGGGTCCTTGCAGCCTTTTGGGCGCTCGCAATCGCGAGTCGCGTGATCCCCAGCGCACTTGACGCAACGGGGGGGAGAGTGGCAGCCACGGGCGCCGTGGCCAAACCGCTGGCAGTTGTGGCACTGTGAGAGGTGGGTCCTCTTTTTGGGAGTCTCCACTCTCACCGCCATTTTAAGGACCTCCTTAAGGGAGTGGACGGCTTTGCGCTGGTTCGGGTCGGTGACTATTAGTACGATATCGTACTTCCCTACTTGCTTATTGTAGAGGCGATGAACCTCCCTGACGGCGATCCCCTTGCGTTTGAGGTCCGCGGCTACCTCGTCCTCCGGGATATCCTTGTGGATTCCCCGGAGGACGGCCCTATAACCTTTCTCCTCGACGGTCAGCCTCCGGTTGTAGGCCATCGACAGCTCGTCGAAGAGACGGGTCAGAGCACGGTAGTCCTCGGGTCCCTGGACCGTGATGCGACTGACTTGCTCCGGGCCGTACCTGCTATTTATACCTGCCAACGGGCAAGCAAGACGTGCTGAGTGAGACAACAAAAGTTACGCCCACTTTGACTTGACTAATTTACATCACAAGGTGTTATTCTGATATTATACATATTAATGGGCGGAAGTCTAAGCTGATTTACGAAGTTCTAATATGGCTTGAGTTCTTATAAGTACAGTAGGGTTCGTAACTATTTTCTTATTCGAATAATCATACATGGAAATCGGGCAAGCCGTAATTCGGTCCCTTTTGTAACTCTTATTTATCTTTTGCGCTGAACCTACTGAGTTTACTTATTTCTAAGTTTAAACATTAAATAGAACTTTTTATTAGCTTTCTAACAACATATAAATCTGACGGCGCGTTCGATAAAATGACAGCTATTAAGTGTTCGCTACACGGTACAATCGATCGGACTAGCAGCTGCCAGACGACATACCGTGTCGTACGACCAAAAGTGTGCTGGATGAATTGACCGATCTGGTCGGGTCGGATGGAACGTCCAGCACGCTTTGACGTAATGCAGAACACTGGTGCAATTCGGACCGTGTTAAAATGTCATAGGCCTGACGGGGCGGCAATCATCCGCCATTGATTCATTATCGATTTGCATCGCGCCGAAGCATAACGTGTTCTGCAGAACGTCGGTTAAAATTGTCATATGGTTACTTAGACATTATAAATGATATCATATTTCAATGATTAGAGTTGATTAAAGTCGTGATTAAATTACTTTGTGCATTTTAACTCCTCGCCCGACTACCCACGCTTCTACGATCAAGAATGGCGGATTCCGATATTCCTGGTGGATCTAATGTGCCTTTATCAGAAGTGGGATGCGAAGGGCTTCCTCCTGAGGAGTCTCAAAAATCACATGCGATAACGGCAACGCCGAATTTATTGCAAAACATGGAGGCACTTCTAGCGCGTGTGTTAGCCGCACCGCAACCACAAGCGGCCCCAGTAAACACTATGGCGACCCAGTTAGTGAAGTTTGATCCTGACGCCGCCGAAGCAGATATTGAAGGTTGGTGTAAAGTAACAGAATTCATTGTGAACAGTAGACAGCTTGATGGCGCTGAATTATTGTTAGCACTGACACACGCTCTTAAAGGCAGAGCTGCCACATGCCTCACCAAACTAAAGCTCACACAGCTTACGTGGCCACATATCAAGGAATTGCTCATAGCAAAGTTTGCGAAACCTATGCTTCCACAAGACTACTTCGACGAAATATTTCGCTTTCAAATCGGATCCAAAGAAACTGCTAGCGAGGCGGCCATGCGTTTGTGGGGCTACATAGAAAAGATGCCGCGCGTTGAAATGGCGGAAGATATGATGACTGGGCTCGTGACGTCCGTGCTATCGCAAAAAGATGGCACTATAAGAAGAGAGCTTTATTCTCACACACTTCAAAGCAGAGCACAACTACTTCGCGTGCTCAATGGTTTTTCACTCAAAAGGCGAAACGATGGCTGCGACTCTTATGATTCAGAGGCAAAGAAGCCACGTGTCCAAGATCGACGCTTCACTGGCAACTGTCACCACTGCGGGACTATGGGACACAGGGCGGTCGACTGCCGCAAGCGCCGGGTTGAACAAGACTCTCCAAAGAAAGCGACTTATAAGACACAGAAGATTCCGGACAAGACAGCGAACTCAAGTATCACCTGTTTCGTGTGTGGACAACCGGGACATCTTGCGTCAACCTGCTCGGAGCGCAAAGGCGGACCATCCGGGACGACTAAAGAAGTTCAAGTCTGTGAGCGCAGGGTGGCCAAGGGGACGCTGACTACATCACTGGGTGAGACCGTTTCCTTCCTATTTGACAGTGGATCTGTTTGTTCATTAGTAAAATGTGGCGTGTCCGAAAAGCTACCGGGTACATTGCGCAAAGATCTAGTTCAGCTTGTAGGTATAGGCAACGATGGCATTGAATGCACTTCCCAAATTTTAAGCCCAGTTAATATTCAGGGTGTAGAAGTGTCAGTGTTATTTCACATTGTTCCTGACAATGCTATATCAGAGCCGATATTAATAGGCAGGGATTTATTAGACCTCGGTATAGACGTTAGAATAACTAGCGAGAAAATCTCATTTTCTTGGCACAATGAGGTCAATACGATCGACGCCGTTGATTTCACAGACATTGATACAGATTTAAAAGGGCAGGAGCGTCTGGCTCTCATCAAAGTTCTGAATAAGTACAAAGAGTTCTTTATCGACGGCATACCTACTCGCCGAGTAACAACAGGCATGTTACGTATTGACCCCATTGACCCACATAAGACGGTACAGAGGCGTCCTTACAGGTTGTCCCTTGCTGAGAAAGAAATAGTAAATGAGAAAGTGCAATCCCTTTTAGACGCCGGCGTCATTCGGGAAAGTACCTCACCTTTTGCGAGCCCCATCCTACTCGTCAAAAAAAAGGACGGCTCCGATAGGATGTGTGTTGATTACAGGGAACTAAATTCCAATACAAAACCCGAGCACTACCCTCTACCACGTATTGAAGAGCAGATAGACCGTTTGCATGGCGCATGCCATTTTTCTTCGCTCGACATGGCGTCTGGCTACCACCAAATTCCAGTAGACCCAAATGGCGATAGCATATCACGCACAGCTTTCGTAACTCCGGATGGGCAATATGAATATCTGGCCATGCCCTTCGGGTTACGAAACGCTGCCTCTGTATATCAACGATGTATTAATAAAGCCCTAGGATCTTTAAAGGATAAGGTGGCGCTAGCGTACATGGATGACGTCCTGTGCTACTCGAAAGACGTGGCTGAGGGATTGAATAAGCTAGATCTCACTCTCAAAGCGTTATCAGAGGCTGGCTTTTCGTTTAACGTGCACAAATGCAAATTTCTAAAAAACGAAGTCGATTATTTGGGGTATGTCGTTAAAAAGGGAGAAGTATCGCCAAACCCTCGCAAAGTCAAAGCTTTGGTTGAAGCCCCCACACCCAAAACAGCGACTCAAGTCCGTCAGTTTTTGGGCTTAGCTTCGTACTTTAGGCGATTTATTCCTGGTTATACGCGTATCGTAGGACCTTTATACTCCCTTACAAAGCTGAAGGGTCCCATTCAATGGACCGAGACTCATGAAAATATTCACAGGAAAGTCGTACAAATCCTCACATCGGGGCCTGTACTGACAATCTTTGACCCTAAGTTACCTATAGAGCTCCACACCGACGCCAGCTCTGAGGGATATGGGGCTATACTCATTCAAAGAAAGGACAACGCCCCTCATGTGGTTTCATATTTCAGCCGCCGAACGACGGACACGGAATCCCGGTATCATTCCTACGAGTTGGAAACTATGGCCGTCGTTCGAGCAGTTGACAATTTCCGACATTATCTGTACGGGCAATATTTCATAGTCTTCACAGACTGCAATTCCCTGGTAGCGTCCAAGTCCAAAACTGACTTAACTCCCCGAGTACACCGATGGTGGGCCTTTTTACAGCCATACGATTTCGATATCGTGCACAAGCAAGGTAGCAGCATGGAACATGCAGACTTCCTGTCTAGAAACCCCCTGCCCAGTCCCGTAGCCGATAGTCAGCGGGCTATATCGGCTGAAACATGCCGCAGATACAAGAAGGTACAATTCGCGGAGCTTCACCAGGGTTGGCTCAGCGTGGAGCAAAAACGAGACTCTGAAATACAGGATCTAATCACAAAACACAGTAACGATGAACTCCCTGAAGCGACGGCACATACATATGATGTACGTAACGGCATTTTATATAGGAAAATCGAACGAAATAAGTCCAGCTTTTGGCTGCCTGTGGTACCTCGCTCGTTAACGTGGACCCTGATTAACCATGTGCATACCGAGATTCAGCATTTAGGCGCGGATAAAACCCTTGATAAGTTATACGAACAATACTGGTTCCCTCAGATGTCCAAACAGGTTCATAAGTTTGTCGATTCATGCATAGTATGCAAAGCATCGAAAGGTTGTTCGGGAGCGCAACAAGTCAGACTGCATCCAATCCCTAAAGTGTCGGTTCCTTGGCATCCTCTCCACATCGACATAACAGGAAAGTTGTCAGGGAAAAGCGACAGAAAAGAGTATGCATCCGTGATTATAGATGCCTTCACAAAGTTCGTCCTACTTGAGTACACCCCTTCGCTTGACACAGCTTGTGCGATTAAAGCCCTTAATGCTGGTGTCTCCTTATTTGGCGCCCCCAAGAGGCTCATCGCCGATCAAGGGCGGTGTTACATAAGCGCAGACTTTAAGCAGTATTGCAGCAATCATAATATTGAACTACACCTCATTGCCACGGGGTCAAGTAGGGCGAATGGTCAAGTAGAACGCGTGATGCGCACTCTTAAGAGCTTACTCACCATTATCGAAAATGACCCAAACAAGGTATGGCGTGACCAGCTTCCTAACGTGCAGCTAGCAATTAATAGCACCCGTTCTAGGGTAACAGGTTACACACCAACGGAATTGATGTTCGGAATACGCTCGCAATCTCTAGGACTAGCGCAAATATCATCAAACGCCCAACCAGAAGCGCGTTTAGATCTCGATGTCATTCGTGAAAAAGCATCAAGTAATATAGCAAAAGCTGCAGCAGCTGAAACAAAACGGTTCAATCGTGGTAAAGCCAAAGTCAAGGCGTTCTCAAAAGGCGATTTCGTGTTCATCAAGGGTGGGGAACGGGGAACGCAACCAAACCAAACTGCAGCGAAAGTTTAAGGGGCCGTTCGTTATAACTCGCGTCTTAGATAACGATAGATACGAGCTTCGCTGTATTAGTGGCACAAATCGTTCCTACAAATATTCTCATGAGAATTTGCGTGCTGTACCCGAGGGCTTGGAGGGCCTAGTTGAAGTAAGCACTAGTTTGAATAGTGATGAGGAGGCCGAGACGGCGGTCCAGGGTCAAAGGGTTCGAGAGGTTTCATCCGATGATGATAGCGATACGCTGTCCGTAGCCAGCTCTCGTACGTCGACAGCTAGTTCTGCCACCCTCTCCGCCTCCGAGCCTGACGAGCATGAGCCTGCTCGTAAGTAATCAAACGCATCAATTATAAGATTGTCTAACTATTGCAGGTAAAGGGACTGGCTCATGAGGGTCGACGTCCTAATCAACTTGCAATTGTGGCTAAGGCTAGCGATCGCAGGGGCACTAATGAGTAGTTGTCCGGTCCGGTCCATAGTCGCTTGGTCGTAGGGGCATCAATGAGTGGTTGCCCGGCCCGCACTGAAGCATTGAGTTATCGTAGGGGTACCAACGAGTGGTGGCCCGGTCCGATCGGCAGAGATTTGAGATGGCGATTGTAGATATGACGATGAGAGATTGTCGAAAGGCCACGAGAACGGTGTGACTGTAAAATTGTGAATGTATGATTGTTTGAAATGTCAGGGATAGGCCAGCGGGTATACCGAGAAATCTAAGGCGGTGTGTGTCTCTCTTTCCAGATTAAACACAATCAGGAGTCGCACGAGGGCGAGCGACGTGTCAGTCTGGCCGTGACGGCGCGTTCGATAAAATGACAGCTATTAAGTGTTCGCTACACGGTACAATCGATCGGACTAGCAACTGCCAGACGACATACCGTGTCGTACGACCAAAAGTGTGCTGGATGAATTGACCGATCTGGTCGGGTCGGATGGAACGTCCAGCACGCTTTGACGTAATGCAGAACACTGGTGCAATTCGGACCGTGTTAAAATTTCATAGGCCTGACGGGGCGGCAATCATCCGCCATTGATTCATTATCGATTTGCATCGCGCCGAAGCATCACGTGTTCTGCAGAACGTCGGTTAAAATTGTCATATGGTTACTTAGACATTATAAATGATATCATATTTCAATGATTAGAGTTGATTAAAGTCGTGATTAAATTACTTTGTGCATTTTAACTCCTCGCCCGACTACCCACGCTTCTACGATCAAGAATGGCGGATTCCGATATTCCTGGTGGATCTAATGTGCCTTTAAATCTTTCTAATACGATGAGCCGTTACAATGATACAAGTATAAACATATTAATTGCAAAGTAAAAATGCGCCGTACTAAGTTCTAATTCGGGCTCGGTGGCCGCGGCTCTCGTTACGGTCATGTTGGCGCGATATACCCCTCCCCTCCAGGCGGCCAGTCTGCGCTGCGCTCGCGCATAGGCAACATCTCCTCTCTCTTTCTAATACAATTGTACTGGGATTTTACTTTAATGTTACAATGTTAAAATGATATCAAATGAATGTTATGAGAGGGTGTTCTATATAAATAATTACTATGGGGGTTCTAACTACTGGGTTCTTTTTATTACTTTAAACAATCTAAGTCTTAATAAATAATCACATATTTCTCTTACGTATAATCTTCATATGACGCGATGCGTAGCTCTGCCGTCGCGTGTTGATCTGTCGTCCATACTAGTTCATTTCAAATTATTGGAGAAAAAATACTGTATTTCCTAACTTGAAAAATTGGCCATAAGTATTTGTCCATCAAACCAGCTGCTACTGTAGATTCAGAAAGATTGTTTTCCACAGCTGGTTTACTCCATACGGATATATGAAATAGACTTAACACGTTCCATGTGTACCTAGGAACCATAAATTGAGTCCTCACGTGCAACATGTTTTTTGTCAAAAGGTTCATAGCCAGTATGTGCATGCAAATAAAAAAGATCTAGCTCACACGTGTAAATTTTGGCAATGCTTTAAGTTTATATGGGGTCGTGCATCATTAATGGTGCATGCACGTATCATATGTACCCTAAAATGCTACACATATGATGCATGCACAGGGAACGTGTTAAATCTGATAATTTAAAAATTATATGTTTTCTTAATAAGAATTTCTAAGAAATTGATTTTAATTATGACATTTAGGTGGTAAACTGTCTAAAATTTAAACGTTAATTAAAATTAAAAAAATTATTAAATTAATTTGACGTTTTGGATCTGTAGGTATTGAAATCGTGTTGGTGCACTCGCTCATCCAATAACATAACGTGTGAGAGCTCGATGCACTAATAAACAGATATAGTACGGGGCACGGAGCCGCAGACGGACAGACGAACATGGTGACACTAGGATTCTTTGTTGACTATGGTACCCGTATAGTATATATTTGTTGTCTCTCTGTCAATCTGCGAATATCCTTTTCGCCAGGAATGCGTACATGTATCAAGTTGAATTAAAAATCAAATACAAGTCTGCAATCCCTTGAAGCTGTGTAAATTCAAACAGTGATACGAAGTTATAAGATAGAGCGAGATAGGCATAGAATTTTGTACCACGCCGTGCTTTCGACACATACATAAAATAGTCCATCCACAGTTTATAACCAGTATATAACCGGCATATGTTATAATGTTCTAGAATTTAGAGAATTCCTTAGCCTCAGAGTAAATAAAATGAAACAATTACTTGCCTTATCATATTATACTTATACGAAAAGTATACACAGTACATAGGTACCTACGTATAATACACCTTCAAGTATATTACACCTTATAATGACACATTTAAATTCGAGAATAAAATAGCTTTATTTTTTGGTTTATGAGTTATCAATGTTATCATAGGTTACAAAATATTAAACAGATGTATACAGTTTTAAGTGATTGTTGGGGTCTTCAATTCACTTTCAGTTTAAAAAACATCCTGAGGTTGAAGTGTGCTGTAGCTAGATTAGTATTTTGAAAATTGGTATACAATAGTGGTCGCGTTGTTCACAATTTGTTCAATAGCATCCTGACGGGGCCTGCTTTACTACGTATGTCATCGATAGTTTTTGCAGCAGCAGAAGTATCAGCGGGAGACCAGTGTAACGTCCAACTGTAGAGGATTACGAGTTGATCTAATTATTGTGACTATGTCTTTCTCGATTAGGATCCAAGTCGATGGCATTGCAGCACTGCACTTCACAGGGTGGCGTAAACATAATGGCAGGATGACAATTACAGCATCATAAATGGCAAAATCTGCATTTCTCGTAGGTACAAGATACGGTGCTCCTTGTACTTCATAATATTTATTTAGAATATTAGCTTTGCAAAATCAATAATTGCGTAAGACAACATGACATATATGTCAAATGTCAGTCGTACTAAAATATGTCACGATAAATCTATCACAAATACACACACATACGCCTATACGGCGTAAAAGACAATGTGGCCTGTGTGATAAAAAAATACTCCTCATACTAAAGAAACTAATTGAAACTTTTTACATTAAGAAAGGGCAGAAGAAGAAAAATGTGGAAAATTGCGTTATAATGGCATGTTTTTTGAACTTTTATATTATTGCGTTTGTAAAAATACCATATCATCTAGTTTGAGTGCTTATCCAACCACATCACATCTTATATTTTTTCCCTAAAATCATATTATTATCTGGTGGCTGGTATTAAATTTGCGAATAATTACGGTTGTCAAAATGAAAAAATCGCTACTGACTTCCGTCCAGCCCGAGGCCGCGCGGCCATCTGCCTACTAAAACGAGACGCGCAGGTCACTTTCCCAGATAAATTGTGTATAGAAAAATTTTAAGCCATTTTTAAAAAAAGTGTCCGTTAAAAGATCTTCTTTACATCATTGCCTATTTTTTGGCATTATTCACTTGAGTCAATTTTGCGCCCACTTTATGTATGACTCGAAATAAGATCAGAATATTCCCTTTTTTCTTGGCATGATATGATCGAGCGAAGTTTAAAATTTCGTATTTTGGTCCGTAAAAGTAACAAGGGCGATTATTAAACCATAACATATCTCAATATCCCACAATTAAACTCAAGATTTCATTGTTTATTATTGAATGTAAAATAGCTCGATTTCGGATATCGTGTTTATTCAAAACCTGAATGGCGCCAAATTCAACAATCTTTTCGCCGTGGTATTTATTATTGATCGCGGATGGATAAATCTTTGTTTTACTATTTTCTCGCAGTCGATGTGAAAAGTAGAGTCTACAACTCTGGTGTAAAAGCAATATTACCCCTCGAACTACTTCCCCTCACTTAGGTCGGGAAAATAACCATCTTGTGGTGATATGGCTTATTTTAAACCCTTGTCATACAATCTACTATTGTTCAACCGACGTTCAACAGCAACATATTAATGTGACATGTGGGTAGGACCCCTAAATTGTGGTAGCACTCGGCAGATCGTCATTTCTAGATAAAGTTATAAACAAATTTTCATTGATGTCATAATTTGCCGCCAAACTGATATATTTAGTCCTACTTTACCTGTACTTATACCTTACAAGTAGGCTGTACAGTCAGCATCAAAAGTAACTGGGCAAACGAAGATGTAAAAAGTCTTTATTAACAGGCAATAAGAGCTTTTGAAGACGTCAATTGCGCAGTTACTGTTGATGCTGACTGTACCTATACCTTACAAAATTATTCATTATTAAAAATCAATGGTTCTTCTTTGCATCCTTATTCAATATTTTTCAACATGTTAATTTATATAATATTTTACTTTTAGTTTATAATTTTTAATATAAACTCACGTTCCCAAAGAATTCTACTTTTCTCTCTGGATCGGAAGATCAGATAGATGACCTACTCGTGCTTCTCGCGTTCGTGAACACTAAATAGTATACAATAATTAACTCACGTTTGCATTTCAGTAATGGTGCCCTGCGGGACAGTGTCATTGAGGAGTGTGTTGTCCACCACCACGGTGAGCAGGTTGCTGCCGTTGTACCTCACGCAGTCCGTGATCTCCACTTCGAAGGGTAAGTGCCCGATCTCGTGGTATGCTACCGAGATTCCATTTACCCACTGAAAAACGTCAACAGTTAGTAGGGCCGGCCTTAACCATCTAGGCGCCCCGCCCGGGCGAGTCATACTTTAGGAGCCCTGTACTCGAACACCCCGTAGCGTAGCGCCATACAACTCGCCGCCCCACCCAATAATTGAGGAGTTTACTACTGACCGCCACCGCAGCCCGCGCCAGCGTGCTTGGGTTCAGGCTTGAAGCCGGCCCAGATTGCTATAAATGCTTCGCAATAGGTATTTGTGACAAAGTGTACATAAAGGACATTGGGTAACCTTGTATTAGAAAAAAAAATCGATTTTATTTTTTGTAGCGGCCTAGGATGTTTTTTAATAATCTTTTAGAGGACCTCTTAATGCGCATAGGTATATAAAATTAAAAGCGTGAAACAATATCGGAACCGAGATATTTAAGTTTTAAGTTTTGCTTATAACTTTTTAATATGACCTGTGGAAACATATATATTGCAAATATCTCGGCTCCGATGCATTTTAGAGTATTACGTTTCATAACAAAATATGTTTCATAAGAATAGATCTATCATAAGATTCATAAGTAATATACCACTTTAACGAGTGGCCGCTTATCTAAAAAAATTACTACCTTACCCAAACCCCTTTGTGTCAAAATATGAGTTGACATTTCTACAAATATTAATTAGGCGATTAGTATTTACCTTGATGAAAAAAACGATGACTCCTCCGACTTACATTGACTGTCAATATAATATAAATATTGAGTTGCTTATACTTGATAGGCTGTTACGATTGTAGATAGCGGTTATGGACACTCCTGGCCAAAGGGTCTTCTCCCCTAGTTTTCCTTTGCATGTATAGTACTATTACCTGTCTGGTCTTGGTACTAAGTATAAAGTAAGGTGCTCAAATGCCTCTAAATATGCTAGCCGATGGTAGGTACGAATCGCATTTGTTGTCACGTCGACCTCTATTTTTATTAGACCAAATGGATACATACCACGTTTATCGTTAAGGTTGTAAAGTTTATCACAGCATGCCGTCGAAGTCGCATGTTTAATTAGAAACGTGATGTCGACGTAGGCAAATGAAGACTTTGCATATCTCTATCTGTAAGCACATTCACCGCAACATTGATGTTAGCTCGCTCTAACTTCAATTCTATGTTGGATTTTTCAGCTATGTCGCGATTAGGCCGCGTTTATGGATAAGCGGAGCGTTTGGCGGTGCGGCGTTTCAAACACAAACTTATGGCATTGCTTAGGAGTTTTTTTAAACATTAGTCGAAAATATCAGCTCTGGTAATTTCTTAGTGTTGCTTTAATTAATTTCGATATTTAGCGATTATCTGCACTCCCATCCATAAATTAGATAAATGATATGTTAGTATTTTGGTGTTTCCACACTAAACATTAACAAATCATTACATACACAAAATATTTCTAGGCACACCAATCGCAGTAATGAAATATTTTGGTTGATCGTTGGATAGTTTACCAGTCGGCTCTAGGACCGCTGATGTACCGAAATATGTTTTAAAAAGATGTTCCATATTATGATTTTATACTATATAAATTCTCTGAATGTGATTCAGGGGGTTAATAGTAAATCACAAATTGTTTTATATGTCTATTCATGTGTATGAATAACCACGCTTTTAAGTCGTAAGTACCTACTTATTTATACCATATGCGTGAAAGTTTCTGTTTGTTTTGATAAACGGCTAACCGAGCGCAGTTCTATAAATAGTGGGTAGAAAGATTTCAAAGCTAAGATCTATATTAATATATTCCAACGCGTTTCACGAAATTATCTTATTTTCACAAAACGCCAGTGCAGTGCAGTGCCCTCGGTGTGCGACGCACGGTGGGCTGGATGGCTCGAAAAGAGGACATTCGCACATTTTTCAGAAAATCCTTTTTTGAAAAATGCCATCCAATAGAGAATTATATAAGGAACAATAAATAGGTAGAAGACGGGACCTCTAATAGTTTCTGAGAAACAAGATACCTATTTTTGGGTCCCATACAAAAAAAACAGACTTTATTTTTTTCTGCTGTCAATATGCCTTATTTCGCAAAAATGTATACCACATTTATTGTTCCTCATATAATTCTCTATTGGATAACATTTTTCAAAAAATGATTTTCTGAAAAAAATGCGAATGTCCTCTTTTCGAGCCATCCAGCCCACCGTGCGACGTGGATTATGTATATTACTTTTGTATGGAATCCCGAACAACACGGGGGGCGTAATTGGAGCCATATGGCGGTGTCATATATCACTTCATACCTACTTACATTGATTTTAGCTAGTAGTACGAGCCACACATAATTGATGTGGGAACGTAAAGCATCTACCAATTTGTTTATTTTTTATATTTTACTCTGGTTCCGGTCTCTAATGGTTTTGTATCCCAACAATCTTCATCAATCAGTACTTCTAACACTAAAATAAAAACTCTCGATATTGTGATAGTTTCGAACTCAAGCTTGTACATCTAATACCTACTCAAACGAAAACTCTGCGCCCTTGAGTTTTCGTTTGAAGTTTAAGCAGGTATACAAGACGAATCTTTTCTAGAGGATTGTACTTAAATGAATTGTTGACGTCGTTGTTTATATTGACGAGGCTTTCTGTTTTCAGAAAACACTTCAAAAATAAGGAATGCCTACATACAACATGCCAAGTAGCATACATCCCAGGAGGCGTAGGTAAACAGATTTCGTAGTCTCATAGCCAAGTTGGAGTGATCTAGGAAGTTGATTGAGTAATGTCGTCGGTTAAGCGAGGTCAGTGCTTCTTGCCCTCTGGGGCAATTTGCCGGATAAATGACGGCCGAGTCACCCGACTACGTCCAGTTCATGCATCGTAACGTGTGACTGGGTCGCGTACCTGTTAAGTGGGTACTCGAATTAGCATTACTGTATACCGAGCAACATAGTACCATATGCTGCAACTCAAAACGCTTGTGTTATGTGTATTAGGCAACGATATAGGTGATTATGATTATAATTATAAAAACTTTAGACAGAAAACATCCAAGAGTTTGGGACAAATATTGGCACAGCGCACAAATATTCCTTTTGCTGGGATTTGAAACCAAATATTTCGATCTTTTGGTCCGATTTCGGATAATTCAGACCTCTGGCGGATCTTGTACGGATCCTGACTCAAATCGGACTACTTCGGGTTCGGATCCTATCCCGTGGGACTGATATTTTGTATTTTTTTATTTTTATAATATCTGAATGCATTAATACTATAGGTACCTGCAATCCAGCACGTCTATCGTGGGACGGCCGCGACATACTCTCGATTTTTCTCGCACTATACCTCCTGTTCTAAGTGTTCTGATAAGAGAGAGACGGATAGTGCAAGAAAATCGAGAGAGATCGCGCGCCGTCACGTGATAGCCGTGCTGGATTGCACGTATAGATTTGATGAAAAAAGCGACTTAGGGAGATGGATGTGCTCGGTTTTTCGCTCTACCGCTCGTGGGGATGCGCTGCTCCTTTAAGACCTTTTAAACAAATCATAACTTAATGTTTTGTTTTAAGATTTATTTATTTGGGGTATAGGAAAGGGGGGGCGGTTTTTGGACTTCTTTCTTTTCTTATCGTAAAAAATGCGTACCTATAAAGAAGCATGTTTTTTTCGCAAAACTTTTTCTCTCAGATCGATATTAACCGAGATATTTGGGTTCAAAAGTCAGTCATTTAAATTTAGACTTTAAAAAGTTCGGTATCGTGAAATGACTCGGATGGCGGAGACGTTAGAAGATGGCCGTCTTCGTGGTTATTTTTAGGGTTCCGTACCTCAAAAGGAAATAATGGAACCCTATAGGATCACTTTGTTGTCCGTCTGTCAAGACCCTTTTTCTCAGGAACGCCTGGAGGTATCAAGCTAAAATGTATACCAAATACTCAGGTCTACTGTCCCTTGGAGCTGTGAAAATCTAACTTCTAAGCCAAGGCAATCAAAAGATACAGCCGTTTATGACGCAAATTTCCGCAAATTTTCGAAACTCGCAAGGGAATCAAAACCTACAGGGTACTTCCCGTGAACTCAGAATCTTGAAATTTGGTACGAAGCAACGTCTTCAGGGCCGTCTTTAACCTATGGGCATATTAGATTGGTTATCGTTTGGTGATCTGACAGGAACTAGGGACTTTGTATTTGATGAGGGGATCCCTATCGATCGCGGGGCCCTGGGCACTTGCCCAAACTGCCCACTGGGAAAGAGGGGTCTGAACGTCTTATAGCGCAAATAAAGGAAAATTTGCGAAACCTGTAAATTTTTGTACAGAACCCGTGAGTCCGATTTGCACATGGCTGGTTTTTTTAAAATAAAAGAGCGGAAAAAACTTCTTTGGAGAAAAGTTTTTCAAGTAGAAAATGCTTATTTTGACGCGTTCTATACTTACGTAACAATCATTTAAAATAGGTGTTATGATGACAACACCTTGGCAAAAAATTAAGTGCTGAAATGTCCCTGATTGCTCCACACAATAATGATCTTTGAACCGCTCTAATTCGTAAACGGTCAAGTTAATAAAATATATGAATAAAAGATGCTTATTTTTATGTATTCTTTAAAGTTCTCGCTCGCTTTTTAGCGATAAGACCGCCTGTTGTCTACCATTGTTTATGTTTAACTTACCTCTTTTTTTATTTTTTTACTATGTCTGGTGAGCAATAAAGAATATTTGTATTGTATTGTTCTTATCAAAAAACTAGTAAAAACGCAAAAATAAAGTCCTAAAATTTGCTTTTTGCCCCCCCTTTGCTATACTCTCACATGATTAAAAAAACGCCTTGAGAAATGTTATTTATTGTAATCTAAATGTTCATGCGACCACCACGGCTATCACGAGCCGGCGCGGTCGTATCCATCTCTCTTTTATTAGAACACTTAGAAAGAGAGGTAGGTATAGCGCGAGAAAAATCGAGAGTATATTGCGGCCGTCTGATGATAGACGTTCTGGGTTAGTGAATAAAGAGCTAAATTGTTTATCTTTTAAAATGTCTTTTGATGGCATATTTAAGATACTCAGGACATAAGTACTTAGTGAGGTAGGGCACAGCGAAATGTCAAACCACTCGAATGTGGAGCAGCCCAACTGGGGAAGTACCTCCACCTTGCAGAAGACCACAGCCTTACTCAACACTACTACTAGCTCTGTAGTAGTGTTGTGTTCCTGGAGGTGAGCAGGGTCGCCAGAGCTCCCGAGGATGCGTTGTGTTGAGAGCGAGAGAACTTGTTCCTTCAGCTGTCAACACGACGAATCCTCAAACATATCAAGGGTCGGCAACGCCCATTTTACTTCTTTGCAATTGCATGCGCCTATAGGCTGCGGTCTCCGCTTACCATCAGGCTACGCATCAGGGTACGCTTGTTTGCCACCGTCGTTGTATAAAAAAAAACGATATCGTTTAAACACTAATACCTAAGATCGAGAAATTATGAAAATGTACTTGGCGGATCCTCGCTATTATTTTCGGATCTTTTCAAGGCGCATCGAATCGAATTCCAGTGCTGGCAACACTATATTTGCTTTCTTTTGCGGCGGCCTATAATAAAGCATCGAAAATAATTTGTTAACGATTAGACATTCTGTATTTCATACCAAAGGTGTTGTCCAGAATGCTAGGCCAATAAATACAATCATAGACTGCTTAAATAAAATCCCTTCCTCTTTGCTAAGATATTTGGGAAAAAAGTCAGTCTTATTACTTCAAGGACTTGGTTTCTATTGGCACCGGTAATCATATTTTTTTTTATTACTTATTATTTT
Organism: Epinotia demarniana; assembly: GCA_945867215.1. Classification (NCBI taxonomy): domain Eukaryota; kingdom Metazoa; phylum Arthropoda; class Insecta; order Lepidoptera; family Tortricidae; genus Epinotia; species Epinotia demarniana. The sequence continues at coordinate 8,994,322 of OX244271.1, forward strand.
AGCGCTGCACTACATTGATGACCTGATTTCCGGTGTCAGGACACCTTACCCACATAACTACATTTAAATCCCAGGGATTGGAAGCACATCGTGAACACGAGACCGGGTCGCCAGAGAATTGCTCAATTACAATCAAGAAATTGCCTAGCGACCGACATGCATGACACTTGAATGGGAGTATTGGGAGTCTAGCCGTAGCTGGATTGATGCCCTTTACTTCGTTGCCATCTGCAACGGTAAAATGTTGCTGAGAGATAGAAGCTGCAAAAAAAGGACTTGCAGTTTTTGAAGTAACCTCATTCAATGATACCTACTAAAATAGAATAACTGCATTATTAATCGCCTTACTTTGTAAATTATCTCAATTTTGATGAAGTAGGTATTCTTCTAAACCCATTACTAATATTGCAACGTGCCTATAGGTTACTTACTGCATTAAATTTGGAGTATGAATTACACCCATATGACCTAATTCAGAACGTTGGCTCGATCTCCATATACTATTACTGACTAACGGAGGAGTGTTGTTATGCAGTGGACTGATGTTTGACTTTCGAGCGCTCAAAAATCAAATAAAAGTAAATACGTTCGTAGTTTCAAAATGGCCGGCATTTACTTTTCACCCATTCCACCATTTTCTTTCTTTCAGCGTTAACTTTGTCAATTCTATTGACGAACTTAACGCCGAACGTAGTTAATTAAGGTAGTGACTTAGTTAAAATAATATCTTACCTATTTCGTTTTTAAAGATGCAAATGCAAAGCCATTTTTATAAAGCGTTAATCCAGAATAAAGTTGCTTACAGAGTGCAATTTTTGTGAAAACACTACTAACGAGGTCATCAATCGTCATCACCATAAGGGCATGCCTTTCATTCTCTTTTAGTGCTTTTTTTTCTCCTAGGTAGAGGGTAGGCACTTTGTAACCAAATATTTTTTAATTTTATCGGAACATTATTACTATTTTTGATAATTAAGGTAGGTACTTTTACTAAGATAAAAAAAATTGGTGTTCTATTTAGTAATTTGCTTTTTTGTCCATTTTGTTGTACCACGAGAGAACTACCCGTGAATCACGGGCCGTGATTTGTGCTAGAAGTTTCCTAGATCGCCACTACTTACGACTTGTGCAGCATAATGCACGCTGCGCTGCTGAACCGCAGCCAAGACGCGTTGCTCGGCGCGCAACCACCCCGCCGGAACGTGGGAACTATGGTCGTGCCACACCAGCCCCACATGGTCGTGGATGGACGGATGCGTGGATGCGTCCGTACCTGCGACGTTGTGCGGCGACGGGATTGTTTGTGCTTTGTTTTAGAAGTTTCTTATATCGGTGCTACTTACGACTTGTGCGGCATAATGCACGCTGCTGAAGCGCAGCCAGACGCGTTGCTCGGTGCGCGACCACCCCGCCGGGACGTGAAAGCGGCGGTCGTACCACACCAGCCCCACGTGGTCGCGGAGGGACGCGTCCGTGCCCAGATCATTGTAGGAAGATGGGACTGGCATGTGGATCACTGGGCCCGTCTATAACACGAAGCATTGATCGGATCGGAAGTATCTATACCAATATTATACCAAAACTACGTTTGTGACTTTCTAACTTAGTATGTTACGGTTAATCTCTTGAACTGCTCTTCAGAATTCTTTCATCGGTATTAGGATGGTTCTCCCGTAATATCTACACGTGCGGAGCCGCCGCGTGGGCAGCTAATGGTTGTGCATAAAAAGTAAAGGTAAAGTTGTTACATTTTAAACTCATACGAGTGTAAGTATTCATAAAAAGACAGAACACATGAAGTTTAATTAGTGTATTATAACAAAACATTTGTTAGGCGTTCATGTATGCATTGATCTAGATCAAATGTGTGAGTGAACTGCCTCTCGTCGCTATGCTGCCCGCTTGGATCCAGAACGCGACCTAAATGGTTGTTTACCTTTTCGAGATCCTGCTCGAACCATCTGTTCCGATATCCATACTCGGGGTCAACAGGCGACTTCCTGAAGTTCCATATTCCATCCAGGCTCTTCAAGTCTCTGGTCTCCGTCGCTTGTGGGTACAACGAGCCCCCTTGCGCCGGTGCGCGCGGCTTCTGGAGATGGTTGATCTCGTTGGCACTCGCTGAGCCCGCTACCACCGCGTTTGCCGACGCCAGTAGCGTCATGAAAACTAACCGCTGTCTTAGTTTCTTTAAAAACATCTGTAACAATAGAAATCGTGTTTATGGTTATTGATCTTTTCTCTGCTAAAGAGGAGTTCTCTAACATCGCGAAGTAATCTAAGTTTTTGTTCTCTTGTGTAGTTATGACATTGTCTACTATTCTCATGGTGTAGGAAGTCCTTATTTAGTTTTTCTATTTATTTATTAAGCTAGAGAAAATATTTTTCATACATGGTATTGATTTAAACTGCAATTCTTTACGAAATGAATTTGGTACTTTGGTCACCGCTTTTAAGTCACTGTTCGCCGACGAGAAAATATTAGGTATCTTAATTGATTACACGTATATGTTAATGTCGGCCATTAACAGTTTGTAACGGTGAGGATAATTGATGCGATTTATCGTGGGCAATGTTATTAACCTTGAAATTATTAATTAAATCATGTAAGAGATGAGCGTGGTGGCAATAAACTAGCTAACAAAGTGAGGAGAGTCACTTTAAAACCTCGGAAAACGTAAAGAAAATTAGTGAATTTGTAGAACAATAGATTATGAATCGATTTGTATATAATACATACTTAATAAATTCTGTATTTGTTATTATATTAATTTTAACGGAAATTCTGAGGTTACAATATCTCTAAGATCAGTCAGTTGAAAATTGACTATTGCAATTACAAAATTTCTTTCACAAACTTAATAAAATCATCAATACTAACTGTCAGTTGTTACCCGTATCCACGAAGGCATGGGATAGGATACTCACAATGAATGAAAACTGATAATACAATGAGGGAAAAAACGCGTATGCCGTCTATATTATGTAAAATTGTAAATACAATGCAGTAATGTAATGATTACAACACCCGTGGCTTTCTAGTGCATGCGCATAAACAATGCGAGCTGATCAGAATTCTGCGGATGCCATGTACCACCATACGCGAGGCATGCATAGCAGATAAAAAAGTAAAAACGTATACGTACGTAAAAGTTTAAGTACTATTTTATCATCTGAATTTTAACGACTGCATACAATCATTAATCAATTATGTATCGCGTACAAGTATGACATTTTATGGAGAGGATGTAAAAAGTATTCGCATAGTCACGGAACAGCAAAATCCCTTTAGATGTTCCAAGGTTAACATAGATAGCAATATTATTATAGGTATGTAGATATATATATTTGTTATTGTAAAGCCCTTAAAATGGGGTACATACATTTTATAATTGTCACTAAGTACATATTTGTGTTTTAAAATAATTTAATATGTAAATTAAGCGAGACAGTTTTAAATAAGTACTTATGAGTAGGTAGCTAAGCTAAGATATGGCTTTTTTCGTAGGATCAAACCGAACATATCAACTCTACCATACGATCAATTTTTAGGCTGCTGCGTTCTGCATCGCTTTTATTTCATGTTTCTATCTTATAAGAAGATTATGTCAGAAGGAGATTATAAGATATTCTGCCATTTGCCGGATTTTAAATCTCATGGTTTTATTATCTTTTTGGTGTGGAAACCCTCCAGTGTTTCTAAAAATTAAGGACATGTGAAACATTCCTTGTGTTTAGTGTCTGTACCAGAGAGAGGCCCTGTTGTATTGCGTTGGGAAAGTGACACACGGGCATTTAATCGCCAATTAATTGTGTCCATTCTTCATTGTCAGTCAGATTAGTATGCCGAGTTTCAGATCTAGACTGCAACCGTCACACACCTGTCAACAGATTAGGTCTCATGTAAGATACATAGGGCTTTTAGAAAGCTGATTTACAAAGTGTGAGTAGCGTATGCATGTAATATGTTTATTTATAAGTAAGACTGTTGAACATGTAAATTATTGGATGAGGGCTCTAAAGGACTGATTATTATAGCGATCCTTGAACGAAACCTAATATCTGTATAATAGTGATATGTTAATATAGAAAAATGTAGTTGATATACCAATCTTTCAAGTAGGTACTTTAGTTGCCAAAGTCATCAACTAATCATTAAAAACCAAGTCAGTTTTTGTTAACCCTTTCCTTTATTACTTTATTTTTTTATACTTTATATGATTTATAAAAAAATACTCTACTTTTTATAGTGTATTGATTACCAACACGTTTATTGTCTCGTCTATCTCACATCAAATTAATCCGATATCCGCTTACATAACAAATGAGCTGCATGAGAAACTGCCGAGAAATTAATCAGGGCGGTATTTGCGTTTGTGTATGTAGAGCACGCGATTATGGGCGCGTACATTTCCTATGTTTATTACGCTATTTTGATCGCGGAACAATCTAAACGTGTTGAGCCTTTGGTAAGTAGGGCTAACATCTGGCTAATCGATAATAAACACCACTTTTTAGGAAGTATATATGTCCTTCGCATTTCATAGATTAGTTCGTTGTTTTACACAAAATAACCTAAACTTTTAAGAAACTTTTAAGTAGATGTTATTCATTACAAAATATGACAATGTGGGTTTTTTTCATATGGTAAATATACTATATACCTACCTGTCTTCGATGCCTTAGGGCTTAGGGTAACATCTGTTAATTACGAGTAGGTATAGGTACCTATACGGGAAACTATATGGACAGTAGGTTTACTTTTATTACGTTGCAAGAGTACAATACCTCGTGTGGTCTTTAAATATTTTTAATTATAAGTTTAGGCCAATTTATCTTTTAAGCGTAGTCATTAAATGTTAATTTACATATGGCTGATATATATATAGGAAAACATACGAGCTAAAAAACCCAATACCTTCATTAAGAAACAGCTAAGCGATAGAAAAACATCGAAATTGCCATTAAGAGGCCATCGCCTCCAAATGACGTAACCCTAAACTGTACTGTTGCCAACTTGGTACCTACGGTTACGCAAAGGATAGTGGTCATCCGCGAAATTGACGTCTACATTTAATGAATTTATAATTTCCTGTTACAGTCCAATTAGAATTTATAATCGCTATCATCATCAGTATTAAAATAAAATGAAAGGCATTTGTCACAGCTTTTAGTACGAAAGTTTTTATAAGTTACTTAATGAAGGATATCCAGTAGGTTGTTCATATTAGTTTCAACCTCCAGCAGTAGGTATATGCACCCGTATCGTTTGCATGGAATAAAACTATTATGCGGACAATGTCTCATAAATACCTATACGTATGGACCACCGATGTCTGAAATAAATGTTTTTTTTTTATAATATGAAATGGTCCAGTTGTAAGCATCTGTGGAACACATTTCCTTGCATTCGGTCCATTAAAATTCTCCTCCCTTATATCCTAGCTGAATAGAAGCATTGTGCCCCAAGGAATGCATTATCACGATCTTTATTGAGTTCGCTCGCTAACAAAACTGTTAGCTTGAGTTCACGAGCAGGCCCAGGAATGCTCCTTTCGATCAAAGGTTTTATGTAACAATAACCTATTGTCATATTTTTTGTAAGGAATTTTAATTGTAGGTAATAGTAGTTTATGCGACTGATCCATAATGAGAGGCCTTAAAATACGAGTGTGGTTTTATGAAACGAGCGTTAGCGAGTTATAGGATCCTTCATAATAGGATCACACGAGTGTTTTAAGGCCTAATTATGTACAGTTGCATACACTACTTTATCTACACACATATCATAAGCAGTAGTAAGTAACAGCAAAAAACCAACAATAAAATGACAACAGCAATGGCGGCAATTCGATCATCCGTCATGACGAATGGTTTTTTTTAAATCATAGACAAACTAATGAAGTCCCTATACTCATATCACTCGAGATGAAATGTCGTACGGTTTGTATTAAAAAAACGTACTGAATTGACGTTTCGTATCGATAACTCTTTTAATATCTATGGATACTAGAATAGAGACCCACTTGAGTTTTGACAGCTGTTCCAAATTTAAACTCATAACGATACAAATTTATCAAAAATCTGTACTGTAATGACATTACAGTACAGATTCTACCTACTACCACAGACAAGAAATTTCTCATAGTAAAATCGGTTGTAGTAATGCTGGTCATTTCCTACGGTTTCTGAACGCATTTTACAGCACTAATGATATGTGCGTAGATAAAAGCGTTTATGTTAATTGATTCTTTAAGTTTACTTTATTATAATTTGGCGATATTTACTTATGTACCTTAAAGAACAACAGTACATTACGTAACTAGGGCGGTGAATTCGTGAATGCCCCAGATCGCAGGTGTTTGTGGCCCGAACCTAAGGTGAGGGTCATAAATATGCGCTCTGGGGCTTTACGAATTACCGCCCGTGTTGAGTACAAATTTTTACGTCTTCATCTGGCCACAATGCGAGTTTTCGCGTACGCGCAGCGTGCAGTAAAACTCGCATTATGGTCAGGTGTGACGTAAATAATATTTTTCAACACAATTGCTCGTAACGTACCTCTTATTGTGTCGCTTTTAGGCTCATAATCCTGGATATTAAAAACGCGTGTTTTATAACATTACAACACTTGTGTGTTATGGTTATATCCCCATTAAGTCACGTTGGCACCTTGCAGCAAGATATATGCATGAACACGGTGCATTCTTAAATTAACCGGGTTGTACAGAATGTACAGCTTTTTTTTTAATTTTCGGCAAATGGATTCTTACTCGACTAAACAAATTAAATCATTTTTGTTAATTAATTGACTATTTCTTTTTGTATTTGATATGGAAACGTTTAATTTAGTAAAACTATTCACTTTTCATAACATTTTACATGAATTAAATACAGATAACATTTTAAAACGAAAATATAATTTTATTTTGTATTGGCTGTTTAGAGATATCTGTGCCGACACTACGCAAACTTCACGAAAAAAAAACTGTTGGGCGCCATTATAGGTTATTTATTTCACAAATATTTGTAAAATTTGTTTATGCGTGTTTGGTTATTATCAAAAATGTTGACTCGTGGTGACTAGAAAAGTGATAAATAGAATGGACGCCACTGGAAATTCTTGGCGATGTGCAATTGTGAGTAAAAACCTGTTGTCATCTTAATGATTTGCTTAGGTAATGTAAAGTAAATAATTTGGCAGGCCTATAACATTTTCATCTTATGAAAATGTTTTTTTCCTCGCAAAATGTGTTGAAAAACGTCGTATGATATGCGTGAGCTTTGATAATTACATCCTCGGCTTCCTTATCACGCTCACCTGCGGTTCGCGTGAACAATTTCGCCTCTGATGTAATTATCAACATACCTCACTTGTATCACCACTACACTAATAATGCACTTCTCATCTTTTTTGTTCAATTGTTTGTTTTTGTCGCGAATAAATGTTTCTCTCTTTCTTTTCATCTTCTTAGCTAATCCTCAAGGTTTAAAAATGATAATAACTACAACTTAGCAAAGTTGAAAAACCCCCGACCTTTTCATTTCAAAGTCCAATATCGCAAAAACGGCTGAACAGGTTTTGATGAAACATATGGCTAAGAACACTCCGGATAAAATTATCTAAGACACAAAAAAACCGCATTCAAATCGGTCCATCCGCTTGGAAGCCACTATACTACAGACAGATACACAGACAGACACGTTAAACTTATAACACCCCTCTTTTTTCGTCGGGGGTTAAAAAATTAAGGTACATGGATCACGCGCAATCTAGTTAGGTTAGGTAACTATATGACCGCCTTAAAAATATGGCGCTTTATACTTTTATTGCAATGAGTCAATATATATAGTGCTTTATAAATTTTTCGCCGTCAGTTACAAATTTTTGGTTTTAATGTATGTATCAAGAGTTTTAATACCATTTATTGGTGCTAGTCTACATATATATACAACAAAAGCATCTCGCTAAAAAAAAATATCGCTCCTGTTGTATAAACTCGCACTAAATAATACCTACTAAATATTCAGTGTGTAAGAAGAGGCCATCAGGGTCTGTTAAAGTGTTTACCGATATATTAGTAATTATTGGGACGAGTCCATACAAAAGCTACTCGCAAATAAACACACGCTCCTATTCTATTACTAACACTAAACACTAATCTAAGTGTATAAGTAAGGTACATGCCAGGATACAGGATGCAGTCTGCGAGTGCGGCATCGTTAGCGGACTTATCGCGCATCAAGCCGCGGGCACGCTCTCGGGGCGGGGCACGGTTGGAATACATCTTACATTAACATATCTTTATTGAGTTAATAGTTTAGTCATGTTCATCGTGTAACGCGTGGTTACTGTTTCGTATAACTTCCCTTTACAAGGTACCGCTTTATAGCTTTGTAAAAAGCTTGTTACGCTGCTCCATTAGTAGTTCTCAGCCCCTCTTGACGTCGCAATTCGTAGTAAATAACGGTAGGTAGAGGTCTAGTTTCGTTAGGCGTGACGGGTCGGATGAGACGCATGAGCGCGTAAAGAACAAATTCCCGGGTGAAAAAGAGATGCATTTTATTTAGACTTCGCGTTCTTTTGAGAGTTGAGTTTTTATCGCTTTTTCACCAACAAAAATTCAAATCATGGCATCCCGCTTGTTGGATAGCACGTGCTCTTTCGTGCCAAGCACGATCAGGTGTACGGACATCGAAGAGGAACAGGCCTGCGGCTATTCAGACAATTAGTGTGCTTAGGTAATGATAAAATTTATATTTTTTACTTAGGTAGTCCAGAACCCCAGAAGTCGTTTGAATCCTTTTGACTATAAATATTTTAGGCGTGAAGTGGTCACTTACTCGCCATAATTTGGTCCTTGACACCAATATTATTCTAATGGTCACAAGCGTGCGCAAAATTAGACTCTTGTATGTACAACTAGTTTGCATTACCTACGCGGGGAAGCGGGCTGCCAACAGTATGAGGAATGCGTTGTAAGTGTATTTGCACTAATTCCGTGAAAACTGCAACCAGGCCTTACCTTGTTTTGATTGAAGCCACATCTAGAATTCAGATACTCGACACACATAACATGGCAAGTAACAAGTATCAATTATAGGGTCATATTGCCGTCCTATTTCGTTTTAGCTTTGGATCATAATTTCATGTCAACATATTTGGTTGTCAAACGTCAACATACATGTATAGTTTGTATGTACACGCAATGTAGTATTTTTGACGACACGTTTTTTTGGAACTTAATTATAACTTCGTACTAACACGTACCGTAGGTAACAATTAAATAAGTATCATTCCACTTGTAAATGCAAGCTAAAATATTTACCTGTGATCAAATCTGTCCAGCAATCTCATCTCACCATGAGAGTCATCGTATCGCGCTTTAGCGATAACAACGATTGTTAGCTTAAATTAAATATGTATTATGCATATGTTGTCGATAACCGATTAACTGATTAGAATGATTAGAAAACGACAGATCTATGGCTCAACCGTACGTTACCTTGAGCCACTGCTATAACGAAACACGTGGCTCCGAATCATGAACCGCTTCATTTTAAGTTTCTTTGTGTTTTCTTTGGTTCGTTGTCCCATGTGATTTTTGGCATAACTTTTAATAAAAAAAGACAATACATATTTCCGAAAAAATTAAAAATTGTATGAAGTCCTAAACACGCACCGGGCCTGTTGCAACCATACGTGTAGAACATTTCATTGAGCAGAACAGAACAGCCCGGGCTGTTATTCGCCTACTACGCGCGCTAATGCGGCTCACCCGCGCGGTCACCCGTCACGAAACTAGACCTCACATCACACTACACTTAGCGTCACCTCAGACTACGCTTAGTTACTGTAGTATCAGTTATGTGTACATCGCGGTGTCAAGATATATTTGTGGGTGAGCTTATAACAAGTTGACGGATGTTAGCAGTGAGACGTACCCGTATAGTTAGATGATGATGATTTGATGATTGTGAATGTAAAGTAGTAAACCTGTTAGATATAGATGTACATCGGAATAGTAACGAAACAAGCGGGTTGATTATTTAATGTTGCTTGACTGACTAATGAGGTAGAAAAAAAGTAATTTTATAAATTGCATATAACGTTAAGAAACGGTGCTAAAATATATGTTGCCACTCGGTCACTAATAAAGCGACGCTTATTGCAACACCATTTAGGGTCGTTTAGCATTGCTGAGGAGTCGACACTAAAGACCACTGCAATTAGTCAAAATCCTTTGTTAACCTGGTCCAGTGTCGCACTGACCGCCGGCAGCCGGCGACCCAGTTCACTAAACGTCTCATTAGGGCAAGCTTAATTACCCCTAATGATACCGTTACCTCTCAAAGAATATTAAGTTTTCAAAATAACGTTAAACAATAGACCAAGAATGCTTTTGATGCGATTTCAATTGTAAAGCCAATTGAATTGTATTTAAACGTATTTTTTTAATTACCTACTTCGTAACTCAAAAGTTGAAACTGTGTTTTGTTGTTGAAACATTGTTGTACCATAATTAGCATAGCATATTTACGCAATTTAGATAGGTAATAGCTACAGTAATCAGGTTAGGTACCTACTTTGGGACTAACTTGATTATAGGTATTTGTGAAAGATGGTCCCCTAATATTAATTATCCCGTGAAATATTTAATGTAAAGTGTTTGCCATGACTCTCTAGCTTAAATATTTTTAGTATTCAAAAGTTATCAGATCACAAATAGCGCCATACCTCCTGATTCACATCGATTATTCGCGTTAGTTTCATTCCTCCTTAGATTTTTATCTTTCAGTTCATAGGTTTATTCGCAATAGCGGGTGATTAGGCAAGAAATTACAGATTTCTTAATTGGCCTATGATTTTTTGCTAATGCGAATCAGCTAGCATACTAATTGGCCATAAGTAGTAAATATTTACATCATTCATCTCATAATAATATTGTACGCCTCAATATTGGATAAAATAGACTTCATTAATTAGGTATGAATGAAAGCATTTCAATGGGTATATTTTGGAGTTTGACTTCTATGTTTAACCCGTCAGTGTCACGCATGTTTGCACATTATTATTTTAAACTACCTATGGCCTTTCACGCGCCTTGGTATGAGGAAATAAGAGTGACCCACTTTCTACGCAAGGATACGTTCACATGCAAGGGACTTGTGTCACTAGGTAAGAGTATATATGTATATTTATAATGGCAAGTCTGCGGTATCAAACTGATGAATGGAAACTGCCGAAGGTAAAAAAGAAAAATAGAGACCCCACTGTGTTTTTTAATCGTAATTATATATGTATATATATATATATATATCACATCGTAGGTACATCTAGTTCCAAAAGTGCCTGTGCCTCTTTCTTAATCTTTTTAATTAAATATTTGTTTATTTATCTAATCTTTATTGCACAGTACAAGAAAAAGTACTAGTAGCTGACTTAATGCCAGAATGTATTCTCTAAAAGTCAATCATTGGACTAAACAGAAACAATTTGGTGCAGTGACTTTGTATAGGAAAACTTATTTGTACGAATAGTGTATTTTAATTTAACAGTCAAACCTTATCATCATTTGAATGTGTTTTAAACAGTTTTGTAGGCGTGTGTTGTTTGAAATATCTGTAAAAAACTTTAGCTTCGTAAAAGTAAGATTTGATCGGATTTTTACAGAAGGAAATGCGATATTTGATAGAAGGGGACATGTCCCCACTTTCATGTCTGTCTTTCAAAATCAAAATGGCAGAGACATTAAAGTGGGCAAGTAGCAGTTCTGACAAATACCACGGATACAATAACTCCTTGCACTTTTAATAAGGTTCGACGATCTACCAGAAAAAGTTTCTATCCTAAATTTATTTTTTGGTTCAAGCTTATATCGCCGTCATCAACTACTCATTAAGTCGATTCTAATAACGAGCCCAAACTCAACGGGGTTACGTCTGTTAATAGGCCAGTCATATTTGACCAGAAAAACCGCTAAAATCGCAAACTAACGGCTACTTGTGATTTTTTTTACAGGTTGTTAGGACCACTACCAGTACCGTGTATCCAAGTTTGCAACTTCGAGAGTTCTGTGCTTACTTTGCAGTACTAGAAAAACCAAGAAATTTCCGTACTTTTTTGTTGTTGTGAATATATATCTTAAACTATGAGGTTTTTTTAATAAAAGGCTAAATTTCTACAATTTACAACTGAACCAGCTCTGTAGGTTCAATAAATACTTACCGAGATAGAGCTCTGCAAAACTTTTTGTTGTTTAGCCAACTCAGCCAATCTAGAGATCGTTATAAATCCTAAGCTGTAACCCACCAAAAACATTACGTTGTAAAGTGATTGCCAAGGCTCCCTAGCGCATGTATAGCTTTCAGCGTTAAAAAGATATCAGATCATAAGTAGCGCCAAGCTTCCTATCTACACAGCGTATTTCTACCACTACCAGCCACGCTCTACAATTTCTACATCTTGGCTAAAAAGTATAGCTTTGTTGGGCACATCCCGGTCGCCGCATAGACTCTCACGCGTGTCTATACTTTTTAGCCAAGATATAGAATTTCTGGGGTAGAACTTCCAATTTTTTGAATTATTTTGTTGATTGTGTACTAATACTAGCTTACATACCAAATTTCTACTAGAAGCTACGGTAGCCCAGTGGTTCAGGCATGCGGCTGTCAAACTTTTTTGTTTTTCGGAACTTATGTACGGAATATGATTTCATATGTACCGTTAGCTTTTCGGTGAAGGAAACACATCGTGAGGAAACCTGCATACATCTGCGAAGAAATTCAAAGGTGTATGTGAAGTCCCCAATCCGCACTGGGCCAGCGTGGGGACTACTGCCCGTTCCCTCTCATACATGAGAGGAGGCCTGTGCCCGGCAGTGGGACGTATATAGGCTGATGATGATGATGTGATACCAAATTTCAGCTTTCTAAGACTTCAGGAAGTACCCTAGAGGTTTTGATGATCAACATCAGTGAGTCAGTGACGAAATCGGCGTTTTTTAGATATCAATAAAATCTTAAGTATAAGAGCTATGTTACTGAAACTTTATATGTTTAATAAGTCCGCAATTGACATCATATGCCGAGAATTTTATTTATCTGGTATAATCCAAACCATGGAACGAGGGTTCAAAAAAACGACGAACCGCTTCGAGAAAAGGTAGGTAGTGCCCTTGCGTTGCGCTTTGCTTGGCTCGTCTTGGCGGGGGCACTGCCGTGCCCCCAGATTTTAACTAAAAAAATATTAAAGAAACCTAATAATGATTTTGAAATATTACCTATTTAACCATACCCAACATGACATTGAACAAGTCAAAACCTTTAAATACTGAGGCAGCATTATAACCTGCGACTCCAGAGATGCACTTCGGATATCATCGCACGCATAGCCATGGTCAAAAAAGCCTTCAATGCTAAAAAGCAAATATTAAAAGCAAAAATATCTCGAAATATCAGAAAACGATTTATTAAGACCTACATCTGGAGCATAGCGCTGTACGGAAGCGAGAAGTGTACTCTAACCCAGCGTGATGGAGATAAACTGAACGCGAATTTTTTTGAAATGTGGGCTTGGAGAAGGATGGAAGGTATTAGTTGAACAGAAAGAAGAACAAACGAAGAGGTTATAAATTTGATAGAAGAAAGAAGATGTCTACTTAAAACGATTGAAAACAGAAGGGAAACAATTAAAAACTATATTTGAAGGAAAGATAGAAGGAGGGAGAGGCGGTGGAAGACCAAGACGTGCGTTTATGGACCACGCTAAAGACAAAGTTAATGTACAATACAATACAATACAAATACTCTAAAGAGTATTTGTATTTGCACACCTCACACAAACAAAGCAGTTATAAATGATATGATGAGTTATAATGTAATGACTTATCAAGAGCTCAAAACAGTGCCAGAGAGAAGAACAGAGTGGCGATTACTCCACCCACAAGAGCCCGGCTCTTAAGTTTGTGATGATGATGAACATAACATATTTCATCGATTTCTTATTTTTTTCTTTTTATAATATGGCGTGTGGTGGCTGCCATTTTGAATTTTGATTACTGTTATGTCTTTAGTGTGACTTGCAAGATTAAAAGAAATCGATTGATGTATGATGATTCATTAAAATCAACCCACGTGTTTGATCCCACAATTTGGAAACTGCATAACGCTAAAGAATCTTGAATCAAAAGTTAATTAATATGTCGTTCGTTGACTTTTATCCTTAGACACCTACTGTATAAATTTATTTAAAATATTTATTTTGCATTTTCTTAGAGGATTTTATTTCTTTACTAATCGTGAAACACTGTGGTCCACTTAATAGATAATATGAGAAAATCAAAACAGGTATTTATCCTCTTATAACATAAAGTAATTGATGCCAATTCCCAAGCAGTATCTACTTGAAACCATAATTAGTTTCCAAAAAAATAAACTCAAAATTGCCATGGACATGAAAAAAAAACCGGTCAAGTGCGAGTCTGACTCGCGCAACGAGGGTTCCTTACAAACTAACAATTAAAGGTAAATTTCAAGGTAAAGTAAATGTCCCAATATTTGTTAAATTACTTATTTTAACCCAACACAATAGAATTCAATTTCAAACAACGAGTAACTTTTACACCAAGACAATTGAATCGCGATCTTTTTTTGACCTGCTATTGAAAATAAATATACCCTACGCGACGCGTCCCAATCCCAACCCCATTAATTCTAGAGAAATCTTAATAGCGCGAATGGTATCAGCGCCATCTATCGGCCCCATTTGGTACTAACGTGCAAGGGCAATCGGCTTAGTATGTACATAAATAAAGTATAGTATGTATGTTGGTCTTCTAGCGATTATTGTTTATCACGTGAACTGGTCTCTATTACTTTTGTTTTATTTGAAAGAGAGTATTTCTATTAGTCTTATAGGAATTTCAAAACGAAAAAATACTTATAAAGTTGATTAAATTGCAAACTTAACTAGGAAATGATTTTTGTAAATAAAACAAAAAATATGCTAGATACATAAAACAAAACTTTTCCAGTAATATTTATGTTTATCTTAATCACAAGTAATTATTTCAAATTTTTCGCTTTGATAACTTCGGAGATAAGGGGGAGGGGGAATGGTATTTTTTTTTACATTTTCCTTCATAGATAAAAATTTTACGAATGTAAAAAAAAAAGAAATGGTATTTCAAGAAGTGCAACTCAAGCCCTTTCATATGATGCCCCACTTGACCTAATACTTCAATATATTTTTTTTTGCCCCCTCCTCAAAATCAAAACAAAACAAAAAATACGCGATACAGGAAAAGTTATACTTTTCCAGTGATATTTACGTTTATCTTAATCACAAGTAATAATTTCAAATTTTTCGCTTGGGTAACTTCGAAGATAAGGGGGGGGGGGAATGGTATTTTTTTTACATTTTCCTTCATAAATCGAAATTTTACCAAAGTAGAAAAAAAAGAAAAACTGCTTCGAAAAGTGCAACTCAAGCCCTTTCAAATGATACCCCACTTGACCTAATAGTTGAATATTTTTTTTGCCCCCTCCTCAAATTCGTAATTTTTCATAGTAAATTTAAATGTATATTTAAATTTTTCATTTTCCATGCACGCGGATAACTCTCATTTATAATCGTTCCAAATTTCAAATTGATAGCTTAAGTAGTTCGCGAGATATTTCACTTTGTGACAGACAGACAGACAGACGGACGGAGTCGCACCATAAGGGTTCCTTTTTTACCATTTTTGGTACGGAACCCTAAAAACCGACATACTAGTAAGCAGCAGGCGTCCATCATTTGGAAGAGTGTAAGTTTGCCAGTGTCGACAATTTTGAGGTTATTTTTTTTTGTAATCTAATTATGGTTTCAAGTTTAAGAATAGTAATAATCCCAGACAGCTCCTGGATTCGTTATGGCTATGGCTTTCGACACCTAATAAAGGGTAGCCAATTTTTATGTGTTACTTTTAAACATTATTTCACGTCAATATACCATTTTCAATGTCGAGGTAAGCTACATTTTCGATAATGTAACAAATGTATCGTAGGTATCCACGCGCCACACAGAAAATGTACTAATTAAAAAATTCTCAGTCAGTGCTGCAAACTCGAACTTGCAAGAAAAAAGGAGATTGTAATGATAAAATCCAGGATACAGTAAAAAAAACAAGGAGATGAAAAATTAATGCCTTTTATACTCGTAAGCACACGCGTGTTAGTGGCTAGACTAGACAAAATAAAACAATCGTAAGACACTATTTAGTATTTTTACGCGAATGGAACCACAGAATAGAAAAATACTTACGTCCGATTCTCAACTGTCACTGTCTAAACGTTCCGTTACTCGACTCAAAGTTTGCTCGAAGTAAAGAAACGTAAAAATAGTCGATGTAAAACGTGTCACAATGCTATTAACACAAGTCAATGTTCCACTTTACGGACCTTTAAAGGTAATTTTATTATTTTTGCAAAAATCCAGGAGATTTCTTAGAATATAAAAAAACCAGTTGAGAAGGAGATTTGACAAAAAAACATGTAATCTCCTGGAAATCCAGGAGAGTTTGCAGCACTGTTCTCAGTACACACCACACATTAAGAGCAACCTGTTCCGTAAATAACGCAGTTAGTTACAGAAAAAAAATTAATTATTGACTTGTAAGGTTCATGGTCATGGTCGTAATAATATTGTTAAATAGCATACAAATATGATTAATAAATCGCCCATTACACGTGTAATTACACAAACCAATACGTTAGTCAGTAATTAGCGCTGTATTATACTTAATTACATATAGTTCGCTACTTAATACGTATTCTACGCAATTAAATTTTAACTTCAAGAATTTACCGCGAAATCACTTTCCTAGTTAATTTTGTACTTACACTTTTTAATTCTGATGACAATATAATATTGTGGTACCATCATGTGATCGTCTGATAATTAAAGTCAGGGGGGCCAAAGCAAGATAAAAATGCCCTGTTTAATTATCCTTATCAGACTCATCTAATTGAGGGTGCAAAAAATGTACAGCTGGTAACAGCAGCATGTGCCTAAAATGTTTTTTGACTGAAACTTATTTTAGCGCCCGTTGGACCCGTCACGATTTTATGGGGTATAGAACAAAAAAAAGAGTCAAACATATTAAACGCACATTCAAAAATTACACTCATCCTCTAACATCTTTTCTACAAGGGACAATCATACACAAATCGATCTAGGCATTACGCCTGGAGTAACTTGTGTTACTGAGGGTATTACTTAGGTGCCTACTACTAAATACTACGCGACGATATACTTCCTCATTCGTACTTACGTACAACTTCATTATTAAAAATATAATACTAGAGGCAAGATACGGATTTGAAAAAACTTTAATTTATTATAGCGTTTTTATTTTTTATTTAATTTTAAATCGTTATTAGACTGATTTATTCAAGAATTTTACTAACTTTTCACCCGGAAGTAAATATATAGATTTAAAAGAAGTCTTTATTGTTTTTTTTTCTATGATTTATCTTGCATATTATAGAGCACTCTTTGGGGGAGGACTATGTCCAGCAGTGGACGTCTTTCGGCTGATATGATGATGATGATAATATTAACTATAGAGCAAATGTATATTAACCAAAACAAAGAATAAGTAAAACATTTTTTTATTTTCTACGGGATGATTATTCATTTAATTATGTATTAAGCAAACTTAAGTGGCAGTGGGCGGGGCACATAGCACGTAGAACCGATGGCCGTTGGGGTGGAAAGGTTCTCGAGTGGCGACCACGTACCGGAAGGCGCAGCGTGGGTAGGCACCCGACAAGGTGGACTGATGACCTGGTAAAGGTTGCAGGAGTCCGCTGGATCCGGGTGGCGCGGGATCGGTCACTTTGGCACTCTTTGGGGGAGGCCTATGTCCAGCAGTGGACGTCTTTCAGCTGATATGATGATGATGATGAGTATCTAACGCTGCTAACGATATCATAAATTTTAAATTAAAAGAAAAAGCCATGGATGCCTGTGGTCTCCGGATCGAAACCGGCTCGGAGCATTAAATTAAAAAAAAAGTCCTTCAATTTAAAATTGATAATTATTTGTCGGATTTTGTCCTTAGGTACCGTTACACAGAAATTATATCCAAATTGCACATTTGTTCCATACTGTGGTCAATAAAATGAGAATGTAAATTATAATTAAAACATCACAAATACTTGTCTCGTCGTCAGCACACGAATATTTGAACTGTCCAGGATCCGAACTCAGAGGGCATAGCATGGTTGCCATTTTATCAGGCACTTGTCCCACCGCCGGCGAGTAGCCAGTACTCTCATAGTAATTCTTACTCGCGCGAGTAAAAGCAGTATCAGTCAGTATCTTTCGTTGGTAATAAAAATAAATAAATAAGAGCTCGTTGGTGCCACAATATTGCATTGTCAACGAACTATACATTAAGTATACCTACCTACCTATGGCAGATTTGGGCTCAATCCGATTGCAACATTCAGTGCAGGTTAAATAAAAGCTTGTAAAAAGGCTTGTTGTCGTGTCTACTATTGATCAGAAGCTCCCGTCAAAGATATATCGGGTGATTAGACTGATAAGATAACCCAATGCATGCCCGCCCGCCCGCGTCTCCTAAAAAACCCGCATACTTAAACACGCGCAGCCGTTAGCATTATATTTTTCACTTCTCATGCTCAAAAAGTGCCTCTTTATGCTGTGCGTAAGCGACATAAAGTCACTTTTTCTAGTGTCTAAAGTAAAATCTTCGTCGAAGACCAAGGCAATCGGTCGAGCACCTTAAACTTCATAGAATAAACTCTTTATTTTTATTTTTTTATGTTTCGTTAGTATTCTTAGACAAAGGCAAGGATACCAACAACCAAAGTCCACAATAAAACTTCATGAAATAAACTTATAGTTATCTTTTCCTCGCAATCGAAGTGAAAAGTAGACTGTACAATTCGTCCATAAAACCCATTTTACACTCGATTTTCATAAATGTCTCGCGTAAAATGGTGCGTTGTATGCACTTGTTGTACAATGTAATATTTTTCCCGGGCACCGTGTAGGTATTTTATATATATTATCTGTGCATCAATATATAAGTTCAAAAGTGGGTTTGTGTATATGCCACCGTAGAATTGGTAGAAAATCTCCAAAAACGCGTGTTTTTTTACTAATATCTTGTCTCGGAAGGCAAGGTTCATCAAAATATATTTACTTTGTTACGTTATAACATAAGTATATCTGAACTAAACCTCGATAACTCGGATTAGGTATTATATTATCATGTCATTAAATACCTGTTTTTAAAAGACATAGGTATTTTGAATAGGTAGGTACTTAGTTTAAATTGAACACCACTTGTTTGAAGTGTAATATTTGTAATACTATCTTATCCAACGTGTGCAGTAGTTACTTACTTAGATACTTCTTAGAATTAAGTAATTTTGATATTTACCGGTCCGTTTACGCACTGCGATAAGACGCAAAGTTTATTATTGTTTGTAATAGTAGCGAAGTTTTTATGTCGGTAATTTGACGTCATAACTCATAAAAGAACCATTCTCATTACAAAAAATCAATTGTAGTACTTACATTTTACGTAGAAACGAACTTTCTTCTAATGTGAAAGAACTAACGTTTATTCACCCGCGAAAAAGCAAAAGATTTATAACGAAATCTGTACTTATATAAAGCGATTTAGTAATATATCAACATCCGAATACTTTAATTTACTTGACAAATGTTCGTTCATGTCATGAACTATTTTGTTTCTGCATTTTTTAATTCATAATCAATTAAAGTTTATCGGTATTCTTTATTCTGGCGCGCTTTTTAAATTTCGAACATGCAAGCGTGCTTCCCGCCTCACGTGAGTCGGCGGACTGGCTGGTTGGCGGTAAAATCCGCGGTCGCAGATATCGGAACGCACCGGCTTTATCCAACCGAATGGAACAAACACCTCTTTTTAGCGATATTAGTAATAGCCATATGACTTCAAGCGGCCACATGGTTGTAACTATTTCACTTTCTAGCCAGAAGGCGTGACTGCCAACTGCAAATATCGCTCCAGTCGGAGTCCAGTATGCCATAAAACATAAATGCCAGAGTTTAGTAGTAGCAATGTGTACTTATTCAACTACAGGGTTCCATACCCAAAGGTGCCAATGTGGTGCCAACGGACCTCTGATATCTGTCCGGCTTTTTAGGCTAGAATAGCTTGAAATATTAAGTACCTAACAAAAAATTAAAAAGTTGGTAAAAAATAATAAAGTGGAAAATAGGGTAACCTATCGAAGTTTGGAAAAACACTTGCCCGATTTTCACTTGTCTGAAAACGGTAAACCGAATTCTCATAATCCATATACTTCGTTCACCATAGGTACTTATGAAATGTCGCTGGTTTGTTTTCCCACATTATCGTTTTCCCAAAACTCAATAACCAGAAGAACGATTGCCAACTTTATTATTTTACAACCGAATTGTTAACCACCTTTTTATATTTCCTATGCTACCTAAAATCGAAATATCATTTTCCCTAATTTCATTTTACTGCAACGATTAAAAACATTTAGATATGCTAAAAACCCTACAGATGCGCCCTTTAATATTGCGATGCGAAAATAAACTTTCGCTAATAAGTTGGGTTAGGTTAGATTTAAAACTGTGACCTTACAAAATAAACAATTGATAGAAAAGGGGATTAGATTAGGTCAAAACATTTAAGCAACTCGAGTGCTGCACAAGTTCTTAAAAAGCCCATAAAGGGCTCGGGGCTAGCCCCCACACTAAAAAAAACAACAAATGATCGTCAATGGTATTATTTGTAGGTTAGGTTAGGGTTCACTTGTGTCCCTTAGAGCGAAAGTAGGCACCCCGCGAAGCGGGGTGACGTCGACACGCTGGCGGTTAGGTTAGGTTACATGCTACAATTTTCATTTTTTGATATAGCGGGATATTAACATTTCGGACTTAATACTTTTCGGTACTAAAAACTTGTTGGCAAAGGATCCTTCGGAATTTTATTAAGTGTCTATTCGAATCTCAAGCGAAACAAAATTGCAACGACCTGCGAATTGGGAAAATAATAATATGGGAAATGTGCTTTAGGGAAAATAAAAATTCGGCCAACTAATAAAAAGGGAAACGTTTTCGGGATTTTAATATTCAGAATAACGATTTTCGAGCTTATGATAGGTAACCGGAAAATAGGTACATATACACATTTTTTTTGTGTTATTCAGGCCTTATTGGTACCCATACTATATACATGTACTTTATACCTACTGTGATTTCTGTGTTTTTTGTTCGGTAGTAAAACTAGTAAAGATCCCTTTGTGGTAGATGAGGACCAATAAACAATCTTATTATTTGGTGTCCGCCAAATAAGTGGTTTCCTAGGGTGCCTACACCTACTAGTTAAAATTATCATCAGTATTATTTGAGCGCCTGCAATGTTAGTGAAGTTTCGTCGATTTTACATCTTCACGAATACATCAAAATCATAAATACTGTTACTAACTGACTGAATGTTATTTATGATTTACTTAGGTCTTAGTTACTAAGTAGATAATTTTACGGTCACATAAATAAATTGATAATAAATAGTTATGTCTCTCGGGAACAAAGTACATTGTTGTGCTAAATGAACGTTCATACATTAACGCGAGCCTACGTACAATACGTATATGTGTCACCAACAAATACCGGTATCCATAAAATATTTAACTCTTCTCTGCCAGAGCCCGATGGATCAAGATGATCTGTCGACATTGCGTCGGATTAAACCCTTTGATACAACTTACTTATTGTTCAGATCGAGCGTAAGAATCACTTGTACAGCTGAGTACCTACGTCGGTGACCCGTGGCATTCAGCATTTTGTCGGGACAATCGGGAATTGGGATGGGCGGCCTCGCCACACCGGCCTAATGACCTTGCGACTTTACTAATAATCTTCATCTCACGTGACGACTGTATAACCCTTTAAAAGAGCCCGCCCCGCTTCGCCTCGAGCCGTTAGTATTCTTTAAGGCGCCGTAGGTTCAGCGAAATTAAGCGAACAGATTTTTTGAAACAATATAATGCGTCTGTTTATAAATAATAATATGGTTTAAAAAAATACGATTAGTAATCTTGAGGCTTTTCTGCAGGGAGATCAGTGATTCGAAACATGATTAAGCAATTTTCGCTCGACAGAAAAAAAACACGAACATTGGTCTAAAAGGGTCTAAAATACACTTAAGTCGCCGTAGGTTCAGCGAAGTCAAGCGAACAGAGTTTTTGAAACAATATAATGCGTCTGTTTATAATAATATGGTTTCAAAAAAATACGAATAGTAATCTTGAGGCTTCTCTGCAGGGAGATCAGTGTTTCGAAACGTGATTAAGCAATTTTCGCTCGATAGAAAAAAATCACGAACATAGGTCTAAAAGGATCAAAAATACCTACACTTAAAATATTCGTAACAAATTATGCACAAAAGCTGAAAATATTAAAATGGCTTCTAAAAATAGGCAATATATCATGTTTTAGAGAACTCAGTGATTACTTTTTTATTTATTTAAACGGCCAAAAAATTAAAATTAAAAAACATGATATACGCGCTTCCCGAGCACAAACTTCCATCTCGCTCACGCTTAAATGCTCAGTGAGAGGGAGAGAAGACCATAAACCTACGGCGCTTTAAAACATTCGTAACAAATTATGCACAAAATCTAAAAATATTAAAATGGCTTCTAAAAATCGGCAATTTCACGTTTGAGAGAAATCAGTGATTACATTTTTATTTATTTGAACGGTCAGAAAATTAAAATTAAAAAACGTGATGTCCGCGCTTCCGAGGAAAGTTTCCGCTTAAAAGAAGGCCATCTTAATTGTTTAATTCTGGGTGACGTTAATATTAACTGCTTAGGCGAGCCAAACGCGGAAGCTACCCATGGCATGGTGAATAAGGTCGACTTTCCCACTCGCGTCACTGCCACCACGTCAACCTGCCTCGACCATTTATACTCGAATTTGCTGATAGATTTCGTTAACGTTGAACCTGTCATTACTAATCTGAGTGACCACCTCGCGGTTATGGGAGTGCTGCGACTACGAGAAAATCGTTCAAAAAATGTGACCCATAAGTACTCCAGAAGGTTCACTAAATCAAATGAACAAAATTTTTCTGCTGCTATTGAAAGCGTCGATTGGAGTTTGACTTTTGCAAAAACCAGCGACGCCAGTAACTTAGCAACGGCACTCATAAACATTATTGCAAGTAAATTTGGCAAGTTAATTTCCCACTAAGGAAGATTTTGGTCAGAGATTGCCCAACTTGGATTAACAATGACATTAAATTATTTAAATCGTTATTATTTGACACGATAGAATTAGGAAAGCGACATACGGGTAATGAAAATATTAATAACTTTATAACTGACATCAAATTGCAATATGAAATACTAATTAGGAATAAAAAATCTAAGTACTATAGTGACATGATCAATACCGGCAACAATAAATCTAAAATGCTTTGGAATGTCGTCAACATGGAAAGGCGAAAAAACAACTGCCCACGATTGGATGTCACAGACGTGATTATGAACACCGATGGGTCTCAGTTCACAAGCAAGAAGGCCGCTGTCAATGCGCTGAACACCAGGTTCCTCAGCGCCGCGGCGGCGTGCGGCGCCCCGCGCGCCGACGGCGCCCGCGCCATACGCCAGTTGCGCGCCGCGTTGCCAGCCACGGATCGATCCCTTAGGCTCCGACCATTCAGCGCGAATGAGGTGTATCGTTTGATAACCTCACTCATCCCTCCTAAAGCCTCAATGGACATCTACGGGATAAATATGAAGCTCCTGAGGGCTGCTCCAACCCCCTTAGCCTACGCCATGGCAGAGCTATTCAATCGCTGTATAAGGGAGGGCACCTACCCTAAACCTCTTATAATCAGCAAAATAGCTCCAATCTTTAAAGGGCAAAAGGGGGGATATGGATGCATACAGACCCGTTGCTATTATCCCCGCGATGGCAAAGGTCTTTGAAAACGGTCTCAGCCGCCGCTTGACGAGCTTTCTGGAGTCGTCGAGCACTTTCTCAGATAGACAACACGCCTATCGCGCGGGCCGCTCCACAACCACACTGTCTCGTGATATGGTCCGACGCGTGGTCGACGCCAGGGAGCGGAAGCAGCAGGTTGCTGTACTGTGCTGCGACCTGTCCAAAGCCTTTGATGTCGCGGACCACGCAGTCCTTACCAGCAAGCTAAGGCACTATGGGATCGATGGTCCGACAATTTCCTTGTTCGAGAGCCTTCTGCAGCAAAGATCTCAAATTGTGATCGGAGACAGCGGAAAGGCTAAGTCGGACCCACTACAAACCAGCATGGGCGTAGCCCAGGGTTCGTCGGTGTCTAATATACTATTCTCCCTGCTGCTGAAAGATCTGCCACATGCAATACAGGCTGCAGAGATCCTCATGTATGCCGATGATGTTGCTGCAATCGTCACAGCGCAATCCGTGGACACGATCGAAGGAAAATTAAACGAAACCGCGGCGGAGCTTGCACAGTGGTTTGATGCCAATGGTCTAGCGTTAAACCTTAAGAAGACCCACTACCTAGTCTTCAAGCTATCGAGCCGAAGCGCGAGACCGCTTGCTGTTTCTGTAAATGGGACCGCTCTAGACCAGGTAAGTACCACTGGATTTGAAATAGAAATACATATAAAATGTATGGCCGCCAGGGTTCTTTTTACATGTGTCGACCTTTACCTGTTTAAAGTGGGACCACCATATTAACAGACTCAGCGGAAGAATCAGCAGCGCGTGTTTTGCTTTGGGAAGGGTAACTAGGCTGCTGTCAGATGAAGTGGGTAATCACAATCACAGACATATTGAAACGTAGACAACTTAACGTCTGGTCTTTTTGATCTCTGAAACATATCAACTGACTCCTAATCTAATGACAAACTGACATAATGTTGACTCTATGGACATTTTGGCTTCTTGGACATCGACTCCTTGGGACGATTTGACCCTTGGACATGTTGACTCCTTGGACATATTGACTCCTTGGACATTTTGACTTTTTGGACATTTTGGCTCCTTGGACGTTTTTACCCTTGGACATGTTGATTCCTTGGACATATTGCGTCTTTGGACAATCTGACACTTCGATATATTTACTCATTGGACATGTTAACTCCTTGGACATATTGACTCTTTGGACAAAATGACTCCTTGGACATGTTGACTACTTGGACGTTTTGACCTTTGGACTTGTTAACTCCTCGGACATATTGACTCTTTGGACATTTTGACACTTGGACCTATTGACCCCTTGGACTTTTTGACCCTTGGACATAGTGCTCCGGAAGGATTTTTTCATGCTGGAATAAGCTAAGTGTGTTGGACAACTTCACATCTTGACATCGCATGTGAGCTTTATATTTATAACAGCACTTAAGGCAAATAAATAAGATTTCATTTCATTTCATAACAATGCCTAGTTCGATACTGGCTTATTCTTTTTTTAATTCCGTAATTTATTATAACTTTAGATAAGTGAAGATAAAGTGAGAATATAGTGAGTCTGGCATTTTGTGACAGTAGTAGGTACCACGTTGCGCTCTATTGCGGTCATTATGATACAAATGTTTGACATTTGTAATGAATGGGTGCCCGCCAGTCATCGTTCACTGAAGAAAAGATAAGAAAATTAGTTTCGGGTACGCAGACACCATTCAGAGGTAGACCCAAATTGGTGTAAAGGACGTTAGAAGGCATCAAAATACATACCGTGAAACGTGCCTTTTTTGCATACGCAGGTGTTCATGAGGATATTTAACTAATAACTAACCCAACAAACTGTGAATACAGTTTGGCGAGTGCCGTATTGACGTTATGTTATTGTTCTAGTTTATGTACAAAACTGGGCCGGTACGTGTGAATTCGGTGTGATTGATGTGTAAGAGCGCGATTTTTTTGTTGACATTTATAATATTTCATCAAGTGATAGCGTCAGTAGGTATAATCTAAAACAAATTAAAAAGAAATATACCTATTTCCTCTAAAAGATAAAACTAAGTGAGTGTTGATCGGCGGCTTCTGATGGGTGTCCATTTACGGTGGGTATGTTCAAACAGTATTTGTATTCACTTTGCCGTCCCTTTGCGTGTCCAACGCGGTAGTAACGCGTGCCCGCTTTGCTACCGCGCTGGACACGCTTTGCTACCGCCGCGGGTCCGCGTTACTACACGCCGCCCGCCTGCGGTGTGAATATGCGCGCCTCGCGCCGCGCCGCACACGACCCGCGTGCCCTACAGCCCGTTCGCACAGAATCTCCGTATTTACGGTACCCGTTTTAACGGATACAATTTGATACAATTACTGTATACTGAATACTGTGTCATATGTGAAGTCGCTGATACAACTCCATACGCCTTCAAAGAAAAAAAACGTATACGATAAAACGGAACAGTAAAACGCCCTGGTGAACGGGATGTAAGGCCCTGGGCTAAGGCCTTTAAGGCGGATGTCACACTGCGCCGCATCTCCGGACGGAGGCGCGGTGCAGTGTGTCGTATCATACGGAATTTATATACAAACTGAGGTGGGGTCCCTTTGTTTCCCATAAACTTATTGTTCCGAATTTCGATAGTCAGAAATTGATATCCATATAATTTATAGACATAAACATCAGTAGTCATAATTTTTGTTAAGTATAACGTTTTGTAGTTCTAACATTAATGACCCATAATATTAAGTATTATAATCACAAAAGTCAGAAATTGATGTCCATAACGATCAAAGGTCTATCGATAATTATTCATAAATATTTTAAGGCATATATTTCAACGTACTAATGATTGCTATTCATATCGTTTTAATGCCTAAAGTGAATTACGTCTAAGAGACCAAATCTATAACATCCAAAGTCATATCGATAATTACTCAGAAACATTTCTAGACATACATTTGAAAGGGGTACTAGGTACTAGAGGTGTGCGCCGATGGCTAAACCGTCGGCGGCGGCGTCCGGTCCAAAAATGGCGTGATCGGCGTGATAAATAAAAATAAGCAATAATGCAAAAAAACTATTTTTCATACTACAACAAACAAACTAAGCTAAACAAAATAAACTTTTTTCTTTCATAATGAAACATTTAATTTTAGGTATTAAAAAAAAAGCATGGCTCATTT
Organism: Epinotia demarniana; assembly: GCA_945867215.1. Lineage (NCBI taxonomy): Eukaryota > Metazoa > Arthropoda > Insecta > Lepidoptera > Tortricidae > Epinotia > Epinotia demarniana. Next base: position 9,021,512 of record OX244271.1, read on the forward strand.
TTTCAATCATCTATTTATAATAATAATAACAATTCATTTAATTCTGGCATCTCAGCTCAGGCTCGTATAAATTACTAGCTTCTGCCCACGACTTCTTACGCGTATAAATTATGGTTTAAGTACCTACATGATATTCTTATGTTTGACCATATATCTGACAAATAAAGATTTAATTCACATAGATTGTGCGGTGTGCGTGTAACACTTCACGTCGAATCTAAATAAACACCCTCTTAATACAACAACAACAAGTGTTCGTCAATAATATCATATAGATTCCCAAAGTACTCGTATCCTTTTAGAGAGCGCTCCCTATGCGAGCCTCAGGCCCGAACCGAACGCCATAGGGCGAGCTCGACGGACACTCACTATTCTCAGGTGTCGTTCAAGCAAGACCTGAGGCCAAAGTCAAGAAGGTGAGCGGCGAGGCAGATTTCATTGGAATTAAAGGCCTAAAGCAATTCTTCAGAGAGCGGTCTTTCGGAACTTTTCGTAGGATTGAAAGGCCCTATGCTTTTAGAGAGCGGTCGCTTTGCGAGCTCGGGGGCTGAAGGCCCGTGGGTGGCCCTACGGACACTTACTATCCCCAGGTGTATTGCAAGCGAAACTGGAGACCAAATCCCGAGGGTGAGCGGCCAAGGAAGTGAGGCCGAAGGTTGAGCTTTTCGTAACAATGAAAGTCTTAAGAGAGGACACTTACTATCCTCAGGTGGCAGCGAGGCCAAAAGTTTTATGTAGGAATGAAAGGCCCAAAGCATCCCTTTAGAGAGCGCTCTCAATGCGAGTACCTACGGACACTCATTATCTTTGGGTGTCTTGCAAGCGAAACCTGAGGCCCAAATTTCCAAGGTAAAAGGGGAGGTAAGTGAAACCGAAGGCTGAGCCATAGGGCATGCTTTTAGAGAGCGCTCCTTAGGCCAGCTTGAGGGTCGAAGACCCGAAGCAAGCCATCTCCAGGTGTCTTGCAAGCAACAACATCTGCCGCTGCTGTCCATGTAGCCGTATGCACATTGTGTTTGTGTGGCTTGTTTGAGTGTAGCACAGACCAAAATTTTACCCCGAGTCACAATAGTCTGCACGCTATTTTCACGCCGAATCCACGCCGGTGGAATGACCGGCGGCGGCGGCGTGGCATATATGACCGGCGGCGTACGCCACGCCGATCGGCGCACACGTCTACTAGGTACTACTGCGCGAAGGGTTTATAACTGTTTCGTAAAGAATACGTTTAAATAAGCATGTTTTATTAGAAACTTTTTCTCTGAAATTAAAAATGGCCAAGATATTGGAGTTGTAAGGCCGGTGTAGGGTCGGTGTAGGTACGACGACGAGCGAAGCGAGGAGGAGTGTTAGTTGTACCGTGACCCTAAGCGCGCGAACCGAGCTAGCGAAGCGAGCGTGCCGCGGCAGCGGCCGGCGAAGCGCCAGAAACAAAAATGACACAACATTCATCGAAATGTTGACAAGTACATATTTTTCCTAACTTTCATATAATATAATATTTCGGCCATTTTTGATTTTAGAGAAAAAAGTTTCAAAACAAAACATACTTATTTTAACGTATTCTGACCACTAAACAAAACAGTGAGCGGCATAAATATCTTTCAATCGCATCACTCTTTATTTTTGCCAAAGTACCCACATTAATTATAATTGGGTATGTGGGTATGTTATAAAGCAGTCTGGAAGAACGCGTTCAGTAACGTTCGGTAGTAAAAAAACATGTATTTTATTATTTTTCTGGGAGTGTGTTTATGGGCTTTAACATTATGAAGAGTGACACCACCGTGAAATTAAATGATATGACTAACTAATCAGATGACTACCAATCATTATGACTTGCGAAAAAATACCTTACAATAATTATTACAAACTATATTATTGCCTGTAACATTATGTAATTGCATACCACCGAGACATTGAACGTTATGGTTAACCAATTTTATGACTAACAATAATTATGACCTGCAAAAATCGGAACTTCTTAATTTTAACTTAAATTTTATGACTTTCGACAATATGACTAGAAAAAATTATGGTGGAAAACGTTATGGACTGAAAAAATCGGATCTTAAATTTTATGGGAAACAATAGAGACCCAACTGAGGTACTTGCATACAACGAGCTCCGCACCTCCGTCCGCAGATGCGGCGCAGTGTGACATCCGTCAAGCGAAAACAGCGCCTGCACATGCGCAGATGTGACATTGAACCATCGCGCTGGGAGATTTTGGCTCAAGATCAGTCAAAGTGGAGGCATGCAGTGAAGGTTACTGTGCAAGCCTTCGAAGAACTGGCTCGACCACCTGCGGCCTCGAAGCAAGAACTAACGGGCGAACGCGCACTTCTATTGTTGACCTCACTCTAGCCACAGGAAACGCAGCTGCGAATATTCAAAACTGGAGGGTCAACCATGAAGCATGCATAACCTCCGACCATTATGCAATAGATTTTACTTACAAATCTAAACAATGACAGATTAAAAAAGAATGCATCAACCACTACTTTCAAATATAACACGGAAAGAATAAATTGGGACACAGTTACTGACGAGATTAACAGACAAATGACGGACAACAATTTGGACAATATAGACATAGAACAATTAGACTCACAACAAATAGACGATTATGTAAAGAAGGTAACCGACACAATTACTACAGCTTGCGATTGCACCATACCTAAAAAGAAACCATACAATCGTACGCCATGGTGGACAGAAGAACTAACAATACTTAAGAAAAAGGCTATACATATCCACCATAGGATTCAGGACCTAAAACAAAACAACAAAAACATCGAAAACGCTATAAAAGAACAAGAGGACATACGAGTGGAGTATTCGAAAGCTATCCAAAAAACATCCAGCGATCATTTTAGACAATTTTGCTCATAACAAGGAAAGGAAGATGTATGGACTCTTACTAACCGCCTGCTTAAAGAAACCAAACGAACCGGACCACCAGAAACTTTAAAAATAGCACCAAATGTATACACACAGACAAGCGATTAAACCGCTCAAGCCTTGGTCAAGCATTTCTTTCCCGACGACACAGACGACTATGGCCAGCATAAAATTATCAGGGAGAGAGTCCAGAATACACCTGACACTGAAGATGAACCTGACTTCACTCTACACGAAATTTTGGATAACATTCACAAGTATGCACCCAAGTAAAGCTCCTGGACCTGATCACCTGACAGCTGATATCTGCCGAAGATTTATCGAAGTGTATCCACAACTAATGACCAATTTTCTCAATCGATGCCTACATCTCTCACATTTTCCCACGTCATGGAAACAAGCCTTTGTCAAAATAATACCCAAACCTGCCAAAACCGACTACACCGATATTACAGCGTAGCGACCAATAGGCTTGATAAACGTATTTGGAAAGCTTCTGGAAAAATTAATCGCAACACGCCTCACTTACTACCTACAGATCAATAACTTCGAAAACTCATTAGAATTCGGATTCAATGCCTAACAGAACACTACAAAAGCCCTGAGTGAGGCCATCAAGCAGATGAAAGAAGCCGAAAACCAGAATAAAATGGTAGCTGCCATTTCCCTGGACATCAAGGGAGCATTTGATCATGCCTAGTGGCCCGCCTTACTCAACAGACTGCAAAATGTTGAATGCCCTAAAAACATATACACAATTATCAAAAATTACATTGAAGATAGGATTGTGCATCTTAATTACTGCGATGCTACTACCACGACAACCTTATCGAGAGGATGCGTCCAGGGCTCGGTGCTCGGTCCACTGATATGGAATTTAATTATGGTCGATTTATTATTCAAGAATCTACCTGAAGGTTGTCACATTCAGGCATATGCAGACGATGTTTTGCTGATCACCAGTGGAAAGTCTATGCAAGATTTAGAATATAATACAAATGAGGCTCTAACAATAATAACACAGTGGGGAGCTAATAATAAATTGACATTTGGTCCCGAAAAAACTTAAAGATAACGAACACAAAAGCCGAGCCGCAAATGCTCACATCGTAATGAATAATATACAGCTCGTATTTCAAGACACCATTAAATTACTAGGACTTCATATTGACAAACGTTTTAGATTTATTTACCATGCCCAAGAAATAGTAAAGAAAGCCATGAATATTTACAAAAAACTCTGCAAGATAATCATACCTACCTGGGGAGTTCACTCGGCAAATGTGAAAACTATTTATAAACATGTAATAGAGCCCATAGTGACATATACTGCGGAAATATGGGGCGAAGCGGCCAGCAACTATAAAATCGTCCAAAAAACCTTACGATCACTACAAAGAGGGTTTGCAATTAAAACCATTAGAGGGTTCCGCACTATCTCCACTACAGCTGCAATAGCTCTTGCGGACTTCGTCCCTCTAGACTTGAAGGTTATCGAGGTAATGGAGATCGAAAGAACAAAGTCTAGAGGGATGTCCTCATACCTTCCAGGCGACCTCAGACTAGAGCAAAGAGTTCCACCTGATAGAATGATGCACCCTGCTGAGCGTCCAACAGTTGAATACGTAAAAATCTCAAACAGCGAACAAATGGAGCCTTATTATAACGCCAATACCGTTCGAGTTTTCACCGACGGCAGTAAACACAACGAAAACACACGAAAACACAACGAAATGGTTAGAGCTGCTTACGTCATGTTATACCCGGATGGTAGACAGTATACCAAGAGGTTAAAATTACATAACAACTGTACGGTTTACAAGGCAGATTGTCTAGCTATCGAGATGGCCAGCAAGAAATGCATTCAAGACCGGCTTGAAGACGTAGCTATCTTCTCTGACTCAATGTCTGCCCTTCAAGAGCTTGCCAACCGAAATTCCACCCAACAAATTATACATAACATCCATAAGCACATTAAAAAGATCAAAAAACGGGAACTATAACATTTGGATGGATAAAAGCACACAATATGATCCATGGTAACGAAATTGCGGACACGGAGGCGAAAAAGGCAGCGACTCTACACAAAAGTCCTGACTATGACAGATTCCCTATATCTTATGACAAACGGCATCGCAAAATGGACACCGAGAAAGCACTAGCACGGGTTTATCAAGAATCAACAACTGGAGCACACATGAAGAAAGAATTCCCGTCTATAACCGATATTCGAAATTTAAGAGCCTCAATTGCAATCACCTTTCAACTGACTCAGGTGCTGACCGGGCACGGTTATCAAAAAGCATATCTCCACAGATTCAAAAATTACAGCGGATGACCTGTGCCCGTGTGACAACACTACCACTCAAACAATAGATCACTTACTTAAGCAATGTCCCAAATAAATATTTTTATAAATATTTGGGGACAATCTGACACAAATCGACCTAGTCCCAAACTAAGCAAAGCTTGTACTATGGGTACTAGACGACGATAAACATACTTATATGGATAAATAAATACTTAAATGCATAGAAAACATCCATGACTCAGGAACAAATATTCGTGCTCATCACACAAATAAATGCCCCTTACCGGGATTCGAACCCAGGACCTCTTGCTTCGTAGGCAGGGTCACTACCAACTAGGCTAAAGCGGTCGTCAGATAACAAATACAATAACCAAAGACTGGATCATGAAATAACATGCAATAATCTGAATATTGACCCATACAACATAATTAAGGTAGTTACAAAAGAATCATCGATTAAATCATACACAAAGTTAATTAACAAAATAATAAATAGTCTCAAAAAGTTCAATAACACATAAAGTTCAATGGAGCAAAGTTTGTCCGTATCACTCGCGGGATCTTTACTCTTACAAATCAAAGTAAAAAAAAAAAAAATAGACCACCTGCGGCCATTCACTACAATTTTGACGGAGGGGTGCCGTAAGGAATGGGGTCGCACATTTTCTGCAAAGATAGGCTACGTCCGTCACCTGAGAGCTCACAAACGACGCTCCAGTTAGCCATTTTGCCAGTCGCCGTGGTCGAAATCGGTCAGGATAGTGATGATGATGATGAGTTTGGTTCTCATTTTAAACAAGCATACTGGAATAACATGAAACTTTTTATACACAATCAGATCCGCCATATCTAGGTCAGAAACTAGTTACTGTTGCTAATGGCAGATCCCATTGTGTAAACAAAGTTTCATGTTAGTCTAGCATGTCGATTTAAAATGAGAACCAAACTACGTTTCGATGGAGAGCCGAGCGTTCCGAAGGCCCCTAACAAGTCGATTTGCCAGCCACGACATGACACGTTTATGTACCTACCTATATCATTGAATTTTACTAAGTGCCCTACTCCCTAAGGACTCCCAATACGGCTGGTCCCCGCAGGAGCCACAGACCACCACCCTCTACACACCAAACACATATTGGAACACTAAACGTAAGATCTTTAGTAGGCACCGGACGCCAAGAAGAGTTAGAAAACGCCCTACAAAATATAAAGTGGGACTTTTGGGGTTATCTGAAATTAAAATTAAAGGAACCACTATAACAGAATATGAAAATTACATTCTTTTCTATACAGGAAGCAGAAAAGGAAGAAACGGCGTAGGATTTATGATTAGGAGGAGCCTAAAAAGAAATATATTAAACCTTGAAGCCGTATCAGATAGAGTGGCCAGATTAGACATACAATTTACTTGCTCTACACTCAGCATTATCCAGGTTTACGCCCCAACGAAAAAGGCAGGCGAGGAAGAAATCAACAAGTTTTATAATGACATAAGAAAGGCACTCGATAACACTCTATCGCATTTAATACTACTTGGCGATTTTAATGCAAAAATCGGTCAACAAAAACCAAACGAACACACAGTAATGGGACGGTTCGGCTTTGGGAGTAGAAACGAAAGAGGAAGTTTACTCATAGATTTCTGTTTTGAAAATGAACTCTACATTGTTAATTCACACTTTAAGAAAAATATGAAGAAAAGGTGGACCTGGATATCACCTGATGCAACTACGAAAAACGAAATCGATTATCTCATAATACGGCGACGTGATATTTATTTAATAAAAAACAGAGGTAATCAACACCACACACCCAACCGATCACAGGTTAGTGAGAGGAACATGGGTTCTGGATACTAAAAAACGCAAAACGAGGACACTCTTTAGATGACCACAGACCGGATTACAACCTATCGAAAAAGAAAGCCTCAAGAACGTGTTTATAGAAAAATCAAAAGAAATACCGGACCAATGTAATATTCAATAGTCGTACTCAAAACTAGTAGTGAATATTACCGATTGCGTTAGTAAAATACCCCCTACACAAATGAAAAACAAATTAGACAGTATCATTACTGAAAAGGTGAAAAATTTAATCAAAAGGACTCAACTTAAAGAAAAGACGAACAAAACTACTTCAGACAGTATAGAAATCAAACGGCTCTATGCAAAAATCAGGAAAAACATAAAAAGGAACAAAAATCATTATAATTACAGTGTACTTGAAGAAGAGCTTAAAAAGAGAAGATCAGTAAAAAGAGGATACAAAAAAATAAACAACACAAAACAATGGATCCCGGCACTTAAACAAGATACAGGAGGATCCACCACGAACAGGCATTCTATCATTCAGACAGCCACGGAATTCTATCAAAATCTGTACATTGAAAAACAACAACTGGAACCTGGAACATTGGAGCTTAGTAGAGAGTTAGAAAGCAGCGACGAAAACGTCCCACATATACTCCAAAGTGAAGTACGACATGCTATAAGTTTGTCTAAAAATATGAAAAGCCCGGGAGATGACAACCTAACCAATGACGTCATCAAAGCTCTAGATGAGCCCATAACACCTACACTTACAAAGCTGTTTAACGAGATCCTAACACAAGAGAGAATACCGAAACAATGGGAATCATGTGTAATAACTCTACTCTACAAAAAGGGCGACCCCCTCAATATCAATAACTACCGTCCAATCAGTCTTCTACAGAGTACGTACAAGCTTTTTACAAACATCGTGCTTTCAAGAATGAGGAGTCAGCTAGAGTTTCAGCAGCCGAGAGAGCAGGCCGGGTTCAGACGCAACTATTCTACCCTAGATCATATATTTACGGTTAGACAAATAATAGAAAAATACGTAGAGTTTCGAAAACCGCTCTACATATGCTTTATTGACTACTCCAAAGCATTCGATTCAATATCACATCAAGCTCTCTGGAATGCCCTAAAAGAACAAGGAATAAACAGCAAGTATGTAAACATCCTGAAAGTAATTAATCAAAATAGCAAAGCGTTAGTAAAACTGGACAAAAAAGGAGACACGTTCGAAATAAAACGAGGAGTCCGACAGGGCGATCCAATCTCGCCAAACCTCTTCAACTCCCTGCTGGAACATATCTTCAGGAAAGTAGAGTGGTCAAAAATTGGAATATGTGTCTGTAGCGAGTACTTAAATCACTTACGCTTTGCCGATGACATTGTATTGTTATCCGAAAACCATAAAGATCTTCAATGCATGATCGAAACACTTAACCTCCACAGTAAGGAATGCGGCCTCGAGATGAATTTTGATAAAACCTGTGTCATGACGAATGGAACAAAGAAAAGCATAAGCATAGGAAATACCAACATTGAATATGTGTCTGAATATAAATATTTAGGTCAAACCATATCTGTGGAAGGTTGCTACGTAGAGGAAGTAGAACGTCGTATTCAGAAAGCGTGGAACTCATATTGGTCACATAAAGATATTTTTAAATCTAAACTGGACATCAACCTGAAAAAGACAGCCATTGACACCGTAGTGACACCGACCCTTCTTTATGGATGCCAAACATGGGCAATACACAGAGAAATCATAGACAAAATCCAAAAATTCCAACGAGCCGTGGAAAGGAGCCTACTGGGAGTAAAAATAAAAGATAGAGTCAGAAACACAGATATACGTAAAATTACGAACTTAGTGGACGCGGCGGAAATGGTGTGCCGCCTCAAGGACACATAGCGAGAACCAAAGACGACAGACAGGTGGAGCGAAAAAATGCTTCACTGGGAGCCGCATGACGGCGGGCGAGGACCAGGGCACCCACGCCGACGCTGGCGAGACGACATCGTCGAACAAGCAGGCAGAGCTTGGACCAGACTGGCAGCCGATAGAGACATATGGTGTGAAATGGAGGAGGCCTACGTCCAAAAGTGGACGAACCCAAAAAAAAACAGTACCTAATAGTGTATATTATTCTTATTTCCTATCTTCAAATCGTACTGAATTCTATTTTTTTACGTGTAACTTATTTGAACTTGTAACTTTTACTTTTTTGGGAAAATAAATGGCTTTATTATTATTATTATTATTTTCCCGTTCACGGGACAATGATGTCCCGGACCTTTGGGAGGCGTGCGTGGAGCTAGGTACCTACAAAGTACCAACTGAGCCAACACGTAGAGGCCCTTTTGACAATTTAATGAAATGCAAGGAGTACACCGAGCGGATGCTGTCCCTGCCCGTGTCATGGGACGCACACAGAGACAGCACCCGCTGGGGTGTATAGGGACTATTGATGGTTGATGGAATCTAAATAAAACGGGTTATTGGGTTGAAATGATGGACTAGTGGCTGGGCTATTGGGTGAAACATCGGACGCACATTATTATTATTAAGTGCCCTACTCATCATAAAATTACAAAAGTAGTGATGCACCGAATATGGGTTTTACCGAACGTTCGGCCGAATTATCGGTTCCACGTATTGCCTTTATCTTTATTAGTTATACTTATTGTAAAATGTTTGTTCATTATCGAATCGAAATATTGACAATAGAAGTTAAATAACAATAACAATGGCGTAAGAGTATAAATCCCACGAAGCAGTTACTATTTTACATTCCTGTAACTTATAATATTATAATATAACAAAAACCTCTTAAAATAGTTCGGTAGCTGAACCGAACATTAAAAACCGGCCAAGTGCTTGTCGGGCTACTTGCAGTGCAGGGTTTTGTAGGGCAACTGTCTTAGTTACATCGACGTGCGGTGCGGTTACGACGGCCGCACGCAAGTACACATTAAGTTGGTCGACTATTACTCGGTAACTGCATACCTATGCCTTCTTCTCCGTGTTAGTTTTCATTTTAAATTCATTATATGTACTAACCTACCAAGTTTTTTTTTTCACATCACCAGTAGTAGCCATTTAGCCGCAAGGAGAGGGAGCGACAGGGACGAGATACATGACTCGAACAAAAATTAGGGCTAGCCCAATATCTCGCAAACGAATCACTGATTTGAAGAATAATAATTCTAAGAAACCCATAATATTTTTGAACAAGCTATCCAAAGATACCCCACACCATCTTTGGATAGCTTGTTCAAAAAACCCATAGGTTTAACGAGAAAAAAATCGCTTTAGGTGTAGGCTTGGTGTAGGTAGTTACCTACAAAAATTTTTTAAGTCAAGATTTACTGTTTTGTCGGTGTGATTGATTTATATACCCATGCCGAATTATAGTTTTCTAGTAATAGTGGTTACCTACTGAGCTAAGACGAAGACGGACGGCCAGACGGTCGTGGCGAAACTATAAGGGTTCCTTGTTGACTACGGAACCCTAAAAACATGCCGTATACCGCATAATAACCGAATATTCGGCACATATCTAGATGCCTCATTTGTTTCTTTTTTTGCACAAGACAGATCAAATTCTAAAAAAATAATATTTCGAAATAACATTTAACATCCAACATTCCCAGCCCGAGCTATGTCACTGAACTCAGCGATAAGTATCAACACTATCAACACAAATCTTTACACTTGGGTTTAATTAACTTCGATAAAACATGCCAGCAGTCCCTATGCAATAACATTTCTTGATAATCGCGATATTGATATGAGCAGTGTTAATAAATATTGATTCAGCAATGCAAATATTAACTTAAGTGTTGATAATGGTTCTTATCAGTTACCTACCTACCTAGTTCAAAACACTAAAATTCAATCCATACTAATATTATAAATGCGAAAGTTTGTCTGTCGGTCTGTCTGTCTGTAGATGTCTGAGAAATAGGATATTTTATTAAATAACACGGGCAAACACAGCTAACATCGTCTATTTATAATAATAATAAATACTGTGAAGACTATTCCAATTGTAATTTCACCTACAGGAGTTAAACCACGCAATCTCCACACCAGCCGGAAAACCCTCGGTGTCCATCCACTTACATACATCTTCATACAAAAAGCTGTAATTATGAACACATGCAGAATGTTTTAGCATTAGAACAACAATATGAGTAGGTAATCCTTAGGTACACCGTATGTTAATACCTACTGTAGCGAAAATAAATAAAAGTTTCACTCACAAAAACACGATTTACTCGTATCTATTCTGTGACGACAGTGATTTATTCAATAGCTTCCTAAAGTATTACATATTATCTGTGACACATATGTGTCACACATATATATACTTTTTGATATATATCAATACGAATGTAAGCACCGCGCGCTATCGTAGGACACAAAAGCGTTGCTGCGGCACACAATAAGATTATGTTAGATAAAACATTGTAGTTCACGGTCGGCAGACCGGCACAACTGAAAAAATGGATGATAAAAGTCTGATGGGTTGTATGATGTGGTGAAAGGGAATGGTTTGTGTGATGATAGGGTAAATGAGGCCTAAATGAAATCCAAACAATCGTTGTGATAACTTTGGTGGTAATGAGCCTTTCCAAATTTTGAGGGTTTCTACTGGCGATCGGTCGTCCTTAATCCCACTTTAAAGTGGAACTAACAGTTTAAACTAACAGCCGCAAAGTACGGTAATCAAATACAAATAATTGGGTATGTTACAGTTACAATGACCCAAGTTGTCGACAGAAGGTCCTAAAGACAACATACGCGGAGCTCACGGGAGTCCCTACAAACGCGACTTAACTCCAGCCGGCTGCTCCGATGAAGATCCTCACAATCAGGAACCGGGAGATGTACATAAGCGGGGCCGTCTGCCGCTTCCCCTTCTGGCTCGTAGTCTCCAGTCGATAGCCTTCCGCGCTCACGTACTGGTAACGTCGTTCGTCGAGGAACAAATACCGCGTACTTCGGCCTGGCACTTATACCCGGTAGGCTATGAAACATAATTACCAGATAAATATCACTACTTCGCTGTCTAGACTACAACCTAGCATCAACCACAACTGACAATGCTTACACAGTATGCTATTAAAACATCCGGCCTTTTGATTATAGTGGGAACAGCAGTACCGCTTCATCCACTGAATTTCAGACCACCACAGGTCTCTCCGACGGCGAGCGTCGCCCAAGGAACGGTAACGCGCACTGGCGCTAACTTTGCACTTTACTTAAAAGGAAAACCGTGACACTTAGAAACTTGGTTCAGCAACCAAAAACTGCTACACCATGCTTCACTCCACCAAAATGAATTTAGCGCTGGTACATTAGCTCCCGAGGAACACTCTTCGTTCTCAAAAATCTGACTTTCTTTCCACACTCCTAACTGTTATCTGGCGATCTGACAATTCATCTGAATCAATGAATCCGGAACGAATCATATTTGAAATTTCGAATAGGATTTTTAAAAAAACAACCAGTATTGCGTTGACCATACAAACTAACCAAAAAGTTCGTAAACCAAATCGACGAGAGCCACCCTCTATGAGTAGCCCTTGAATCCATTGTAACTGCTGACCGACTACGCTCTGTCGACAGCCAAACACCCCTTCAGCAGCATCGAAACTACACTAATGATACGCTAGAGGGCGCGTTCTGGAGCATTTTAATGCTACACTACACTACACTATACTACCTTCTATATTCGTTTGGCCAAAAGCCCGCGGGCTGTATGTAACTATATTGTTCTTTGCCCGCGGGTATGGAAGTAAAATACCCTCCCCTCCACTCGGAGAGAAACAAATAAAAACAAAGTAAAATAATAATAATAATAATTTGCCTGCGGGTAGTGCGGATCAGCTTGTGGCGAGTTGTTGGGGAGTAACGACCCCACGGACGGCGATTTACAGGGAAAAACTGCATGAACTGGCGCGCGCCTGGCGATGTCCATCTTGCATGAATGTTACTACTAGACTGAGAAATGATTCCACACCAGGGGACCGATTTTTGACTTTCGAGCGCTCGAAACTCAAATAAAAGTAAATACGTTTGTAGTGTCAAAATAGCCGGCACTTACTTTCTACCAATAGAATTGAATACGAGTGGTCAATACCACTCGTTTTTAAATATTTCTATCGCTATTTTAAAATAGTATTTCATAATTTTTGTCAGTTTTCGAGTGAAAGAGTAGAGCGCTCGAAAGTCAAAAATCGGTCCACAGTTCGTCAACAGTTTGCTCTGATGTCCTTGGATGAAACAAATATTTCGGTTGACGACTTTCTTCGCGATGAAACCGAAAAGAGTCTCTCAGACAACACCATAAAATCGCCGGCTAAACGGCAGAATCATTCTTCCATAACAATTGAGCAGATAAGCGCCCTATTGGACTCCAAGTTGAGCAGCAATAACAAAACCATAATAAATAGTTTGAAAAGCTTAATACATACCGAAATCTATTCGGCGATTAGCCAACTAAAGATAGATTTTATGGAAAAAAATAAACAAATTATCTCAACGCAGGAAGATATGAATAAACGAATCTTAAATACACAAATTCAAATTCAACGTCTAGAAAAGGAAAATCAGCAAATGAAAACAGAATTAAGCGCCCTGAAAATTCAATATGAAAATATGAGTTTTTCTGACAAATTAGATAACCCTAAAAAAATTGTTATTTATGAAAATATGGTTAAATATGCAGAATGTATAAAAGAACTTAACTTAAATGATGTTTATATGGCAAACGACCCCAATGTAGCGTTTAATTGCTTTTTTGACCACTTTGAACTGTTCTATAGTCTATGTTTTCCTTTCATTAGAGTTAAAATATCAGCTATAAATAGGCTAAAATGGGTCACCAACGGAATAAGAACTTGCTGCAAACGGAAAAGGAATATATTATGGAAATGTCGTTTAGCGCCGAATGAAAGCAAGAAAATCCTTCTAAAGCAGTACCTCTTCCACAATACTTATCAAAGTCATAATTTTAAGTGTTTATGACACCAACAACACCCGACGACATCCGTGTAATAATCAACTCACTGAAAAATTCAAAAAGCACTGGTTATGACGGCATTAGCACGAAGTTTATAAAAAGAGTGGCAAACATAATCTCACCACCAATTAGCTACATTGTAAACTTATGCATCGAACGTGGCACTTTTCCAGAAAAGTTAAAGGTAGCTATCCTCCGCCCAATGCATAAAAAGGGTGAAAAAACGTTGATTAGTAACTATAGACCAATAGCCCTAATACCTGTCTTCTCGAAAAATATTGAAAAAGTAATATACAATGCTTACAACAATTACTTTGAAATGGCCAACCTATTCGCACGCGAACAAATGGGTATCCGCAAGTGCAAATCAATAAACATGGCAATCTTTGACCTACTTCGTGTAATTATGCTTAACTTAACATTGACAAAAACATTCCCGTAACTGCTCTCTACATGGATATGACCAAGGCTTTCGATTTTGTTGATCATAAGATTTTGTTAGCTAAACTCTATAGATATGGAATTCGTGGGAACGTACATAGCTTACTTGAATCTTACTTAACAGGTCGAAAGCAATTTACTCAACTAGACCGTATATGTATCAAAGCAAAGAAACAAATTACTTACACATCTGATCTTAAGGATACACATTTTGGCGTCTCACAGGGTAGCGTATTAGGACCACTACCTTTTCTAATTTATATAAACGATGTTCCGCTGGCTATCCAAGAATCTATGGTTCTATTTGCTGACGATAGCCCTGTAATATTCACGGGTGAAGACCTACACCAGTATGAGGAAAAAGTCAATAGATCTCTGCAATCACTTATTGAATGGCTAAACAGGAACAATCTCCGCATAAATTTAGGAAAAACTAACATGCATTTTAGACAAAGAATTGACAGAATCACTAATTTGAACGTTACTTATAAGGACCATAGGATTAATGAAACAGACATGAAAATTTTTAGGATTAAGCTTAGATAATAAATTGACCTGGAAAAATCAAAAAGACACTTTGTGTAAGAAACTAAATAAATATTCATATGCTTTGTATCATCTCAGTAAAAAAGTTAACCAACCTGCACTTGACATCTTATCATGCCTATGTCACATCTACACTAAGGTACGGAATAATATTTTGGGGCAACTCTACAGATAGAGACCTAGTCTTCAAAGGTCAGAAGAAATGTATCAGATCCGTTTGCGGCCTAAACCCCTGCGAATCATGTAAACCCTATTTTATTAATTTAAATATCTTGACATTTCCATCATTCCATATTTTTGAAACAACAATGTATGTAGGTAAAACACAACAGTAACCAGTTCGTATGCAGGGTAAGATAAACTATGGATCATACAAAACTTCCCTACTTTCAAAAAGCATATTTGGAATGGCGCCTAGAATTTTTAACAAATTGCCAACATCCATCTTGAAACTCCAGGAGTCCATGACCCTCATTTATTAAAAAAAAAACATGGTTTAAATTTTTAGCTGCCAAAGCATACTATTCCACACAAGAATATTTAAATGACCCTAACATAACATAAGCGAATGATAGCATAACTAAAGATTTTATATTTAGTGTTTATGTTGAAGTAGTTATGCATGCTGCATGCTATTTTGTGGCAATTTGTATGCCTTAACAGGCAAGACATAGTGATACAATCCATAAACTGAACCACTGATGTACATACCTATGTTTAGCAAATAAAATATTTTGTATTTGTATTTGGAGTGCTCCCGAGTCGGTCAGGGCCTCCGTCTCCGGCGTGTTTTCTTCAGTCGGAGTGGAACCCCAAGGGGGCCCGCGGGACTATCAGCTCTGGCTGGCCTTCATTAGCCGTCCAGAGAGGAGTAGTCAGAGCTATATGCTTCAGGGGAACAGGGGTAGCGCTACGAGTAACTTCGGAGAAAGCGCAGCACCACCTCTGAAACCTCTGAGCCGCTCACACCAGTGTTGCTCCTGGCCGTCTTTATGACAACCATTTCAGGGGCCCGGGCGAATATTCAGCGTTTTAAGGCGTTTTGTTTTCGTCATTGTCGGAGACAGCAAATACTATTAAAAGGTACGAGTAATCAGAGTCTACTTTTGATGAAGATAATCCCAGTACTGAATCCTTTTTGATTAAAGGTTTTGCGGTACGTTTAACCTCAGATGAAATAATCTGGAGATGACAATGACGTTACAACCGAGCGGTTCAATTCAAACGCTCGGAGAATCGCCTGCCCATCTAATGAGCGAGTCACCGCCTGTCTCGATAACTTAGTGTACAACATTGTTATCTCTATGTAGTAGCCCAGTTTCATAATCCACCCATATCTCTTCACCATAGACCTAGTTCTTTATCCGTTTTACACACCATAGCCCCAATGCCTGTTGGAACCGGTTCACGGGTATCTACAGATGTAGGTACCCGTGAATGGGATCTAGCAGGTGTAAATATATCACATTCAAATTCGTCTCCAAAGGGCCTCTGCGTGTTGGATCTACGAGCATATCCCCACGCACGCCTTCCAAATGACCGGGCTTTGTCCCGTCAATTTAAACCGGAGATACATAATAATAATAATATATAGTTTATGTCGAAAAACTTTGTCAAGAGCTTATATATATTTCATAAGTCCTCGTATTCTTGTAATAGTTAAAACCTGTGCTACAAGGAGTTACCTTCCTAGCTTCCTACTGACTGAAATATGATATTTAATACAACAGCAAAAAATTATAGGCGTTCACTGAACCAGTGCAGCGTGGGGTCTACTGCCTATTCCCTCTCTATCATGAGAGGAGGCCTGTGCCCAGCAGTGGGAATAGTGGGATGTAGTTGTAGGTACCTAATACCTGTAAAGGGTGATGATTTTGGTGATGGTAGCACTCATTTCCATCACAAATCACAAGGTGGCTGAAGATAGAAAATTAAGTTTAGCATTATAATAAACCGATTCCTTATATTAATGACGAATACGAATAAATAAAATGACTTACTTAGTCAAGTCCAGCTTAAGATCTGATTTTATGCACTAATTGTATCTTAAGTACCAAATAATGATAAAGTCGTGATACTGCGCAAAAACCGTATAAGATTAAAATAAGTATTACTGGAGAATTCTGTTTAATTATTGTCGGTTCAATGAACTCGCAACCAGAGGATTGGATTATTTCGTGACTGCTCTTTTTACAAAACACAATTTATTTCCCTTTTAATTTTCGTTTGTCCGCGGTATTAAGCTCGATTCTCCAAACAAGCGTAGTTACGCTTTCATTTTAATACTATACGTGTTGGCTTATAACGAAACTTTGCATATGCAAAATGACATGAGGTATACCTATGTCTGAAATTACTTTATGTAGCTTCAGATACTTACAAAGTTAAAAAAATACAGCGAATTTAAGATTTTCATACGAAACTTGTTTTTGCTGTATTTCGTTTGTTTTATAAACTAGAACAACATAAACCAATTACAGACAATTACAGACATAGATATACCTCATGCCCGTAGTTTTAAAATGAGAGCGTAACTACTTTTGTATGGGAAGGTGAAATTCGGCCGAGCTTACTGTGAACTCTTAAGACCCATCGGTATGTACCTACAACAATACCACAACAATACCATTGTAAAGCCACGTGCCACAAACGCTTCGAAATGAAAAGGCTATGTTAAATACATACTTTACTCGAATATAGTGACTCTATGGTTCAAATAGCATGGTAATGCCAAATTAAAACGATTATTAGTACTTACCTGCAGTAGTTGCAGCATACTTAGTTAAAATGTTAACAATTATAGCGGTTACCTAGGTACAATTAACAATAAAAGACATAAGACATATAATAACATAAGTATAGAGAGAAGTGAATTCGTTCTAGAAAAAGGATTTGTATGTATCATACTTACTTACTGAATTTCCCAGTGTTCCAAATCCGCAACTCATCATAAATTGCGCAAGTTGTACTTAATTAAGCCTGAATGCCAATGCTTGAGTTGAGTCTATCGGTATCTTATTGGTCATCAATACCCGGGAATAAAACGTACAGGTACCTATAACTGTAAATGTCATAACGCGTTTTTATTGTTATTGTCAGCGTTCGACTCTGGAATATTTTTATGGAACAGTTATGGAGCCGTCTCGTGGAATAGGCAATATAAAGCTCAGTTTACACTTCACGTGAATCACGTGCACCCAGGACGATATAGATTTAAGAGTCCTATTTCACGTGTTTTTGTAAAAAAAATAGTTAAGTTTTTGACAATCAAGTTGGGTTTGAGACAATCAAGAGAGCAAGGTGAACTGCCCATTACGTATTGCCTCCTGCCAATAACCAGCCACTTCGAAAATATAAGGTGATAGTATTAAAAAGAAAAAAATATAACACCTAACCATTTACCTAACTATTATATCAAGAGTCTGGAGCATTATAAAAGTAATCCTAATAAGAGCATCGGCAAAAAATTGGTGGTTAGTATAACGGACCTATTTTCAAATTATTCATAGAATTGATTTAAAATTGCGTCACGTATTATCATGTACATATCATAAATACATTTCGTTGACACTACACGGCACATGGGAGGTGTATAGGTATAGTATTGTGTGGTATTGTGTTAATTATCAGAAATTATATTGTTGTAACTTTACACTAATTTCGTCAACCTACACACAAGCATCGGTGGTTCAGTGGTAGAATGCTCGCCTGCCACGCGGGCGGCCCGGGTTCGATTCCCGGCCGATGCAGTATCTTTTTGTATTTCATCTTAGTAGTATTTATTTTACAAATAATCTACCCACATGTATGTTTTCAAAACTTATAGCTAAACGTGTAGAGTTTGATGAGTTGTGGTTCACAGAAATAATGTTAATTTAATTTAAACAGTAGCATGTAACTTGGGCTTGTATAGGTATCTGCTGTCTCATTTTACCATGTAACTAAACAATAAATAGTATTGGAATCGTCATGGCAGTCCAACATGATAGAGATTTTTTTTAGAATATCGAAATAGGTACATCATTTATGGGACTTTAGAAGTTTCTTCGTTTAATATCTACCATTATTATAATAATGTCAGTTTTATGACCAACAATTCATTTGTTCAAATTTTAATCGGCCGGTGCTTTCTGGATTCGACGTACAAAGATTTACAACCGTCAGCTGCCGTATAAAGGTAAAATTCCCTTCTCTGTATATACGAGACCATACGTGACCATACCATACCCAAAACACAACTCTCTTATAAGAGATTCAGATTAATACGTTTTTCGCCTTATTACAATGGAATTTAGGTTACAATTAATCGATACGTCCATTCCGTTACGGTGTCAGTCTACCCCCGTACACATTTCAGTCATGATCAATATTGTGAACATTACGTCAAAAGGACTGCCGAAACCCGGGATTGAACCGGGGACCTTTAGATAGAGCATTTAGATCTTCAGTCTAACGTCTAACGCTCTCCCAACTGAGTCAGCGCCTCGAAATAGCTATTAAAAATATAAAACATTTTTTTGGCACTACTATGTGTATAGTTTTGACACGCCTATTGCTTTTATGCTTTCTAGCATGAAACCAATTTTTTTATTTTATTTTTTGCCTTTTTCTTATCCATGCGCATATTTTTCGTAGCAAGTGCTGTTATCTAGTGCTTGTATTACAAATCACTTGACGCTTCTTTAGCCGAGTAACAAATGTTGTTACTAAATACCGCTACTCGCCGCTAGGTGGCAGGGATATCAAAATATATTTGACAAGGAAATCACGTTGGAAACTGCCACCGCACTATCATCAATTCATCATCCTTCTAGCGTTATTCCCGGTTGTGCCCAAAACGAGCCCAGAGTCCGCTTTGACACCTAATCCCAAGAATTGGCATAGGCACTAGTTTTACGAAAGCGATTGCCATCTGACCTTCCAACCCAGAGGGAAAGCTAGACCTCATTGGGTTTAGACCGGTTTCCTCAAGATGGTTTCCTTAATTCAGCGAAAAGCGAACGGCAAATAATCTGTAGGTACATGTCTGAGTTACGAAAAACTCATGGGCACGAGCCGGGATTCGAACCCACGACCGCCGCTTGACAGCCGCATGCCTGAACCACTAGGCTACCGTAGCTTCTGCGTAACTGAAAGCTCAGAGAAGATATTTTTTATTGCCTAATGTTTTTTCGAGTGCATGATTGTAAGTAAGTAGGTATCATTTGACGACCTCTGTAGCCTAGTTGGTAGTGACCCTGCCTACGAAGCCGGAGGTCCCAGTTTCGAATCCCGGTAAGGGCATTTATTTGTGAGATGAGCTCGAATATTTATTCCTGAGTCATGGATGTTTTCTGTGTATTAAGTATTTATTTATCTATATAAGTATATTTATCGTCGTCTAGTACCCATAGTAGGTACAAGCTTTGCATAGTTTGGGACTTGGTCGATTTGTGTAAGATTGTCCCCTCATATTTATACATTTATTGTAAACACAGTTTGTTGCTCGCATACCTTGCAGCAATAGTATAACTCCTACCTAACTGCTACCTCCTGCCTAACTACAACTACTAATATATCGACGTGTTTCCTCGTGTGTTGTAAGGTACGTTTATTTTTGTAACTCACTCACCGTGGCCTAGACAGCTTGGCCTAAACTTTAAAGTGATCGCAATT
The DNA here is from genome assembly GCA_945867215.1 of Epinotia demarniana. Classification (NCBI taxonomy): domain Eukaryota; kingdom Metazoa; phylum Arthropoda; class Insecta; order Lepidoptera; family Tortricidae; genus Epinotia; species Epinotia demarniana. The sequence goes on from OX244271.1 coordinate 9,042,214, forward strand.
ATGTGAGTGACTAGTTTATAATTGTTAGCTAAATAATCTTATTAATTAATGCAGCTATGAATGCAGTCCCCGGCGGGGCGTATAGTCTAAAAGCTAGCGACCAAATCGGTCATGTGGCTTCAGCTGTAATGATACTCCGTTAACTACTTCCCTGAACAACCTTGTCCGATAATCTTCGTGCTGGCAGCCCGCGGGCGGTGGGTGCGGTCGTAGTGGGGTGGGGAAAAAAAAGAAAAAAAATGTGGGCTCAGCGACTTTAATTTTTTTTTCAAACAGTTGCTTTGTACTCCCTGTGCACCCAAAAAAAATTAAATCGATCGGGTGGTGGGAAGGGGTTGCCAGCGTTAATTAAAAATATCAAAATAATAATAAAATTCATGAGGGCTCAGCTGTATACGCTTTTTTTCTGACGCGAGATTAATTAATATCTAAGCCCCATAAAAATAGCCATGCAAAAATATCGGTGGAAAGGTACCTATCGAAAAAAATTGTTGAAATCGTTGGATTTCGTTCGAAAAAGTGCTGACGGAAAGGCAAAAGCGGACGTGGAGGGGATATCAGCCGGCGAACGTGTCAGCACGCTTACGGCGCGTCGATTGTGTTCGGTTTTGCCTTCCATTTCAATTCAACAATTTTTTTCGATACCTTTCCACCGATATTTATGCATGGCTATTTTTTTGGGGCTTGCATATTAGAGCGTTTCTCTTTTTTTTGCCACTACTTTTCAAAATTGACCAAAAACCAAAATATCACTTATATAAACTTCATTAACGACATTTGATAGGATATTTCATAAATTTCTAGATTTTGACCAAGAAACCGCTTTTTAATAGGTTTTAATATTAAAAAATCGAAAAATACTGAGAGTAAGTAGAATATTGGTTCTTATTGTGTTACTTTTTCTTTGATTAATATCATAAAGAGGTGTACAATTTATCCCTTAATGTTGGTGTTTTATAATTAAATACTATAACAGTAATGTAATCGTGTGGAAATGTTCTATCAAATTATAAATTATCTTTGAAAATTTGGTACAGATTCTTTTTCTGTGTTACCTTGACCTAAAATTACCCTTATATTTTATTTTCAATGTAAAGTAAGCATATGTGAATTATTTTTTGTATATAATATTACAATTGCGTTTTCATGTGTTTTATTGGTAGCCGAATTATTCATTGTTATACGATAGAAATAAAATAAAACGAAAATAATGACATTGAAAATGTTGGGACAGTAACAAAGAAAACCATTGGTAACCAAGGATGAAATGTGAGGCTAGGTGTATAATGCACCTCAATATTAAGTTTTAGACAATTATTTTGTCAAGAGGAGAAATAGATGAAATATAAAATAACGATTGATAGGCAGTATTTTTTTTATAACACCGAAAATCGAGCACATAGTAGTAAATCCATAAATAATATATGTACCTAAATGGAGATCTATAAGAACATCTGTAAAATCATACGAATTATTAGGCAACGAATACTAAATTTCGGTTAGGAACATTTCTTTTGGAAGTCGCATTTAAGTTTTACATTAGATTTACTTATAGTTGCTTGAAATGATAAATAAATTATATATTTAAAAATATATTACTTTAGACATACAACAATGAAAACTAGCCTTTATAATTTTCCTCATAGTGTAACCTAGCTTTCCTTTGATATGTGACCACGTGAAAGTAACACAAAGAGAAGTCACACAACGCGTGGTCAATGTTTTAAATAAAATATTTTGGGCTTATTTTATGGAAAATGTTCTATGACTTTGTATCAAACTGTTCGTAACAATATTCAATATCCTAAAAAGTAACCAAATGTAAGCAAATTATTAAACTTACCTCGTAAAATCACATACACAATAGGAAACAATATCAGTCACAACAGGCACGCACGTGCTCTCGTAAGTTTTTTTGAATGACAATTAACTAAATTAAACATGGCCGCGTGAGAAATGACATTTAGTAGTGTTGCCCGTCGCGAATAATAACAGTCTTGGTAGTTTTTATTTTATTTAACCTAGTAAAATGGGTAACAAAGTAGGAAAGTACTTTTTGGAACTTTTCCTGGGACAAGACTTAAAAATTAATTTCTACCATATTACTGGTGTTAACTCAACAAAGTAGATGGAAAATGAATCTTAATACTACTCAGCACAGATTACAATTCAAAAGTTCATATAGGTTTATTGACCGTTATGAAGATATTTCAATGTAAAATTATTCATTTTAAAATGGGACAGTCATTTTTTCATACTTGGGAAAAGTAGAGGTTTCGTTTTTTAATAAATTTTAAATAAAACCCAAGCTTTTTATGAAGTGTAAAAATATTTTTAGTGTGCAAATAAAACGATAAAAAAGTAAAAAATATTAACTTCTTAACTTATCTTCATGAAGTATTTCCTATTTAAATGCAAAGTCGTGGGACACTGCAAAATGTACTAGTGGCAAAAAAAAGAGAAACGCTCATTAATTAATCTCGCGTCAGAAAAAAAACCAATACAGCTGAGCCCACATGAAAATTATTATTATTTTGGTATTTTTAATAACGCTGGCAACCCCTGCCCACCACCCGATCGATTTGTAAATGTTTTTGGGTGCACAGGGAGTAGGTATAGAGCAAATGTTTGAAAAAAAAAAGTCGCTAAGCCCACATTTTTTTTCTTTTTTTTCCCCACCCCACTTCACCCGCACCCACCGCCCGCGCCCTGCCAGCACGAAGATTATCGGAAAAGGTTGTTCAAGGAAGTAGCTAACGGAGTTTCAATACAGCTGAAGCCACATAACCGATTTGGTCGCTAGCTCCCCGTCTAGTAGTTTGATGCGAAATGATTTATGTTATAAATGTTATAATATAACACTTTAAACCCATGTGCTTTGTACAAACGACAATTGGCATAAGGTGTTAAAAGTCAGAAAAAAGGTATACTTTGTTGAATCACCAGCGTAGTTTTAAAAAAGTTAATTCTGTGTGATGTACTTATTTCAATAAACCACAGAATGAATGATGTCAAATTGAAAATCCCCTACAGGGAAAATTGGCCAGCCTGAATCATGCTAAAATTAAATACGTACGATTTGCTTATATCTAGGAAAAATTACATACCTAATATAGTAGTAATATAATATTGTAAGTCTATTCAACATATGTGGAGTATTAAGTGCCACTACGCTGATTTTCAAGGAATCCATTTACCTACATTAAACAACATGAAACAAAAAAATAACCTAAGTCAAGCAAAATACATATAGTGCAGTCTACAGTTTTTTTGCGAAAAGCAAAACCGAAACCCGATGAGTAAAAATAAAAATAGCAATGTTTTTTTATTTATTATATTTTATTTAGATCACAAGTTACCTACCTACAGTCGCATAGATACTTACATATATATGAAAATAAATAAATATACGTAATACTTACAATAAGAATGTAGGTAGGTACATAGTTAATTCGTTAATTGGCTTCGACAGGTCAGAAGATCTCTCTGTCAAAAATGATTTTATTCACGACTCTATTTTTCTTTGCGTAGTTTTACGCTAGTAGCTTTGATAGGTCATAAGATTTCTCTGTCAAAAATGATTTTATTCACGACTCTACTTTTCTTTGCGTAGTTTTACGCTAGTGGAGACGATCGTTGACGATGTTTTATCACTATTGCGCTCCGGTTTAATGCGATATTAGTACATTGTGATACAAGTGAGGTATGTTGATAATTATATCAGAGGCGAAATTGTTCACGCGAACCGCAGGTGAGCGTGATAAGGAAGCCGAGGATGTAATTATCAAAGCTCACGCGTATCATACGACGTTTCTCAACACATTTTGCGAGGAAAAAATCATTTTACATAATACTGATGACTAATCAGACACAATAAGAGGTACGTTACGAGCAATTGTGTTGAAAAGGTATTTTTCAAGAATGTACAGCTTTTTTTTAATTTTCGGCAAATGGATTCTTACTCGACTGAACAAATTAAATCCTTTTTGTTAATTAATTGAATATTTCTTTTAGTATATGATATGGAAACGTTTAATTTAGTAAAACTATTCACTTTTCATAACATTTTATATGAATTAAATAAAGAAAACATTTTAAAACGAAAATATAATTTTATTTTGTACTGGCTGTTTAGAGATTTCTGTGCCCACACTGCGCAAACTTCACGAAAAAAAAACTTTTGGGCGCCATTATTGGTTATTTATTTCACAAATATTTGTAAAATTTGTTTATATAGCGTGTTTGGTTATTATCAAAAATGTTGACTCGTGGTGACTAGAAAAGTGATAAATAGAATATGGACGCCACTGGAAATTCTTGGCGATGTGCAATTGTGAGTAAAAACCTGTTGTCATCTTAATGATATGCTTAATGTAAAGTAAATAATTTGGCAGGCCTATAATATTTTCATCTTATGAAAATTATTTTTTCCTCGCAAAATGTGTTGAAAAACCTCGTATGATACACGTGAGCTTTGATAATTACATCCTCGGCTTCCTTATCACGCTCACCTGCGGTTCGCGTGAACAATTTCGCCTCTGATGTAATTATCAACATACCTCACTCACTTGTATCACAATGTACTATTGTAGAATCACAGTGGCAACCAGCAGCCTTCGGGCTCCATTACCAGATCTGCTCGACTGTAATACTTTACTTACCTACTTATAAGTACTTATTGAAAACAATAGCGCGGTATTACCAAAATTCTAATATTCCGTTATTGCCCGAAGTCCAGTCCAGCGTTGAACTGCTTAAGCTCAAATCCGATTGTATGCAACAGTCGCGCATGAACAAATCGGATTCCCGAAATTAGAGGGCACCGTGGGTGTGGATTACTTACCGGATAATTGGAGCCAGGGCTGGTATTCATAAACGACAAATTGGCTTCGGTGAACTAGGTAGGTACAAGTTTTAGACTAGGAATAATTTGATAATTTGGGTTCAAAATATATTGGTACGAGCGATGAGTTGAGTAGAGACATGTTGTGAAGCGCATAGCAAGCGTCGCAGACGCAACAAAGAGATCGTTTGTTGTTTTAATAAAGGGTCGTGTAAGTCGCGATTTAAATAAAGTGCTTACGTTCGGCCCGGGTGGGTATCGGAGGTGAAAAATCACGGGATTTCCGCGCAACTTAATTGTATTTGCATACTTTATTGAGTACGATTCAATTTGCGTCGCCGCTTCATTTTGGAGGTTTATTGCGCATTTCCGTATCACTTGATTGCATTTTATTCCCATATGCAAGTAGGTATTTTAAATTGTAACCAGTGCTCAAAATAGCATCATTCATAATTTTAAAATACCAGACCTTTAGGTGGTCGCTAACTGAACCGTAAACGCAATCACACGAATATTTTCGGTAACCTGGGGGCGTATACAGTATAGAAATGTTCAGAAGGGGACTTTTATGAAGTCATTCTCACTTACCTACAAAGTTGGGATGTCTTTAATCTTTATCACATGCCCGGGAGATTTTACTTACAATTTTGAGAAGCAGTTTTGGTAATCCAATACAGAATGCACATTCTATTTTAATGGATTAGACCGTTCAGAACACATTTAAACTCAATAGAAATATCTTTTGTTTCATGCAAATTTTTAAACAAAACGGAACTATTTCCAACTCAAAAACTTGATTCAAACACTGAACATACCTAGTATCGTGGGTGGCGTAGATATATTATTATTGAATATCTATGTATTATGCGTAGTTAGGGGTAGGTAACAATAAATTACGACACCACCGTCTGTGTAACTTCCTTATCGCAATAGATACGAAAGTAGCAGTCGGACTGTGTGACTCAGCTTGTGACACACGCTGCAACAATTGATTGATTGTTACAATTATAATCGACATAAAAGGACATTAATGATAAAGCAGAAAATATTTATTGTAGCGGAATTATAAAATAGAAAAAACACGCGCCCAACGTGGGGCTCGAACCCACGACCCTGAGATTAAGAGTCTCATGCTCTACCGACTGAGCTAGCCGGGCTGATAATATCCCGGTTGAAATAAGGGATCGACTGTTGTTAGCTATATAATCGCACCATAGTGCTAAAAATTACTAATAATATCACACATTTACACATTAAAAACTACATATCAACACGATGACAAACTAGGGAAATTGCGTAACTTTTCCAACGCTCGTATTGCTCGTATCGAAGCCATGATATTTTGACATTGGGTGTCAATCGTTGATGCGCACAAATGTTCTTTAAATTCTGTGCAATTAGGTACCCTGATATTTGCCAATATTTATCTGGAAAATAAGGGTTTTTTTCCAAAATATGTACGTTAAGGTAAGTTCAATTATGGACTCCGTCACAACTAATTTTATGTAGGTATGTATAACAACTACATATCTTATTGCCGGTAGCGGAAAGGTAGTATCGGTACAGTCAGCATCATAAACAATATAAACATGTACATATAATTATACCGTCTAGCTAGATGCTTCTAGTTCTTACCCATGGTTGAATACCTTAAGTATTGTTTAGAGATATCACAAGAGATACCTCATCATATCAGCCGAAAGACGTCGACATAGGCCTCCCCCAAAGAGTGCCAAGGTGACCGATCCCGCGCCATCCGCATCCAGCGGACTCCCGCAACCTCTACCAGGTCATCAGTCCACCTTGTCGGGTGCCTACCCACGCTGCGCCTTCCGGTACGTGGTCGCCACTCGAGAACCTTTCCGCCCCTACAGCCATCGGTTCTACGTGCTATGTGCCCTGCCCACTGCCACTTAAGTTTAGCGATCTGGAGGGCTATATCGGTTACCTTGGTTCTGTTGCGGATAGCCTCATTTCTGATGCGATCACGCAGAGAAACTCCCAACATGGCTCTCTCCATTGCCCTTTGGGTGACTTTGAGCCTTCTGTTGTTGTTTTATAATGTTTTATAATCAAGAGATACCTATAGGGTCGAAAAGTGTAGGATACCTATATATTTCTGACGCTGACTGTACCTACATAGTTATTTGGGTGATACCTACCATTAAATAACAAGTTTACTTAATATTAAGTTGAGAAATGTATTTAATATGTTCTACTGTAAGTATTTTAGTATCGCCCACATGATATTTACCTAGTAATGAAAATGTTTTATAATTGAGCTATTGGACTAACAGTACTTTTCTGCATACATAATGTTATATATTCGATCAATAATGTCATAAGAAATATAAGTATTTCATAGGTTTATGAACCACCAATGAATCATTTCTCAATGCGTTGAATAACCAGGCAGGTAATAGGTATATATATTAAAAAGATAATACTGGAATGTGCCCAAGTTTCAAAGCCTTCCTGGTTAAAGGGGAAATCTCGTCTGGTCCTGCAATGTTCATTCATTACACTTAGTGAGTAGGTAGGTTAGATAAGTATGGAAAGTCAGATATTTGTTAATTCGCACAGGAGAGGCGCCACGCGGCATCAGCTAACTTTAGTGTGTAAAGTAAAAAGCCAATTACAGCACACTGGCTCATGCAATATTACGTCCTTATTATTGTGGGCTGTAACTGCATCAGTATGCCAAAGGCGGCGCGCGCAGGAAGCGCGTTCTGCTATACGATTCACAATCTATATCTACTTGACTCGCCATTCTTCCCTAGTAGGTATATCTTGGTCCTAGATGCGTAACAACTATGGGTAATTAAAGATCTTTCTTATAATGGTTCGCCTATGGCGACGTTGGCCAACGTGAATGTCAGGGCGGGACAGTTAGCCCGGCTCCTCGATCATGCGACTCGATACATTTGCATCCGCACCTAATTACTTGCATTTGCCTGTTCAATGATAATTAACAGGTTAGAAAAGTTGAAAAGCCCCCGACATATTAATTTCAAAGTGCAATATCTCAAAACCGGCTGAACCGATTTTTTTAAAACGTAGCTAATAGCCACCTCGATCATGTCACCTTTCGGACAAAAACAACCGCATTATAATCGCTCCACAGACACGTCAAACATATCAGACCTCTCTTTTTAGGCTGGGGGTTAAAAACACTGGACCGCTTACGGGGATCTACAGATAGTATTATTGGACTTGAAAGGATGTAGTGACCTAGATTACAGTTAAGCGTCATTTACACTAGCAATGAAACCGGAACAAGTCGAGTTCCATGCAAATGAAGCGAAAACCATTTTAAACGACAGCAAGGTGAGAGTGAGAGAGAGACTTTTTGCATGGAAATAAAACTCGTGCAAGTTGAGTTAGGTAAAATTTGTTTGATGATCCAATCTGGACCCCGCTAGAAAAAAAATAGCAATGCAGGTACCTTCATTACCTATATTTATCTCTTATTCAAATAGATAGAGATAGAGCATGGACATCATTTTCGCTGTTGCAAATTACTACGTCTAAAGGCAGGAGATCCCTTAAAGAACGTCGGGATTTCCATCACAGATATGAAAGAAGTTTATTGCTAACGTAAAGCATTGAACTCTTTTTAGCAAGTATATAAGTGTTTTACGTCGGTCATAAAAGCGACCGTGCTACCAATATGAATATGTTACTACTGCCAGCGATAGTTCGAACTTAGTACCGTTGACGCGTAGCCTTCGTAATAGGGTCAATCAGATTAAGTAAAAATATTAGTGTCTCATCTACCCCAAAGAAGACGATGACTCCGTATCGGCAGAGGCCGAATTATAAATATGCTTCTAACCTATCTAAACATGTTCTTATCATTTTTAGTTTGTAACTAGTAATGTTAATTGTTTGTTACATCCGCATAGAACATTCAGATCTAACGGCCGTATTCATAAACGTTCTTCAAGCCAATTTTAACTAAAATGCTGTTAAAGTTCGTTCGTCTTTATCTGTCACTTTGACATTTGTGTGCGTAAGAATAGGACAAAGCACATTTTATTAAGCAGAGGCATTTTAAGTTTTATGAATAAGGGCGTAAGTGTTTTACCATGTCACAATTTCTAGAAATTCACTGAGAAAAACAAAACTCTTGATGGCCTTGGGAAAGAGGGTTCAGGGCACTACCACAGACAGTTAAAAGTTATAAAAACAACAATAAAAACACAAAGTGTACCTGCTAGTTCGTAAATCTTCTTCTGTGCTAAACTTTGATTAAGTGCATAATATTATATTTTTCACTTCTCATGCTCAAAAAGTGAGTCTTATTAGACTTAGCAAGCGGGGCTAAAGTAGTACATTTAGTCCCTAGGGAAAATATGTAGGTATACATATTTATGATTTATAAAACATTTTAATTTGACCAATCACAACAGTTCAATACTACATCCACCAATCACAATCACAACTCTTTAAAAAACATTCGTTCGGGAAAATATCCATATTGCGGCTTACTTTAGTTTAACCCTTGTCATACAATCTACTATTAAGTGCATACTGTTTTACTCCTCCGAATTTTCATCAAAGATAAGTTTAACGAACTGCTTGGAATGTAAATAAAATATTTCTGACTAATTTAAATATATTTCGAGGAGAGCATTATCCTCTAAAGATAACAGGAACGCAAAGTAGACGAATTTTGAGTCAGTGTTTATTTTGGCATTTGTATTTTAATCAGAACTTTTTTATACAAACCCGAAATCGCATCGGCGAGATGCTGTACTAATATTTGCTTACGTTTATTTTACTTAATTACCTATTACTCGTATATTTTCATTTACCCTCTTACCTATAGGTACACTCATTTGTTTTTAATTTTCTTACCGAGGCCGAGGCCGCTACAGATCCTTATCGAGATAGAGATCGCTATGTTTTACGAATAAATGATTTGATTGATTGATTGAAGCCTGACCGTTATGAGTTTTGACACACTCAGCAGAAGCCCCCCCTTCTTGCCCTGCCTTTGTAGCTATGTACTACTGTTGAGGTAGTTTGTTGTGTCCTATCAGTTTCTTTTTGTATGTAAGTACTATTATTGACGTACCAGTGAAACCCCATTACAGCAAATGTGTTGTCAAATGCACTCGCGTCAAGGGGCAGGACCCCGACCTCCGACCCTCCCACACATCTTTTGTCGTTATCTGAAGATAATAATGACACCGTATAAAAACCGTAAGGGTTACGTCGTGACATTTTATATTGATTGTCATTTTGTATCGCGACCTGAATAACCATCAGGCAGCCTGCAGCTCATTTGTTAAGATATACGTTAATCAAAGTGGAACTCGTCCCCTCGAACAAATTTCGTAGAGGTGTATAATAAAGCCCATAGAAAAACATCCCAATGTAAAAAAGACGCCAAAAAAGTCTTCTACCGTAAAAAGTCTAGAGATATTTCGTAGACCCAAGTCTTAGTAATCTTTATTTGCTAGCTAGTTATAAGTTTGTACCTATATGAAAGACGTAGATTACTTGACTCGCCTATTATTATTATAAATAATAGTGTACCTAATAATCTACCCATAACAACATTTACTTGATGGATATAATCAGGATGCGGGTGGCGCAGAACCGGTCATTTTGGCACTCTTTGGGGGAGGCCTATGTCCAACAGTGGACTCTTTCGGCTGATAATATAATGATGATGATAAATCAGGATGTGTAACATTGGACATTAGAAAAAATAAACCTTATAAATTAGATGGATTAGGTGGATGTATTATCGATGCTGCTGACATTAGAAACAAGACGTGGCAATTAATCTGATCTTAGTTTTATTCCACCATATTAAGTCTTGCGGATTTCCGTTTTGACTCATCTGTACCTGTAACGGTCGATAGTCATCGAAAAGTTGTCACATACAACCAATTAATGACCAGCTGTCCAGTTAGAGTGGAAACTAATTCATGGGTTCCTAGTTCAGTGACTTTGCGTTTTTAGCGTTGGGTTTTTCCGTGTGTGCATGTGTGACTCAATGCTAAGCGCATTTCGATTCGCTACGAAAGCTGGCGTAAAAACTGTAAATGAAAATCTGAAGTGTGACTCAAACATCTGATGACCTAAATAATTAAATATAATCTGAATGATAGACTGATAGGCTATTAAGTTAGATGTTCGCTTATTGACAAAGTTCCAGCAGCGGCTCGAGGTTTCTACAAAATAACTGAAAATGCCGTTCAAATCTACAGGAAATTGGGACGGGGATGAAGGGGGGAGGTTCGTGGAATCATCCTGTTCCTTAAAAATATAGGTTATCTCAGGCTCTAACTGAGACTGGTGTAAGTACCTATGTATAATTTATTCCGTTTCAACACACTGAGTTTAGTGGCAAAAGAAGAGGGATCAAACAAAACATACGATATTGCATCCACTTATGTTATTGAGAAAAATAAATAGAGTGTACTTTAAGCACCACGACCGTCTTGCATCCAATATCATAGTGGTCGCAACGGTTTGCATGTTTGCATGTTTGTGTGGTCGCAATGCAGGCCTTAATTTTAATGGGAATGTGAGTAAGAATTGAGTTCTATGGGCACCCCATCAATAATACATATGTACAGTCACCAGCAAAAGTCTCTACGCGGGTCAAGTGCTCAAAATGACTTACACACGACTCTAATGTCAAGAGGACACGGAGGGACTGTCTAGATCATTTTGATATACTTAGTTACTAGAACGTGTTATTTTGCGTATCTACTTTTGCTGCTGGCTGCACGTGCCGTAAACACAGTTTAATCTTTATTATATAGTACCTACAAATCATACAACTATAGTGTATACTTGCATTTAAAAAGTTTGTTATGCACTTTACTACATACAAGAGAGTTTACTTACCAATTTCCCGAAATATAATAAAGGAGACTTGCAACAGGAGGGATACGTGATACTAAAATATAAAATTGTGTTTGCGTACTTTAAAGGGGCATTTACGTAAATAGGTACAGTCACCATCAAAAGTAACTGCGCAATCGAAGACGTTAAAAGCTCTTATTCCCTTTTTACTTGTCGGCTTGCTCTCCTAGCCTTTCTTCTTTGTTAACTTGGAAGGTGTTGCGACAGTCTTTTGGAAGTGATCATTTCCCTATAGTCATCTCGAAGCCCTCATCTGTTACCCCCCTACCAAAAACAGAACCCCTTCTAAAACACAAATTGCACTCAGCTGATTGGCCTAGTTTTTCGATATATGTTGAGCTAAGCTAAGACCTTGAAAGCTACCCAGAAAAATTCGAAAAATTCAAAGGAATATTACTAGAGGCTGCTGACAAATTTATCCCTCGGAAAAAGACCGTAAAAGACCAAATTCCTTCCCCGCCCTGGTGGAACGCTGAGTGCACGGCTGCCGTAAAGGAGAGGGACGATGCTGAGGCAACTTTTAACGAATCCGGCAACTTGGAAGACTTTGTTTCGTTCAAGAAGACTTCGGCCCGCACCAAACGAATTTTAGCAAAAGCCAAGATGGGATGGAAAGGTTTCTGTGAGAGTTTATTTCCCAGGACCCCTCCTTCCGTAATATGGAGAAATATCAAGAAATTCAGATATCCTTCAAGCAAGACACTTCACCCCCTGCCGACCCATCAGTCTGGCTGACGAACTTTATAGACAGACTGGCTCCGCCTACTGCTCCTGAAGCGGCTTGCATTTCGGCTACCCCTTTCCCCTTGGCCTCCAGCCCCCTCGACGAGCCTTTCTCCTTTGCGGAACTCAGTCTGGTTCTGGATGGATTGAGAGATTCTACACCTGGTGAAGATGGCATTCCGTACTGTTTCCTAACCAAGTTGAATGGTTCCTCTCAGGAACATCTGCTCGATATCCTGAACCATGTCTACGACACTGGCGTGGTTCCAGAGGAGTGGAAGACGCAAATAATAATTCCAATCTTGAAACCATCGAAAGACCCTGCAGATGCAAGCTCATACCGCCCAATTGCTTTATCAGCCACTATGGGGAAAATCCTAGAACATCTGGTTAAAAATAGATTGGAATGGTTTGTTGAGAACAGAGGTATTCTGGCCGACTCCCAGTTTGGGTTCCGTAAGGGCAGGAGTACTATGGAAAGTGTAAGTATCCTCACGTCGGATGTCCAATTAGCATTCTCCAAAAATGATCACTTACTGGGATGCTTTCTCGATATCTCGGTAGCATATGACAATGTTCTTCTTCCGGTGCTCAGAGCAAAAATGCTACACCTGAGCATTCCCTTGAAGATTGTGAACATTGTCTCCAGACTATTCATGGGTAGGTGTATCAAGTCCGAGGTGGCAGCACATATTCTAGCCCCCGTACTCTGTGGCAAGGACTACCGAAAGGATCTGTACTTAGTCCTCTCTTATATAATATATACACACATGACCTGGAACAATCCGTGTCATCGTTTTGCAGTGTATTACAGTATGCTGACGACCTTGTGCTGTACACTTCGGATAAATCCATTAATAAAGCCGCTGCCAATATCAATTCAGCCCTCAGCTACCTCAAATACTGGCTTGATGAGCATGGGCTAACTCTATCACCATCCAAGAGTTGCAGTTACATTCACACGCAAAAGGAGTATCCCCAGCTCAAATGTCCTCAAGCATCCCCAGTAGGGAATCAGTCAAATTCCTGGGCGTAATTTTAGATGGTAGAGTGTCTGGTGTACCGCACCTTAATTACATTATTGGAAAATGTGAAAAGGGTATTAACATCCTACGTGCTTTGTCAGGTGTGTGTCTTAAGCAAAAAAGTCACGTTCTTACTTGGAGGAACAACAGCCAGTATGGCGCGACCTGCGTACGCGCTCCCCCCGCAGAAACTGACATGTTTTATCTCTTTTGCCCACTGCTACACACACTAAAGTAAAAGAATACGATGCTCAAGGAACAAGCGCATGTACAGCTTTCCCCAGTTATACCTAGAATAGTTCTGGAATCGTAAAAATAACGAATAACTATAATGGGTCGGTAATACCTTCCGATTTTCGATGGGTCGTATACAAACGAAACATATAGCTGCCAATAGTTTAGTGAGCTAAAACGCTCATTATAAACTTTTTATAAGAATGAGAATGAGCAGTGCAAGTGCAGCAGCCACGAGCTTTGAATAATTAATGTGTGTGAAGATATTTTACTATGGACTTTAAAAAATATTCATATGATGTTTCTTTTTTTTTATCGCATTATATTAGCACAAAAAAATTGTGCGAACCCAATAGGAAAAACCAGTCTAAAGCTCTAAGATTTTAAGTAATAACTTTGATAAAAAAAAAACAAAAAAATATATACAACAATCCTCCATAGTCTGAAAATAAATATACAACGTCGGCAGTATACAAGAGCACGAGCCTGCCTCATGTTTAGCTGTCACCGTAGCCTTTTGTAGTTGCTACCCAGCCTAGGGGTGTCACATGCACATTACCGAACTTTATTTCATTTCAGATTTCATCTGTTTAGTCGATTCGTTGCAAATTACGATTACCTACATAAAAAGTTATATGTGTAACAATCCAATTTAAACCAGTCACTCAGTTATTAAATATCGAGTATAATGAATTTGCAACACATCGTCAAACTATGCCTGGTGGGGTGCCTATCATACGCAGTCAAATGGACTATGGCTCTTTTATCTTGGAGCCCTGCCGTAAGGGGGCCCATCAATAAATTGGATTTAACACAAGCAAAGTGTTTACGGATCATACTAGGTGCCATGAAGTCCTCTCCAAAGAATGCCATGCGGACTGAGTGCGTCGAACCCCCTCTTTCTCTCCGTAGACAGTATTTGGCCGATAGATTTATAATTAACGCAAGCGCTTGCTCCGGTCACCTGCTGCTTCCTCGACTGCGGTCTCTTGTTCTGGAAGTTGCCGAAAACAAATATTAGAACCATAATGAGTTTCCAAAAATAGTAATTAGTTATTCCAAATAAAATAATGTAAACACCATTCTATACAGATCACAACATAATCCTTTATTTGAAATCAGCTTTGAAGCTATAACTTACTTCCCGAAGGTAATTCCGGATTTTGGCATATTTAAAGATGACCCAGGAGCCAATAATAAATTCAATAAACTCCTGGAAAAGTGGCCAGAATATTTACCCGCATTTACTGACTCCTGCAAGATGGATCCAGCAAGGTGTGTTGGAGCAGCAGTATGGATCCCTAAATATAACATTGTCCTATCTCTGAAATGTCCTCCACAATCTTCCATATTTACTGGAGAGCAGCAAGAGCTGTTTGCAAGCCTTAGCGAGCAATCAGTTTAAGGCTCAAAATAAATCCCCTCTAATTCTGGGCATTAAAGAAAAACTTCTCCAGTGTGAGACCCAGGGCCTTGAGATTGTTCTCGGGAGGATCCCTAGCCATTGTGGCATCTCCGGCAATGAATGGGCGGACACTTGGGCAAAACAGGCAATTGAGACAGGAACACAACTCCACAACAAAGAATATTGTTCTGACCTACTGACCCTTTGCTCAAACCAGCTTGTCTGACTCGTGGCAAAACTTGTGGGATGCATCCAGACTACATACAGGACGCTATTACAGTGGCATTCAACCCGTGATTCGCTGCAAGCCATGGTTTTTTAATTTCCGGAATGCCCCCAAGTGGGCTACTTCAACCATCTGCCGCCTTCGACTCGGTCATAACTGCACTCCGGTGTTCCGACTGCACTGCCAAGATCAGGGTGCGGGATAACTCTTTGTGCGAGTGTGGGCTCGATGAAGGATCGTTGGAGCACATATTTTTCAACTGTCCCAGGTTTAGTTATTCAATGTAGGTAC